>JBBPDB010000001.1:29842458-29853885 GCA_037974465.1 Brachypetersius altus
GTGGAATTCTTAAGCACTGATGTACGTCGCTCTGGATAAGAGCGTCTGCTAAATGCCGTAAATGTAAATGTAAATAATTGTATGAAGCATTTAAATATAAGCATAAGCCAGGCTACTCTGGCCATGTTAAAGGTTGGGATTCTTTCATCTAGCGTAGACTGACTAATGTTTCACATAATGTCATTAATTTAAAAAAGACAGAGAACATGCAGACTCTGTTCTACATCCCTATGACCCTGTGAAGATGAAAAAAATAAAAGTATTCAGCTATTTCTGCCTAAATATTCTTTTGTTTTGTCATTTCGGTGTGCTGGCGACTGAACTCAAGAAATCAAGAACTTCACAAAAGACATGTACACTGTAGGGAGGGTGAGTGGGGTATGTTTTTGCTCTAGGCTCTAGCGAGGTCACCCAGAGTGAACCCAAAGTTTAAAACGACTCACTTTTTCACATACAGTACATGACATATAACCCTTATTTTCAGAATTTGTGATTAACATCATGAAAATGCATTTCTTGCAAATAGAAAGAGGCCTCCAGTTTGTAATGTGTGACTGACCAGTGGCAAGCCATGTAAATACAGATACGTTTCTTAGCCGAGTTTCTTATGTCTTTAACCATAATTGCCTCTTTTTGAATGGATTTTGTTTTTTACCTGCCATTGCAAAAAGTCACTTCTGCACATGCATCCAGTCTGTTTTGATAACGTCTGTTTCATGGATGAATCACATACAACATTAAAAAGTGTTATTATGAAAAGAAAACTGTCTAAAAGGTTAGACAGTTGAAAATGTCAATTTGGTTAAAACTGTCTATTTGATTTCACTATAAGGTAATGAAGTCTATCTTCTACATCTGAGAGGCAGCTGGTATAAGTGGGCTAATAGAGTAATGCCCCCTCTACGAGAAAGGGGCATCAAAATAAGGGTTTTGGCAAGAATATCTTTTTTATATATATATAAAAGCTGAAAAATAAGAACTAGCTTAGACAGGACTGATTAATATAGCTAGGCACAAGCTGCTGATTCAAACAATCTGTGATTGTATGTCAAATTTGCTGTGATGTACTACTAGCAGTGAAAGGCCTATTTGATTTGTTCTCCTTCTGAACTGTTGTTTTTAAGCTCACTGATGCCACACATAGGTCCAGTTCTAATGCCAAGGCGCTCAAAGCCATTGTTAAATAAGAATGCATTATTTTACTGCATAAAACTGTGTATTTATCTAATTTCCACATCTGCGATAATGCTGATTTTTATGTGTGTTTTGTTGCATTAGTTAGGACTGAGGATTGACACTGAAGCTTAAACTGCTGAAATCTTGATGGGTGTTATTGGTTATGGCCCTAACATCCAATATATTGTCCAGCCATCACTGCTTCAAGTGCTTCCATAGAGAGGTGTTTTCAGTTGCCTTATCTTGGAGCATTGTCTCCACAAGTGCAGCCTCAAAACCCCAAATGTGTTGTAACACTGACAAAATTACATAAACATATTTCATGTAATGAGAATGAACTCATGACATTCCTGAAAGTGCCATCAGCTCATAACTCTTTCAGTCTTACACTGCGTTAACATTCAGGGAGTTTCTGGGAAAAAGTGATGTGAGGTCAAGGCCTGTAATTGATGGCAAGACAAGGAACGATGCCAAGAGTGAATGTATGCGTATACACCAATAAAGAGAGGAAGAGAGAGAGAGAGAGAGAGAGAGAGAGAGAGAGAGAGAGAGAGAGGGAGGGAGGACGAGAGAGACAGAGGGAGGACAAGAGTGAGAGAGAGGGAGGGAGAAAGAGAGAGAGATAGGGAGAGTGAGAGAGAGAGAGAGGGAGGATGAGAGAGAGAGAAAGAGAGAGAGCCAGAGAGAGAGAGAGAGAAGGAGTGAGAGAGAGAGGGAGAGAGAGGGGAAGAGAGCGATATTTAGCCACTGGCTGGAAATATACAGTACTCTGAAAATAGTAAAACTGGAGTGTGTCATGACTTGGCGTTTTAATCCTCTATAGTTTTTTGAGTGTGTGGGAGTGAGTGAGTTCATTTGTGTAATTGTGTAAATGCACTGCAGATAGAGAGAGAGACAGAGAGAGAGAGAGAGAGAGAGAGAGAGAGAGAGAGAGTGAGTGAGTGAGCACTTAGTGCCTACAGATGTGGCATGTAGGTGTGCAAGGCCTGGAGAGTGCTCATTAGAACTTTGGTCCCCACATATATTAGACTAAAAGCAAATGCCACCGCTGGCATGCTGAGTGTATGTAGCCCAGAAGGCTTGCCATATGGTTGATGATAAGACTCAGCCTCCCAAACTTTTATAACACAGAGGACGGGGCTTCAGTCTGCGACAAAACTGCTGTCTAAGGGCTTCTGCAGAGAGCAAACTATGCCTGTGTGTGTGCATGCATGTTTTACTTACTTTGTGACCCAATGTGCTCAATTGTCCTCACTATGATAGGAAAACAAGACAAGCTTGTAGACTTCCCAGAGGAAATTTGAAAAATGTGTAGCCATGGCCTTATTTAGCTACAATAGTTTTACTTTTGCTACAATACTTTTGCCTGTCTCGGTGTGTGTGAGACTTACGTAGTTTTACAGAATGCAGGTTGGATATGGGTCTGACTTATGAGCCAGATGTGCATGTCTCTCCATGCACGAGAGAGGCCTATAATTAAACTCAACCCGCTCAGTAACCTTAGAGATTGTGTGCTTTTTTCCTTTTGTTTTCCAGAGTACCTTTAGAGTGGGCTGTCTGTTGTTTGGCGGGCTCGGTTGGAACCTGCTGTGCTGTGTCGCGTCTCTCAAGTGGAAACGGGTGGCACTGTATAGTTGGTTTATGTTCATTCTCTCTAGGAGATCTGAGAAACAAGGCCAGTTGAATTAATGCCTCTTAACACCTAAGCACAGCCTCAGGTCCTACCCAGTGAACACTGACATCCTGACATCTTTTCACACATAGGATTACTGCCAACAAATACAGGTACAAAAAAAGAACAGGAGTGTTTTCTTTGTTTGTTTCAGGCTACAAGTGAACTTGTAAATCTTTATACATCTGTGGTGAACCAACAAGGATCAGTAAACCCCCCCAACATCCCTTCCCTGCCCTTATTTTTCAGTGCTCTGGGCAACAGACATGCCATGAGCGACAGATATGGTGCCAAGTCAGATAAGCTTGTAAAACCACAAGGAACCTTGTGCACATTTATAGCTAAACGGACACAAATGCTGTCAGAATGCCTGTGTTAATCACCCTTAGGAGCTGAACACTGGCATGGCAATAAAAAAGTGCGGGAAAACAGAAAAAGAGTATGTGTAAAACCTGAGCAAAATGTAGATTTACTTACTGTTGTTTTGGTGATTTAGTCAGGCAACATTAGGGGTCATGAACATGCACAGCAGTAGTGTGGGTTGAAGTAACTGATTTGTGGGAAGTATACTTGCCTCTGGACCAAGAGGTCATGAGTTTGAGTCCTACCTTCAGGGTAAGGTTCCTGAGTAAGACCCTTATTCCCAAATTGCTCTAGGGAGATAATAAACATCTGCTAAATGCCGCAAATATAAGTATCTGCTAAATGCCGTAAAACTTCAACATTATTGATCATCACCAGGCATTTGAAATGCCCCTACTGCAGCATAATCTGCATCACTTTCCTTTGGTCTGCAGCAAAACACCTTTCACCATATCACTGATGCACAATTCCATGTATATTTTACAATACACAAGTGAAGTGAGACAAAAGTTTGTTGACTCCCATAAATCAGGCTATGACTCTGAACAATAGCTACAGGCTTGAAAATGCCCATATTCAAGGTTAGGGCAAGACCTAAAATTAAATCAACCAGAGCTGTAGTGTACCTGCCTAGAAGAAGATGGTCAAAGAAATTTCGATGAAATTTAGAGATTTTCAGAAAATAGTAACATTTTAGCAACACTAGATCTCCAAAATCAAAACTAAATGCCACTTCCATGCTAAAAATTCATTGTGCAAATGTGCCAGAGGAAAGCCTTTTCTGTGGTTTAACCACAAACATCTGTTCCTGGAGAACTTTGACTGGAATTGGATTCTATGGTCAGATGAGACAAACCACAAACACTCAAGGTGGTTTTGGCATTGAAAGAAAGATATTTATACAGAAAAGAACCCAAATTCAACCCTAAAACATACTTTTCTGCATAACAATCTGTATAACCATGAAGTAACATTAGATTTTAAATGCAAATCGTTCTGGTTTGGCCAAAAACCTTAGGCTGGGTCCTGTTTAGATCATCCAGAAATATAATGATCCAGAATTCACATCCAAATCCAAAATGGTTTGATGGCCACAGAATGATGCTTTTGGCCATCTCAGTCCCCTGAAATAAATCTAATTGAAAACATGAGGGTGAGCTGAAGAGTTCAAAAAGAGGACCCAAGACCCTGAAGAACCTGGAGAGATTCTGAATCGTGGATTGGTGTCAGGCTGCATGCTCTATATTATCCAGTCTCATGAAACATAATAGGAAAAGGTGTAGTGCAAGAAACATATATGTTGTATTCTCACAAAGGGGTCGTGAATGTTGAGAAGAGAGATATGGTGATACCAGTCTTGCTTTAATTCATCACTTACAGATCACACATATACAATATTGCACACGTTTGTGTCTGATAGACTTGAGCCCTTACTATATATAAGAGCTAAAATAAAAAAATTATAAACAGCACTGTTTGTATCTGGGGCATCAGCAAATCCCACTCATTTATCAGTTATTATTATGCACTTAAGAGGTCTAACAGTGATGTACAGTGAATAGCAAAATAGCAGCTTTGCCTCTAAGCCAGACATGGTTTATTAAAATCAGCAGCCTTTAGAACTGTTCTATCTTCTCTTCAGTCTTCAGTTTGCCAATCTTCCCCTGAGAACAGGTATTTGTCTTTGTCTCCTTATTAATATTCTCTCTCTCTCGTGCTCTCTCTCTCTCTCTCTCTCTCTCTCTATTTCAGTGTGTGTGTGTGTGTGTGTTCCATCTCTTACTTCTTCTTTTTCATTTTCACCCTGTCTAAAAACGATGGCCAGAGGCTACAAGGTGCCCCAGGGGGTTTGAGTAGAGTGGGGCACACAATTATCTACAGCATGATACCAGCCATCCCTGATGACACCTTTTTTTGGAGGGGGGTGTGGTAAGATGACACACTGAGTGCTGGGTGGGTGTGGGTGCAAATGAGAGTTACCTCTCCAAACATTACCTAAACCCTTCACCGCTGCACCAAAGAGTTTGACATCCCTCCTGGGACACCATACAGAAGCCTTCATTTTTACGGCATGCTGAAAGAATTAGCTGTGCTTATATTCTGTGTGAACACATTATTAGTAACAGACTAATGATCCAAAATTAGGTTACATTAACCTAAACAATGTTTTTGCTTCTCCTGTGAAGAGATACAATGTGCAATTGTACTGACAGTGAATTTTATTGTCACTGTTGGCATTTTCCAGACCATCCCTGTATCACAAATTTAGATCATGAGGGCAGCAACAAGGTTTGTCTGTGCTCCACATCAACTCCTCAGACATTCATGGCATGCAGTTCCCTGTGAGTTGTGGAAACGCCAACTGGTGTTCCTGTCATTTTGCAAATGAACACAAGCAAGTAGATTCAAGCTGCAATTCACAAGAACAGACAAAAAGTACTTAGCATTCTTTGTATATAAACACTTTTGCTCTGTCTTTTTCACTGTGCTAGCCTGTTATATTCAATCTTCTTATTTTGATATGTTCACTTTTTTTTAAATTGTTCAGGCGCACTGCAGTCATGCCTTCCAAAAGTCTTCGAAACACTGATCTGCACTATTTTCAGCCGTTGGTTGCTGGTTTTCACACAAGACGCTCATGTAAACTAGCTGACCAACAAGCTTTGCTGATACTTAAACACTGTGGAACAGGGAGAAGTGAAATGCTGTACAACTGCTGTGTAATTTACTATTATAAATGTGTGTATAATTGTATTCTATGCTGTTTTATCATGTTTTTTTTCCCACACTAACATTACATGATAGCTAATATATTAATCATAATTTCTTAATTAATTATCCTGGTTGCTCAACTTGGTTGTTCAAACTGGGTGTGATAATGGAGATTTGTTAAAAGTAATGATTTAAATAACATTGCCCTTTTAAAACAACTTCAAGCAAAGTATAAAGAAAACAAGTCTCTTGAGGACTACTGCGTTGCTTGTGTTTTTTGTGTCCATTTGTTAGTTGATTTTGTTCTGGCACCTAAACAAGGTCACATGACTAGATCTCACTGACAACAAGGTCTGCTCTGTAGTCGATTAGATTGCAGTGAAAAGTAGAACTCAGCAGGACTGTGAGTGCAGGGGCTCACCATGTGGGTGAACTGGTGTGCTATAGTTGATATAGTCTGTCTTTACTGATCATAATGATCCATAGTGATCCAAAGTGTCTGTGTTAGATGGACAGAGAGACAAAAGAAGCAGTATGAATCTGTACATTATGGGGATCCTCCTGATTATGGAACTGGGTTGCAATTTTGAATCAGCCACTGCAGAGACTTTAATCATGATTGTATGTGCTGCCATGGTGTTTGTGTGTGTGAGGGAGGAGTAGGAAAGTTTAGAAGGGAGCCTATTCAGCAGAACTCCCAATCCCGCAGCGCTCAGCCTTTATTCAATAAAAATAATGTAGACCAGTAAGGTGGTCCTTTTTTCCATGTTTACGTGGCACTACATTTCTGCAATTATCTCAATAAAATATAATCATTGTAAACAATAAATATATTAATATAATCAATATCAATATATCAATACTAACAGATATTCAACCTTAAACATTAAACAAGTCAGAGTTTGAAGTTCTACATTACAGGAGCTTCTCAATGTTTGATGAAGTCACCGAATAAGTCATGAATAATCTTTAGTTTGTAAACATGGTAAACAATGAATATATACATGTTTGTTTAAATAAAAGCATATAATCTGTAGTATTTTCAATTATTTGTACATATTTGTACAGTTCATTTGTAACTGACGGATATTCAACCTCAACCATTAAATAATGAGTCCTTTACTCAGTCAGAGTTTAAGGTGAAAAAAAATCTGTAGTTTTAAGCAAGCTGTTGCTCCTGCATAAAGACTGTATAATAGCCAGACGAATGGTCTGTTGATTGGCAGGTGGTGTCCTGCTCTGACAGACACTGGGAAGGTTGTTGCTTATTCAGAGATATAGGCGAAATGCAGAAAAAGAGAAATTGAGTCTCAAGGGGCAGACCAGCCATACAGGCAAGCCTTCACCTTCACCCAAGAGCCGTGCAGGGAAACAGAGGATTATTTAAACAAGAGAAAGGGGGTTTCTCTGTGCTTTTCAAGTCAAGAAAATCATTCTAAAGATGTGTCAAAGGGTTTTATACATTTTATTATCATTATTCAACAGTTTTTGAACTTTTACTAGAGTGGGCAGTATGGTGACATCACGATACTTTCATGCCACACATCACAATATTTAGATATCGTGTAAGTAAATCACAATATTTAGTAGATGAGTTGAAACCAATTAAATGCAACAAAATGTTTGCACCTCACTGTAAAATGTCTTCAAAAAAACTAATCACTGTGAATGGATTCGCAATAAATTTTACAAATATAAATTCATTATATAATGTAATGAGTTTATCTAACATGTTGCTTTGCGTTTACACACAATTACAGAATTCTCCCACAGAGAGAGAGATTTCCGCCTGATAAAGTGTGGCTTATTGCATTGTGGTAAGCTTTGGCTTCATACATGGTAAGGGATAATCTCTCATTGTCTGGTCTGGCATCTGTTATGCAGAATTATGACAGGCAGGATATGCTGACATGGTGCCATGGTGGAGATACCAATGAGGGTCTGGCGTGGCGGGCACTCTGATTGGGCACTGTTATTGGCAGCATGGTCATTATGGCAGTGTGGGCTGCAGGGGCACCTGGTATATTGGCCTGCCACCACAGCAGTCATGGAATCTTTGGCCATAGGCAAAATCTTAGGTCTTCTTAAAATACCCATGTGGTCTGTTTGAGACAGACACAAAAAGATACACTCTAATGTTACGCTGACCTGGCTCCTTTTCTAGAAATAATAGTAATAATTGTATCACTATGGCACACACACACACACACACATACACTGAATATCGTTCACTACTAAAACAAGAGGTGAAATTCAGGACATAGTCATTATTTCATGGCAAAGTATATTATTCTATTCTATTCTATTCTATATGTGTATCAATCTTTAAATAAATCCAGAATCCAAGTGCTGATAAGGTCTTTGGCCAGAAAATGCAGACATGTCATACAGCACGCCTCTCTTTTTTATTCTCTCTCTCCCTTCATTTTACAAGCAGGTGGTCATCCTGACCCTTCTGGTAATATAACACCATCATGATGTGTCTTGAGGGAAATTCTTGTTTATTTGTTTATAGGATGTTTCTTAAAGAGCAGCACATCTATAGGCAAACACCACCTGGAAAATGTCACCGCGGTGTCAAGTGTTGGGAATGTGGGGTGCCCTGTGTTCATTATGAATAAGCAACGATTGCACATAATTGCTGCCATTAGTGAGTATTAACTGAGTACTTGTGTGGCACTCCTAGGGGTTATTCTCCTCCATGCCAGCCCATTACAGCTAAATGCCATTTAAGAGAGACAGCATATTTAGTTCATTATTCCTTTAATTGTTTGTTAATGTCTGGTAATTATGGCCATGGCTAACACAAAGACTCACCACTGTATATTTAAGCAGAATTCCAAAATCACACAAAGTCATTAAAGGAGAAGTGCGGGCCAGACTACTGAGCCATCTTTCAGTTGCCTTCAGAAGACAGTCAATAAACAATCTGCATATCTTTAGTCCATCAATATTTAATACCAGCCAACTAAAGGTCTCTCTCTGCCAGACTCAGAGAGGTTTGATGTTTGATGCTTTGAAATGTGCCACAAGCAGCAATCACAAAGCTCCCAAAGGATTTGAGTGTGTGTGTTTGTGTGTATGCTTTGCTGAAATCATTTGTGTGTTTTATCTTAGGACTGTATGTGCTTCTGTTGTGGGTGTCTTTTTTTTTACTTGCTATGTGTGTGTGTGTGTGTGTGTGTGAGTGCACATGTTTATGCTTGCCAGTGCTGTTGTATTGCACTTCACTTCTAGAGGAGGTCAAATAAGCCTCTCCAAATCGACAAAAGCCAACTTGGCCAAATGTCCTAATAGTATTTTCCCAGTTTTTATGTCTTCATGTTGATGTGTGTGGGGTTGTGTGGCGTTGTGTGTGTGTATGTATGTGTGTGTGTGTGTGTGTGTGTGTGTACGCCTGAGTGGGGGCTGTATCTCAGACTGAATGTTAATGACATGGCAAAACAAATGAACCAGCGCAAGCTCACAATTAGAGGAAAGTCATGGCTATATGTTCTCAGCAAATGAGCAACATGATGGCCTCTTTACCCCCCTGGAGTAAACCTCTGCCCCAGGAGAAGCCTCATTAGAGCCGGCCTCACTTTGGGAGGGGAAGGAGTTGAGGAGCTCTTTAAAGCTCAGGAACCTTTGAGGAGTGGGGCTGCCCCCCATTCCCCATGGTACAGAGGTGTGGTCAAAGTGTCGCTGTCAATCATTTAGTAGAATGGAAAGTAAGGTTATATTTTCCACAGCGGTCAAATCTGCCTGCACTCATAGTTCCCTAAAGGAAATGTTCAAGCACTACTTTTGCAAATGAAAAGTTTAGAGAACGATGCCGAAGTTCAATACCAAATAAAGACTTTTAACTGACTAACACACAGCATGCAAATATGTGACTTAGTGGACCTTTAAATGTGTTTCTTCTTTGAACAAACGAACCTTGGTAAATGTAGAAGCTGAATGAATGGAAATGTAAGAGAATGTAATATTTCATGAATGCTTTATGAAATATGAGAGTGTAATTAGAGTAGAACAGACGAGAGACTTGTTGTGGATTTGATCCACGCATTGTGGACTGAGCACACCCAGGGAGAGCTACTAATAGCAGCACAGCGGAGGGAAACTGTCCATTACCATTTAAATGATCTTCCTCACAACCACATAGTATTATCAGAGAAACTGAAGAATTATCATAACGCTCAGGTCTCAGCAGCTTCAAATGAGATCTTACTATCCTTCAGAAGGTAATGAAAGCCCCTCACAATTACATCTAATGAATTTCAATGTGACTTTACCATTCATTGAAGCTGCTATTACCACATGTGTACATGAAATCTAATCCTCAACTCCATGCCAGTGCATAGCATTATGTGGAGGGCCCATTCTAATATTCAGAGATATTTGTGAGCTATTTAATCAATATTATAACTGTCTGCCAAAATATGGATGAATTAACGAATCAGCATTTATCGGGATATACAACAGTATATGAGCCTATAGTTGTTGCTTTGAACCAATAATGCATGACCTCTGTACTTTCAGATTTGAATGATACACTCTGAATTGCCTCTTCATCAGTCCATTTTACTCTGTTCTCTGATTTAATCATTCGTTTTATTGTAGCAATGTTGTGTTTGTATTGTTTCAAGTGACCCAGTGTGACACTGGGCATATGTCATGGATGTAGTGCAGAATTGTGATGAATTTCACTGACAGCTGTAATGCAGATCAGGGTTTCCTTTGTTCTGGTGGGTGCCAGTTTGTGGAGGACTGGTGAGAACCAGTAGACGTCGATTAGACAGAATTGGAACACTGCCACCAGATGGCCAAGCTGCAAATCTTACTTATAGAGTCTGCAGCTATTAAGTTAACATCTCCAGTGTGAAAATGACAAAATTATTATTTTCATTATTTTAACGTGAACATTGTCTTAGTAAGTTTGCAGTAAAACTAAAGAAGAGAAGCACTCTGATAAGCATGGTCAGTGCTCTGAGGATGAATAATATGCTAAGTCTGCTGCCTAAATAAAAGATGTAATAGTGTGAATCCGTGTAGGCTGGCTGTCTGATCCATTTCCTTCACTGCTTTACTCTGAAAATCAAATTTGCGCCCGGAAATGAGCCAAATGGTTTTCTGCTGTCTGTAAACAAGCTAGGAAATTAGCTTCATTTGGAAAGTGTTTCTTGGAACATTCCATGAGGATCATTGTATAAGTTGTGAAAGCCAAGAAATCACTAAAATACAACAAAACCGTAACAAAGAACTGATTTATTTTCAAAATATACATAAAAAAGAAAAAAATAATTAAATATGTAGTTTTGCTAATTCAAACAAATGTCAGTTGCTATAAAGGCTGCTTTAATCAGTTTTGATGTCATTTCACAGAAAATTTGGGGGACAACAGATGCGTGTTATAAACGTTATGTCTGTTGCTATAATGTGGACATACACACACATTCACACACACACACACATTTATTTCACATTTATTTCATTTTGTAAAGCTGCTTTGTGACAATGACCAT
>JBBPDB010000001.1:29855132-29884406 GCA_037974465.1 Brachypetersius altus
ATTTCATTTTGTAAAGCTGCTTTGTGACAATGACCATTGTTAAAAGCGCTATATAAATAAAATTGAATTGAATTGAACTGAATACACTACGTCATATAGCTGCACAAATACTGGGCTTCAGTGAAGTGTTACTGGAGAAAAATCATGATTGAACACCTGATCTGCTGCAGTTTCAGCAGTAGGAAAACCTATTTGTGGAGCGTCGCCTTTGAATTGACCCCCACGCTTTGCTTCACATTTGATCAAAGCGCTTAAACACAGACAGATTTGCCTGTTTTTCTGTTCTCCTGTTGAATTAGCCTTGTCTTGTTGCAGTTTGAAATTAGCATGTTGACTATTAGCTTTGGAACGGATTGCAGCTCACAGGCTCGCTTAGGTTTAATTAACCTGCTAATCATGAATCAAGTAAGCATTTCTAATCTGATTAACAAAAGAAATTGCTTTCTTTCTTTCTAATTAATATTCCAGCAGTAATGGATCATTAAAAACCTAAACACTGCTGTATTTCCTAAGCCTCTGACATCGTACAGTGGTTGATATAGCGTCCACTGGGGAGGTGAAAAGTCACTAGCCGTGCTCTGCGTTACAGTAGTATTCTGTGTTTAAACAACAGGCAGTGTCCCAGTGAGTATGAGAGTTTCTATGCTCTGTGTAGGTGCTGTGAAGAAGTCCACTTTCGCAGAACCCTTTCCATTAGGAACATAGGCGGATGTTGTCTTTTGAATCTTTTTGTAAATGTTTCTTTTTCATTCCTTTTCGATCTCATTTGAAATTGTGTCAGATCTGGGTGAGCCACGGTAAAAATGCAAATGAATCTCACATGTCTACACTTTAGAATGATGGAGTACTCCGAATATTGTGGTGCTAGAGTCAACCGGCCTGCAGTGATAAATAATCCTATTTGTGTAGCTTCTTTTGTTTTATTTAATGTATTACTTAATTCCTGTAAACCGGTGAAATAACCCAGAGGTGGCTCGCAGCAATCACTCAGCGATGTCTTGGCTGATAATGTGACAGGCCCATGAAAGTGTATGTGTGTGTGTGTGTGTGTGTGTGTGTGTGTGTGTTCATTTGTAGAATAGAGCATAAGCCTGATGCTGTCAGAACATAGCTTTCTCTTATGTATATTTTAATGGTTTATGGTGATTTTTTAAAAATTACACTATGAGTCAAAAGTCTGGACACACCTAATCATTTAACGATTTCCTGTGTTTTTATTATTGGCTACATTGTAGATTAATATTGAAAACATCATCTTTTGCTCTGATGACAGCTTTGCACACTCTTGGCATTGTATTTAATTGGCATTAGTGCAACATCTTGCCTTCTTAATGTATTTGGCATCATCAGTTGTGATCGTCGGGTTGATATCCAGTTAGTGATCCTATTCTATTATGGTTCTACTCCACATTATGGCAAGAACCACTTAACTTAAGTAAAAAAGAAATAACAGTCCATCATTACCTTATTACAGAGCATATTCTGGTTTGTTTAACTCTTTTGGCTTGCTGCATAATTCCACCATGTTGTTTGTTTTCAGCATTAATCTACAATGTAGAAAATAAAAAAACAAAGAAATAATCGAATGAGAAGGTGTGTCCAAACTTTTGACTGTTAGTGTAGTTTAGGTGTATGCTGTCCTAAAACAATATTTATCATTATTGTTACACAAAAAATGATGCCCTTCATACAGTATCACCAGAATGTTGACCATCTTTCAATACAATGTGAATATCATTATTCCTGTTTAGTTTTAAGGCAGTGCAGTATGTGAAATTGTGTATAAAATCCCTTTATTTATAGTTTTTCATAGTACTTTAGATAACACTTTATTTGGATGGTCTACTGTAAATGTTTAATTGATTCTCAGCTTATTTCTAACCAGTAATCAGTTAAATATCTATTAAATGCAACTGAACTTTAAGTTAAATATAAACAATTCTGTTAAATCCAACTCTAACCTAACCTTAACCTAAAACTTTAATCTAATCCCAATCTTTAACCCAACTCTAATGCACTTGATAGTTCACTGAATTCACCAGATCGTCTCTGTAGTTAATCTGTAAAATCTACAGATGACTATCAAAAGTAAAGTGTGTATCAGAAAGATGTGTGATGCAATTATGTTGGATGAAGATGCCTTGAAGTATCGCAATGCTGTATTTTATATCTCCCTCCCCTATTCTCACATACAGACTTTCACACATTTCTCTGTAGCAGTGACAGTGTCCATTGGTCTGTCACGCAAAGAAAATGTTTTCTAAGATTCAGATAAATAACTGAACTAATAGAATTGCCCCATTTCTGCCCCAGGGGCAAGTTTGTTCTGTTGTGCACAAAGACATAAAAGCCAGTTCACTGCATTGCGTATCTCCAGTGCAATATCTGACTGTGCCCACACCTCCACCACTTATCAGTGTAATAAAGACGGCTCTCAATTCATCTTTCTTTGACAAACCGCAGAAGAATAGGATTTGCCTCATACACCTACAGCATGACCCACTGAACAGCCCCCAGAGGGCCCACCCCTTTGGTTTCCCCCTGTAGACTCCCCCAGTACGCTTCTCCAGGGGCTGGGCCGGCACTTTTACCCAGAGAGGATTCAATTAACCAGTCTTTGCACTCAGGACGATTTAATCCCCCAAGCTCCATTTATCTCCGTAACCACACCTCGCGAGGGCCAGAAACTGGAACAGTAATGCCCCGGATTAGCGCTTTGCTTCTTACTTTGTATACGGTAACTCTTTACTGTAGGCAGATTAGGTGAAGACACATTAAATATGGAGGATTAACCCTCACATGCTTTGTGAGTTTGAAGGTACTTCTCTATACGAACAGTGGACGCGTTGTATCTCCTTTTTGTTTTGACGGTCAGACTTGACCAGTGAACTGCAAACCTTTGCTGGTCTGTGTGTTCTACCAGATAGAATGAGAAAATTCGCTCCTTGTGTTTGTTAGTCGTTGATTTTTTTTTATGTGCCTCTTTATACTTTATTACTGGGGTTTCCAACCTAAAGACACTCACACAAACAACACACAAACAAAAACATACATACTAATGAATATATATATATACACATACATACATATATATATATAGTTCCCTCCCTGATGTTTCCTTCATACTTCACATCTATCTAGTCTATTGACAGTGACTAGAAATCTGTAATTGTTAAGCACATGGAGCTATTGCATCTTATTTTGTTTTCTGTCCCAGTATAAAATGATATCAATAAGCTTAAGTCAGATGTTCTTTCAAAATTGATTGCTGGCTCAACATGCAGTGGTTTTTGGTTTTAGCTGCATTGCTTTGCTTTTAGTATTTGATGCTCACACAGACACAAAAACCTGAGCAAAAATTTGTAAGGACCAAAAGACAGCAAACAAACAAAATAAAAAAGTAAGTGGACAAGGTTCATTTGAGTTTATTACTATTGTAAGGATCAGAGATATGAACCCAAACGCAGAGTACAAGGAATTGAGGTTTAATGAATAACAAAGTAGCAATATCCAAAATGTAGAAAGTCCAATCAGAAGCAACAAGAACAAGTCTGTAAGGCAAAAGAGAAATCAAAAATCCAGAACAGGGTTGTAGAAAACACAACAGAGAAATCCAGGAAAGTATAATGACAGAACACTCAGTAACTGGGCAGGGATTTGTATCCTTCGCACGGAAGGAATGTCTCTTTGGTCTATATATATAAAACTCAGGAGTGGATCCTTGGAGAAGGTTGTCTGTCTGTCTCTGACTCCAACTCCGATCCAGGGCCAAGCCTTATAAGTATGATAGAATAACCTCAATTACACAACAATAAAACCTGCATTCAATCATGAAGTGCTGGGACGTGAATCAACAAGGCGATGTTGCAAAAAAATGTAACCTGAAATGAATGTAAAGCTGAACTTTTTCATCAAAACTGGATTGTACAGTACTGTTTCTCATTTGATTTAATAGGATTTTTGATAACATTCTATAAATGTTCGTTGCCATGGACAAACACATTTGTAGGTGAAGCACAGACAGGTCAGCTGGTTTACTTGCGGAGACTAACAATAGCAAAAAAAATATTGTACTGTTCGTATGTATCATGTCCCAGCCATTCATGGCCATATGTAACGAAGAACTGTAGCAGACTCCCCTGTGTCCTAGGAAGCCTCTCCTGTAATCCAGTGTGACGTATGTGCTCAGATTTAAATTTGAATTAAAGGATCCCATCCTCCTGTCCTCCATGCACCTGGATCTACATTTTAATGGACTCATTACCGGACAGACAGCTGAGTGAGGGAGCAACGACTAAAAGGGCCCTTTATGCCTTCAAGAAAAGCAACCTCACCAGGTCTCACAGAGGATAACAAACTAGACCTACTCTAATCCATTTTTCCACTCCAACGTGTCTTTGTCTGAGGTAGAAGACTGTGCAAGTGTGACGATAAGGCAGGCCCAGCATGGGCTGTTCCCAATCCCTGCCCAATCCCAAGCTTTAAATATTGAACAGGGAGAGACATTTTTATCATTAATGCCTGATTGTATGTACAGATGAAATATTTATAGCCAGTATGATTTCTGCTGTTTCTAAACACTAGAATAATACAACAGACTCACTGACCAATACATGCATAGCCAGATCGCAATAAGTCATTAATCTGTCTATGAGAGAGAAGATTTATGGATGACTGTAAACTGACTGTATACTACAGAATGAAATGATTTTCATGATACATTCAATATTTAATTTTTTTGCAACATGTTTCTCATATGAAATGCTGTGTCTCTAAGAAAGCATTTTGAAGAGTTTGAGTGATACAAATTTTGTTAAACTTTAATATACAGATTAATTTTGATAGTTCCCAGTAGATTAACCCTGTGGTTACATTCAATATTAGGTTTTAATTTTGGAGTCTATAGTGTGTAGTAAATTATCTATTAAATGCAGTTGAACTAATTGTAATGTACTAGAACTAAATGTAATGATATGTAATATGAAATATGTACTTACAATGGAAAGGCAATGAATAATTTATATCTACATTGAGGTTAACCACAATATTAAACTCTGTATTTGGTTTTATTTTGGGAATCCACTATATCTTCAGTTAATGTTGAAATACATTTCCATTAAATGCAAATTAACACTAGGTTAAACATACCTAAAATACAGAATATAACCCTCTATAACCTAAATTTAACCTGAAGCCATCAACCCAATTCTAAACCTAACACTGTTCATAATTAGCTGGATTTTACCAAGTAGTTCAAAAATGTCTGTTATTGTCAACAATAGCACTTAATCTATACTATCAAACTTTGCATGGTCAAATGTATTTGCAGAAGCATACAATAAGTAGAGAAAAATATTCATTCTAAATTTTAGTATTATTGGTGAGCTTGCATAATTCCAGGCCGATTCAGTAACTGGCAATGTAGTCTGAGAAGCTTTTCATTGTTTTGTTTGATCTATGAATTTGATGGACCCAGCTTTTGTATTTGGGGTCTAAATACATTTACATTTATGGCATTTAGCAGACGCTCTTATCCAGAGTAATGTCCATCAGTGCTTTAGTAGTCCACATCTGTAAAGCTATACTTAATTAGCATCTGCTTTTAACCAAGTTACTGCTAGCTAAGTTATACACCTTAACAAACCCTGTCAATTTGTCAAATAGTAATAGCTTATTCCTCTCTCCTTGTAAATGATTCTGTTTTGAAATCAGGATTGGGGTCTTCCAATCCCACTTTCACAACAATGATGTATGATGCAGACTAAAGACATTTACCCCACCCCACATTAATAACTGGATATGGAGAGCACTTTGTACAGCAGAACAGGAGCTCAATCTGTTGCAGGAGAACAGAAGCCATGGGAGTAGTCATAGCATGTTGTGCTAATTGCTTTATGGCAAAGATAACTTTCTTGGCAGAGTCCCAGTATCATGAATTATATCCCTTATTTAAATAGCTCAGAGATCTTTTCTCTTTGAATCCCCACAGAGCTTCACACCTCGGGCAAATGTGATCATATCTCAAACACAGACTGCATGTTCTATCTTATCCCTATACCACACACAGGCCTTTTATTTTATTTCATCACTTATTAATTTTGTTAACCGTTTACATTGTTACACAGTAATATTATGTAAATGGCCTACACTTATGTAAATGTAGAATTTTCAGACCCCAGCTCTCTGAAACATTACCCACCACAAGAAAATATCCACATGCGTCTGCACTGTGAGATATGATTTCACTAATGTGAAGTGCGGACATCCATCTTTGGACAAAGAAAAATTGCTCCCATCAAAAGCAGAGCAATGAGTTTAATTTACGCAAATGGCGACAAAGTAGACACATTCAGGATATTAATACTCCTAATAACAAAACTCCTGCATGCATCTCTGCCTGTCTGACACTAGACCTCACCAGGAACCACTAAAACACTTTTTATGTGTAATATTACTTTGTGGGTTGTAGTTCCAATTCTGTTCAGAGATATATAGCTCTACTCGTCTTGGTGGGCTCAATTCAACCCATGTTGGGATTAGATTCTATGTACTAGTGTCAGATTTTGCACCCTGTGCTCCTGTACCCAGCCATATCTTAATGTATGCAACATGATAAAAAAAATCTCCAGATTTGAGTCATTTTACATGTCAATGAGTTGACCTGCTTAGATCAATACTATACTATATACTATTCAATCATTAATACAGAAAAAAAAAATTGCTTTCGCCAAAGGAAATTCCCCAGGACTTTAGTTCTCTGTCATGCTCTCTCTTATTTCAAGCCATTACTGTTTAAATTTTGATTTACATTTTCACTGGGGAGTTGTGCATTTTTCCAGTGCATTTGTGCGTTTCCAGTTTGAAGGATTTTATTATACACGATCCTACGTTGCTAATATGCTGAGTGGTACTTCGAGGAATTTGAAGAATTTTAAAGAAACTAGTCAAAATCTACATTAATCCTAGTGTTAGCATCCAGTTTTAATGAAGACGTGTTGGCTGATCAATCAAGCATGATCGCCCCAATATCTCTGAAAGGTGTACTTTCATATCTGGCATTAAGACATTAGTAGCAGGTTCTGTAAGTTAAGAGTGGGGGTCGCCATGAATCAGACAAATTTATCCAGCATATACAGAAGATGCTTTGGAGTCATTTTCTTCAAATGTTACCATGAAGGGGTGTACAAGTAACATCAACATGAAAACCCAGGTCCCAGCAGAACACTGCCCAGAACATCACACTGCCTTCGGCTTACTTGCCAGCTTCGCACAATACATTTGACGCACTTTTTACATGACACTTACCCACCCGGTCATAAACACAATGTGAAATGAACTGTGATTATTCAGACAAGGCCACCTTATCCATTGGTCTAGCTCTGATGCTCACATGTCCATTGTAGTCACTTCTGATCGTAGACAGGGGTATGCGTGGGTGCTTTTATCAGTCTGAGACTACTGTGTGTTCTGCCACTTTTCTGTTATAGTCAATTTTTTTCCAAATTTGTTTAGGTTTTCTAAGATAGACCAGCTCTCTTTCAACCTTGGATGCCCATGAGCCTGTTGCTTGTTGTCCTTCATTGGACCCTACACCTGCCATTACACTCTGACTCATAATTTGACAGGTATCATTATAAAGAGGCAAAAAATGTTATTCAATTCACCTATCAGTGGTTTTAATGTTGTGACTGATCAGTGTTTACATCACCCTCATCATGTAACTCTTTGCAATCTAAAATTTTTCATGAGACCTCGTTTAATGTTGTTGGGATTGTGTAGGTGTGAGAGTTATTAGCATTTAAATTAACACTTAGATATAAAATGCATAATTCATACAATGTCCTAATGAGAATTATGTTTAAAGGTTTAAAATCCCATTTGGTTTAATCATATGCCTCCATTTATTGTTTTCTTTCTCTGTCAAGGATTTTGTATAGTTTTAGAGTTACTTTTTTTTTTTTTTTACCTTTTCCCTTTTGTGAGCTCTTACTTTCTGTCCCAAATCTTATTAACATTCTGTGGCTGCTGTTTGTTTAGCTGAGATAGGCAATCAGAGAGCAAATGTTCAAATATGCAGCATTGTAGAGTCTGGCAAGTGTGTACAGAACCTGTGAACCTTGACCTTGGCGCTTTGAAATGTCATTGTTTTTCTGTTCCTCCAACAAGCCTGCCCTTTTACGGAGACTGGAAAAAGAGCGATACCTGAAACGTGATTTAGCTGATATGAATACTGTTAACACTCTCCATATCATTTCCGTTTATAGGCGTGACAAACGCATTCATGGAGAGATGACCACTGGACATAGCAAACAGCAGCAGATCAGAACATACTGCACCTGGGGGAACGGCTGAACATCAGGCCCGAATGTACGAGGCTTAACCAGTAACCATGAAAACATATTTCCATTATCTATGCCATCTCGCCATTTCTCAACCATCAGCCTATAATCTTCTGTATAGTAATGTATACGCCTCGCTCGCCCCTGCTTTATTCCCTGGCCCCATTATGCGGGATAAATAAGTGAGATGCAATTTATTCTGTGCTGTGAAGGTTGAACAGTTCCTGTGCTGATCTGTGACGCCCATTATCATACTCCTTGTCAGCATTATGCCTGCAAACGCACTGCAGAAAAACTGTGCAGAGCTGGCAGACTGATATAGCCATCAATAATTTCATTCAAGGGCCACTGGGGTCTCCTAGTACCTGCTGAGGAAACTGGGGGGTGCTGGGGGTCTGTGAGAAAAGGGACCGCCAGGGGTCAGGTCGCTATGAAGGAATACTAATGCCACCCACCCCCCTTGCTACCCATGATTGCTTATCTGTCACCTCATCAGGACACCATGATGTGGACACAAAAACTGTCACCCCTCCGCTCATCCTGAGGAAACCCCCCACCTCTGCACATGCTATGCACACACACTGGCCAGGCTCTCTCACCAGGTTATGACGCATGATGGCTCGTATAAGAAATTTACTGCTTTATCACTCGCATTTCATTCTTTTTTTCGCTAGGTTTAAATTGGAAAAGGGGAGGGTTTACTGATGGGTGCCTTCATTGATGGGAGCGGGGGTGGTGAGGGGATGATGCTAAGGGTCAAACACTTGCATGTTTTCATATCCCACTTTACCCTGCCATGTTGTGTACACAGCAGGCCTTCTGGAAGGGACCTGAATGGAAAAACAACATTATTTTGCTTTTTGTTGATGGTGATGTTCTTTCTTTCATATATATTATATCTATAGTATAGAATAGGGTAATAGCAATAACAATAAGATTACACCATTAATATGAACATCATTAATTGTCACTGGGGAATACTTTAACAATTTTCACGATCAAATCTACAAAATTGCAGCATTATAGGAGAGTCAAATATAAATACTCCACGTAATACTGGACTATTTCTATTGGTCTATTTGTCATAAAATGCTCACATTATGTAAATGCCAGTTATGATACATTTTATTATAGAAAGTAAATAACTGGCATTTAAAAGGTTTTATACACAAGTTTTACAGATCAAATGAGTTTGATTCAAAGACAGAATATTACAAACTCAGATGCCTGACTTGGTCTATCTGAAGAACAGCAGAAGAGATTCATTAGCTGCTGTTTCATCCTTTTTATGTTATTAATTAGAGATGCAACAAAACAAGCACTTAGATCTTGTTTGTTTCTAAAGCTGTTGATTGCAGTTCTTAAAAGCCTCATCAATTTGTGTAAGATTCCTCATTCCTTCCCTTGTCTCTGTCTTTGGCCCCCTCCCTTCCCCCTCTTTGTCCTCTACCATGTGTAGGAATAGATAGATCCCCCTTCACTGAGATCTATTCTTGAGTAAATCCTGGGTGAGTTTAATGCACTCAGACATGCATGAGGCTACAATGAGCTAGTGGTATTAATACCCAGTTGACCAGGCTTTGGAAGTGAGAATAAAGGAGGAGGGTTCTGCCAAGAGGGAAGGACATTCTGCCACAGAAAGATGAAAACAGCTCAGACTCTCACTTCTCTTAAACCCCTTGAGCTTTACTGTGTCACACTAGAACTTTCACAGAAAAAAGGTAAACTGCTATTCTAACCTATACCCAATACTATTGTCCTCACTTTTGATCACAAGTATAGGAAACATGCATAATAATGTACTATCATTGGAATTATCTGTTTTCTCTGTTTTACCTTAATGTGAATGCAAAAGAGAGCCCACTGATTGATCTTCATTTAATTTTATTCAAGTAGGATTATCATACACATTGAAATTAAACTCTAGTTGGAAAGTTAAAATCTTGAAATGCCCAAAAGAACCAGGACAGAATCTGATAGAGTGAAGCAAGTTCTTCCCCTTTGATTAACTACCAGTATAACTGGAATGTGCCAGTGGAAACAGCCAATTACATTTAGATTTTCAATGGGTGGGATTATTGTTTCATTACTTTAAGCCTTCTTGAGGTCTGCAGGTGTACTAAAATTGACTTAAGTCATCTCTCCAGTTAGACATTATCGTTGGGATGTTTTTCCAGTTTTGTGCCAGACAGATGTTGGGAATGTTATCAACACACCCACTCATTGCTGACAATTCTCTGGACGACCACTTTATTCACACGTGGACAGTGTCTGACCTTTACTAGAAAACTGGCAGGGTAAAGTCTGATTAATGTCTGGGTCTGGGGTCTGATTTGAGTCCTTGCCTTCTCATATACAGCTCCTTGGCTTATATCTAGATAAAGTAAATATAAAACACTGTTCGATACAGTACTGACTGCAAAGACTAGCCAGTTTTCAGCCGTTAATACTGGATAAAAGTGGCAGCAGCTCTATGCAGCTCTATAAATAGGGGTATTTAATGAAATATACACTGTGAAGTTGCAACAAGCACTCTACAGTATATGTTAATGACAGTTATAAGCCCTAAGTAAATCACATGCAATGCCTTTACAAGCTTCTAATGTCCATGTTTAATCTAGAACAGGTCAAAAATGTTTCTGGGTTTTGAGGTTTATGATCCAAACATAATACCTGGCTTTAATAGTCACAGTTCACCACTGTGGGAGTGTAATACTTTATTTTACATTAATTACCACTGCCCAGCATCATTCCTGCTTTTGGGTTCATTAATAACTTTCTCCATCTGTGGCACCGTTGCAATGCTAAAGATCCAGTTAATCTTCTGTCTTCTGCACTCTTTTTCCCTTTTCTGTCAAATCATGTCTGTGGACCTGCATTTTTTTATACACGCAACTGTCCATTAAAAAATCTCAAATCCAAAATGATTGCTAAGTTGGAGTTGAGCCCATAATCAATGCACTCATAATGCTAATTGGATATACAACCCCCTCAGTGTTTTATAGCCTATATTTAATATCATTTGAACTTATTATTTCTGCCTGAAGATCTCATTTTGACTGCAAGCAAAGACACGTTTCAGACTATTCCATAATTATGCTAAAGTGTGTCCACTAAAAGGGGGCCTACTTTCTGCAAGAAATTGTGTTTTGATATGAATCAGAAAATGAATTTCAGTTAATGACAAAAATGGTGAAATGCCATTAGCAAAGAATTCTCAGGGCCTCACGTAGATTCATAAATACTGTTTCTCACATCATGGAAAACATGGATAAGGAATGGACTTAATCTCATTAGTTCCACTCCAGAATTTCTTATAGAATCTGATGGGCTCAATCCGGCCAAAGGTGGGGGTGTGATGGTGCAAATAAGCCATTATGAGCCCTTGATGTGTCATTCAAGTGATTTGACCTTCATGTGCATTATCCATTAAAACACCCTGCAGGGAGGGCACTACACCTGCACCATATTTTAATGGGCGGCAATGTACACATTTAAATGCCCACATAAAAGGAGACAGACCTAGAAGCCAACCAGTATGTAAACTGCCAAGGACCTTTTTTATGTTTTTTATATGCACAGATTTTGTAGGAGGTAAATAGGACAATATTTCTCCCAAGTGACATTGGCCAGGAAAGTGACTGGAATGAGTAGGTAGACTGTGCCTCTTTTAAGCTTTAAAAAGGACAGAAATTAACCTCAATTTCATAATCTTTCATTTAAATTCATTCTTTTGTTTCGGTAAGATCTCTTACAGCCAAAGCATTAGATTCAATTTTGTCCTCATAAATGGCTATTCAGAGCTATGGCCTCCATTCAGTTTTTTAATTACTGTTAATTATGATTCGCATAAAGCTTTTCAGTCAGTCAGTGCCTTCAGAAGCACTGGGTCTACAATTGAATGGCATGATGATGAGGACTTGAGAATGGCGGTGCTTGGAGAACAGGAAGCGATTGAACCTGCAGGATAAAGAGTGGGGCAGACAAGGACGGAAGGAAAGCACTGCAGCTTCTTTGTTATCGGACACCAGGCTCTAGATTATGCAGGTTAAATCTCTCTCTGTGTGTATACTGGCATGATAGCGGTAATGGAAAAGGAAGTAATTATTGTAAATTGAAATGATCTTAGCGAGATATAGCGAAGTTCAGTAACTTATTATTGCTTTAATGAAAGCTTAAAAGAGCTTTTAAGAATGTCAAGTAGCATTTGAGTAGCTTAGTATATAGTCCTTCAAGGTAGATAAATCCTGCCTTTATCAGTTGCATAATATCTCTTAGAGATGCTCAACTGGACTTGGCCTTGAATTAACCTTAGTCTCTTATGACGACTGCATTATTTATGTTACTGTATACACAGCCATGGCCCCTATCATGATATGCTGCCTCTTTCCTCAGCTGAACAGCCAAGACCCCTGTAAATTATTTCTCTATCATCATCCTCAGCAGTTGTAATTGATAGTGATACAAACAGAGCATGTTCTGGCTAAGCCACTACAAAGACTTCCACGGTAGGTCACTAATGAAAATAAAGACACAGGTGTAGGCTGAAATGTATTCGTGTAATGTATGCATGAAATTTGACTGTGTTCAAGACTGCCTTTACTGATCTAGTTATTTAGCTCAAATGGATTAACAACCCATGTGGACCAACTTTGGTGAACATAACAGCATTGGTTTACATTTAGGGCTACAGTTACATTTTAGGTTCAGGTTAAGTTTTGGGTTAGGATTAGGTTTAGGGTGAGATTTAATATAATCTTTTATATTTAACTTTAGATTTAGTGGATATTTGAATGTTGAACATTGGTTTGAGCATCTAGAAAGCATCTACAGAGGACCCTCCCAATAAAGAGTTAACCTTAACGCTGATCCCAAACCTAAATCTGACCCTAGTGCTGTTGATAACCTCCTGGGTTTCACCAGATAGTTGGTTAACAGTTAAAATGCCTGTAAATAATCATTAGGGGACCATAATCTTTGAGTGTGACTCTGATCTGTTACCGAGGAACAGGCAACAGGCACATGCTATCCTCACCATCTAGAGGTCACAAGTTCTTTTATTTCATTCCTGAAACTGTAAAGCCGTGTGGAAGACCACACTCACCACACACTATCAGGTAAATGAATCTTTATCTGGTTTATAGTATTTACTAACACTCATTATGTTATTTTTTAGATGCCTGATGGTTTGGTTATTGCCATGAACACTTAGACTTCTCACAGATTAGATTAAACTGATCTCTGTTGGAAAGAAGTTCCAAAGATTACAGATAACATTAAGCTTTCACATCTGTGGCCAGGAGTCCAAGAGAGCACAAGTGGCTTTGCTCTATCTGGGGGGATATTGTGCCCCCTACTTCTCCCCCAATTGCTCAGCACAATGCTAGCCAGCATTATATAGAATAATAGAATATATCTGTAAAATTATGTCAATTATGTAAGTAACCATTTCAAAAGGTGTGCTGTATTGGCAGCAAGACTAGAATACATGATGACTTTTGTACCAAAAGTAATGTATTGATAATTTGTAATTTTCTTGTATGATATATAGATAGATAGATAGATAGATAGATAGATAGATAGATAGATAGATAGATAGATAGATATTACACTTTACTTTACTTTTGTAAAAATAATCAACTTCCAAGTGAAATGACAATGGGATTCAGCCCAAACCTCAGTGCATGTCCTGTGAAATATGAAGGGGGTGTGGTTCATCCCCTCCTCTGATTCAATGTCTCTTTCTTCCAGCAAGTTTCAGCTATAAGTATTCAGATACACCACACAGACACACACAAACACAAACACACACACACACACACACACACACACACACACACACACACACACACACACACACACACACACACACACACATACACACAAATAAGCACGCAGATTAATGCTGCATATTGCATATGGTAATTATTCATTTTGGCAGCTGACCAAGCAGAAAGATGTAATCTCTTTTAAACAAATGAGAGAGATGTGATGATATGACTAAACTGTTTAATCAGCACCAGGCTCTTCCCTCTGTTTCTCCATATTCAGGAATATCAAATTCAAATTGATGTAAATTTAGTTCTGCATTAAAATGATTGTGAAATGATAACGATCTTTAAGTGGTCTGTACCTGAGGCTGTTATCCAAACCACACACACACACACACACACACACACACACGGACACACACATGGACACACACGCGCAGTGGCAACGTTCTTGGTGAAACATGCTCTTGCACAAAAAAGAAGAGGTAGCAATTTTTTCGAAGGCCTTCTACACAGAGACTTCATAACACCTTTATAAACATTGAATAACATGGCAGTATTACAGCAAAGTAGCAAGAAGCTATTCTTGGGTATTTATGAGGTTATGTCAGCATTTGAAAGACACTGTAAGATATTTTAGGAATGTAATTGATGCTGGAAATATATAAAGACCCCATATTTAAAGCGACAGACCCTAGTTCCAGTTTTTATAAAGCTATGAAGCATCATTCTGAAGTAATGAGGCTTATTTGGCGGAGTCCTTTTTAATATATGTTAACATATGTTGATGAAAGATGCCCTTAAACTAAAGTGATACAGAAACAAATATATGAAAATGATCACTTTAGTTTGAGGACATCAAAATCTTTCATAGATATGAGGGCAGCCACAATTAATAAATGGGACTCAATTACCACCTGTCATGATAAACAAAACACTTCAATTAAAACTGCACATATTGATGCAATGTTTCTCGTGTAATGTGGGCAGTCAATCCCATTTGACAAAAAATATTTCTTTAAAGGTACTGACCGATGAGCCTCGTTGCCTCATTGCCTTCAATTACTAGTCATTTAAGGCTAAATAAGTCACTCCTTCAATCTTTTTCCTCTCCTGTGCACCACAGCAGCAAAAATTTTATCTTCATTTCACCCACTGTCTAAATTGCCCCACCTTACCTATCCATCAGGACCACTTTTGGCATCTCAGTCCATTAGTTCTCATGTGCTAAATTGAAAGCACACTTATTTGCTTTACATCATTGTTTGATTAACATTGCTAATGGAGGGCTTCCTCGCTTGTGTGTCGCAAGCTGATGTGTCTATGCCAAGTGGCACGGTTAAGGGGTGACAATAAATAAATTGGTCTCTGCCGAGATAACCATTTCTGAAAGCCCGAGTCTGATTTGATGACAGCCATTAGCTTTGGTGGTCCAAATTGATCATGTTGTCTCCAAAGGGTGAGTCAACCTACTTATTAACCAGCATGAAGCATTTGGTGATTTCCACGTTTTTCCACACTGATGCCCAGGTCCATGAAATGAGATGATTGTGTTTATGTGCCCACGAGGTGCTGCTGTATCAATTTCAAGAGACATTAGTTACATTACAAACATGATATCATGAATAATTTTATATCTCTAATGTTCCTGACCTTTTATGTGAGATATATTCTGTTATTTTGGACTACTTCTATTTACATCCAGTGTAAAGAATATCTGGTATTTTTAAGTGGTGTAAAAAGCTCCACTGGGCTCTGTGCTTTTAAGAAAGTCAAATCTGCCCACGAGAACAAAAGGTCATTGCTTTGCCATTCTTCTCTACATCATTGAAAAAAAGTGAGTACTATTTAAAGAAGAATGCCGTTTTTCAGCACAGAGAGGTGTGAGTAAAGGGGAGTATTTTTGCTTGGTACACATCCTTTGATTCCTCGCAGTTGTCTAGAACTCTACAATAGTGCTTCTGTAGCAGGGCTTTTTGTTCCAGTACAGTAGGTCAGTGTCTCAGGTCTTTTTTTCTGGCATTCGACGCCCACTTACTGCATGTTAACACAGCCTCTCTTTCAGAGGCCTCAGTGAGGCTCCTGTCTCCATGTCACCTTTATCTCCCTGCCTGCGCCCCATGCATTCAAAGCCACAATAAGGACATGGCTGACAAACGCAGCTCCCTTGAGACGCTGCCCTCCTTTTATATTGTCCTGCACTTTAGCTCTTTCACTCCTTTTCCCCAGCGCTTGTTCTAAGTGTGTGGTCTCACCTTTCCTCTCTGTATCATCTGTCCTTTTCACCTTGTTCTCCTTTTCCCAGTCATCCATGTGATTGTCTTCATTTTCACCGAGACCTCACTGGATTAGACAAGATTATGTGCCTTTTAACCATTAAAATGTGCAGCTATTTCCAACAATTACAAAAATAATCATTTCTCTTTAGGAAGAGCAGATTCTGTGAGAAGTGCTCTCTATCTAAATTCAATCAATGACACATTAACTTCTGCTGAACAGTGAATTTAAAATAAGTTATATATTGCCTTGATGTCAATGAAAAGCTGTAGGAGGTCTTATGGCTGCAGCCATTTCCTTTTGTGCATTGAAACTCTGGAAAAGTAAATAATAAAATATACAGTATATTGCAATTATACAATTACTATGTTTTGCACATATATAAAAAATGTATTGTTAATATTTCAAAAACATTCTATTGTCACAGGTTATGTGAACGTGTGAACAGGGGAAATTGGGCCCAGGGGACGACTCAGCGGCTCACATCCTGTTGATGATCCCAATTGTCGAAAGCTTTCTTTTATATAGCATGTCTTTGTGTGAAGTGTTGGACATACTAGAGCATGCTGACCCCAATAAAGGCTACATGCTTCATTTTCATCATTATATCAGCACATTGCCTCTGTTATTGTTTGCACTTGTCACTTTTGTATTCCTTTTGCAGTTGGGTCTAACTGATGAACTGCTGTGGATTTTGACTGTGTACTTTCCTAGTGTTTACAACTATGGCCACAAACAAAAAAAAATCTACCTTTTCCAAAATATATTTTTAAAGACTCATAGTTTATGTCATAGTTTAACTCATTTACTCACATAGCTGGAAAATAGTTGATTATGTAGGATTTGAATTGTGTGTACAGCATTGTTTTGTAATATCACCTTTTTGTCACTTTTTTTTTTTACCATGTCTTGATATGTAAAAGTGTAATGTAGATGTGAAAAAGATGTTCAGTGCAGAACATAAAATGAATGTTAATTAATTTTTTAAAAAGTAATGAGTATTGTAAAACATACAATTACATAACCTGATGTTTAAAATACATTTAAAAAATAAAATTAGGTTATGTTGATCAAACAATTTTTGTTTACTTTTCCACAACACCTCATTTTGCTCTTGGTGCTTTTCCCTCGTTTCTCTTCATTTTTTCCATAATCACAACATTTGAGCTTCTAATGCTTCTAATGCTCTGATTCTATTTTCTGTGTCTTTAAATTTAGAGTTAAAAGTACAATTCACCTACTCTTCAGAATCACTTTCCTGCTCTGCCTCTCTCTCCTCCTGCCTCTCTGTGTTTTTCTCTCCGTTTCACATGATGCTGGTGTTCCTGACAGGCTGTGTTGGGTTCGGAGGAGGAGCTGGCGACCTTTGCTTAACTAATGGCTCCTTCATCATAGGCTGCTCACCATCAGCGTGAGCTTCCTCTTTATTGCTCTTTATTTCAAATTAAAGCAGGAGCAGTGGCCATCCATCATGGCCAGACCTGACCTTTATCAGAGGAGATGACTGGGCCCACACACACACATAACAGTTGCACACACACACATACATGCAAGGAGGAGAAGTGCATGCAGAGAGTCTCTATATAGGTGGTCCTGAGAAACAGAAAGATATGTGTTTCACAACAGAATATCTTGGATGTGCCAAGCTCCATTCATTGCAGCATTACAGGAGTGGTTTTATACAGTTTTATCCAAGATGGCGCCTGTGTTAGGCTATGCCTTGGCTTGTTCGGCTGCCATCGTCCACTCGCTTGCACTTTTTACGTGGTTTATCAGTTTTATGTTTACAATTTTACCTAGTGCTGTTGTGTCTCTGCACACATATAATCGCGAATCGCAACAGGCGATCAAATGTGCCATGGATATTCTTCAGTCTCAGCGGAATTAACTTGTTTTTCCACCACCACTGGATCATGGTTTTGAGTTTAGAGTGCCTCCACTGCTGACGGTTATAGGCTTGCTGGCGCCTTGGAGACCCCGTTGGAGGAAGCGTGAGAAGAGGGTCGGCCGTCTTGTGCTGCTTTGCCGGCTTCGGAGAGACCTGGGAGTGGCAGATGGATGGGAGATTTTTTTGTGGGCTGTTGCACGGCCGATTTCCCTGAAGCCTTCTGGTCTTGGGCTAGTTCCTGTATTCCCGGCTGAACCATGTCCTGTTGGCCATCTGGGGGTGCGGAAGGCCACTGGCCCTCATGGTAGGAACCCTGATTTGCTGCGTAGCTTACTCCACTTTTCTGACTCTTTCTCAGACTCTGTTCTTATAGCCGCTCTCTCTGCCAAAACAATGGTGATAAATCCTTGCTCCATCGCTCACAAGTCGTTTATTCTTAATGACTTGTTTTGTCACAAAAATCTGGATTGTATATTTATTTCTCAGATATGGCAACACGAGAATGAAATCTCGCATCTTTTAGAGTTATGTCCGGCAGACTGCTTGTTTTTCTGTGCGCCACGGACTTCTGGCCGAGGAGGTGGGACTGCTGTCATTTTTAAAAAGACATTTTATGCCAAATGATTTCTTCTTACTCTTACAACTCTTTTGAAATGATTGTCTAAAATTGGACGAGCCCAGGCCTTGTACAGTAGTTTAATATATCTGGCTCCACACACACTGCTGGTGATATGTTGGTTTTTACTTACAAGGTTACTCTTGACCATTTGAAGATAAATGAAGTAATTTTCAGTGATCATAAATCACTTTCTTCTAATGTATCATTTAGCTCTGAATCTCTTCCTCGACCAGGCATCACATGTAGGCACTTTATTGATGACTCTGCTATATCAGAGGTTTCTTCTCTTTTTAACTTTGCAGTCTCTTCTGATGAGGCTCTTGTTAATTCTTTCAAGGAACACTGTGACAATATTCTTGGTAAGGTTGCCCCTTTAAAATTAGTTGCCGTCTGGTTGCACCTCGTTCACCATGATTTAACAATGTGACTAGACTTCGGTGTTACTGTCGAAAAGCAGAATGACTGTGGAAAGCCACTGGACTTATTGTCCATCGTGAATGTTTAAAGAATTTCTTTACTCTTATAATGAGGCAGTGAAAGGCTAGGTTGATCCAGTCGATCACCTCCGGAGACCTACAGGCTAACCATATCTGGTAGGCCTCCATCATTGGGTTCGGTGTGACCGCGACAACTGGCACTAACCACCTTGCAGCCACAGCTCTGCATGGTCGCCTCCACAATAGAGGAAGAAAATAGGGTCCACTCGTCCCCCTCCTCCCTCTGCATGTGATTAGCGTTCTGCTGGAGCTGTGAGTTAAAGGTCTGGCAAACATGGGCCTCTGCCAGACATTACCAGCAAACTCTCATCACATCCTTGGGCCTGCCAGGTCTGTCTAGTTTTCTCCCCTGCCACCAGATTCAACTCACTACCGGGTGCTGATCAGTTGACAGCTCTGCCCCTGTTGGTGACGTGGCAACTTGCTAGTGGGGGCAATGCCTTCGAATGCCTCCCTTGACTGCCCCCTGTGGTGCTCTTTCCAGTATCCAAGAAGGCCAGGTACCCCAGACTGTCATTCAGCACGGAAGTGCAGATGACAGTCAGAGACCTTTCCCCAACACGAAGGCACAGGGAAGTGACCCTCTAATTCCGGTTAATGCACTGAGCTGGGGGGCCACCAGTAGCTCCAACCCCTGCCCAGCGCCACTCACCCATGGCAACTCTCCAGGAGATTATTTCCAGAACTCAAGCTATGTGTTGAGGTGAGCCCAATGATTTCCAGCCAGTATCTCTCCAGCTCACACACAAGCTCAGGCTACTTCCCCACCAGAGAGGTGACATTCCCTGAACCAAAAGCCAGTTTCACCAGCCAGGGATCCGTCCGCCAGGCCACTCCCCGATCCACAATGCACCAGACCCATTCAGCTCCTCCTGTAGGTGGTGGCCCCACATGAGGATTGTTCTGTGTAGTTTTTTCGGGCTAGGCCAGGGGCAATTGCCCCCGACAACCCCCCCACCATGTTAAGATGCCGATTCTTCTGTCTAGTGTAGTCAAAATCCATCAGATGTCACAATGAGTTGGATTAGACGATGAACATTTCTCTGATCTTTTGATGTCTGTTATTTCATTTTATGACATTTTGTTTTGCAGCATAAACATGAGATACTGGCCCCTTCCTTGACTACTTGCAGGCTAATCAGTAATAAGCAGCCTGTGCTAGAAATGAAAAATGTGACAGCTAAGTCCATTACTTTCTCATATCAAAATGAACAGCCCCTCTTTTCCCCCATTTCTTTCCTTTGTTAAATCCATTAAATGTACTGAAGGACTTTTGGGAGATGAAGGTTTTCTATGTATCTGGGCCCTTAATTTCCCCTCTGAGTCATGGGCACGGTCATTACATATGAAAAAAATGTCTTTTTCATTGTCAAACTTCTTTCTCCCTGTAATTTTTTTGAAGGCTCAGGGACTCTGATTTAAGAAAAGCGCTTTATGCTAAGAGAGCTTTGTCCGTGATACCTTTTATGCAAATTGTGCAAGAGAGAGAAGCGGCAAATTGCATTGACGATGTGCGAATAGAAATGTTAAAATGCAGAGCTGAGTGGCTTTGTCTCGTTGGATAATTGCAAATGTGATGATGCACAAAAGCACAAGTATGGGAATACACTTCGCATGGAATATTACATTATAATGAAAACTATCATTGCACAAATCTGTTCTGTGTAACATAGTAGATGGTAGAGGAAAGTAGCTGGAATGTGCAATGCATACTCTTGAATATATTATGGTGCTGTGGGTGAATGTCTAGTTCTGTGATGTTCCTTGATTCTAACTGTCATGGGTGTCCATGTGATGATCCATTTCTCCAGATAGAACAATTCTTACATGGGGTGGAGTACTGAAATTTACAGAAGGTCTTTGAGAAGTCCTTACTGATGCAATTGCAGTTCAGAGCTTTATCTGCAGCTTTAAATCTGCAATCCAGAAAGGGAATTGCAAGTATTCCCTCTTACTTTAGCAATAATATGGACATGAGCCAATTCACCTTTTATTCATGTTAGGAAAAGAAGAAGAAGAAAAGGAAAAAGAAGAAGAATATTACTGTTATTGCTCCTTAACATCTAAAAGTGAGCCTGTACCCACAGGCCATGTCTTGTCCATTTTTCTTTTATTGCTAATTTCCTGTTAAAATCCTGTGCAATGGGAGCAGATAAAACACTGCGTGTGTTTACAAGCCTACTGTTCAGTGAGCTGGTTGCTCCATTTGTAGGATTGTTAAAGGGCAGTAGATGGCTTGTGAATAATAAAAGCAGGCCTTTTTAAAGAAGCCCAGTATTGAATTCTTTCTTGATGATCCCCCAGTGTATCTTTATAATGATGAGGTTAATGAGGTGAGCTCATGAGTTCAATTCATTTTCCAAATTGATACAGCTCCCTTTTATTTAGCTCTTCCTGCTTTTTTACAGTTTCTTCTAGGCATATTTTGAAGTGTATAGCAGTGAGGAGCAATTTGTGAACATGGGAGCATCATCTAATTTGAGACATTGTTTCGGTGTTTGAGAAGTTAAGTGAATTGTGAATAGAATGTGATACAGGCTACAGTAGTAGCAATGTTTCTTTTGTACACTACAGTACTGTGCAAAGGTCAGAGACCATTATTCTACAATTCCTAGTAAAAATGATTGATACCTACAAATTGTTTATTTTTTAGCATTAGAAAAAAAACTGATGAAAATATAATAATAATATAATAAATTTTACAATAGCCACAATAATATCTTTATCTCTTTAAATCACAGAGGCAACGAATTTCTTATGTGTCCTCCAGCACAAGCTGCTCCCACAGCTCTTCCTGACATAATGTTGCTCTTTTTGGGCCATGATATACTTCCTGTTAACCAGCACTTACGTGTTTACAGCAGCTACACAAGCAGCAGTGGTCACACACTCATCCTTTGTCTCCCTGTACAAATAGCTACTTCTGATTTAGCACAATGTCAGCAATGAACATAACAGTATATGAGGAGACCATAATTAGACCTACTGTTTTTTTTGTGATATAACACCAGAAATTTATAGCAGAAGTGATTGTCATCATGGTTTGTTCAGTCTGCTGACAATACCTCACACAATCGTACATTGCTTCCTCCTGTTATGTTGGTATTTCATCTCATGGACACATTAAATTAATTTTAGAGCTCTTGCACTACGTATATTTCAAACAAAAGCAGAACACATCTTGAGCATGTGTAAGTGTAATTAAAAGCATGTATAATGTTACCCTATCATTCACACAAGTAACTACCCAAACACACCTCAGCTATCTTCTCATGAGCTTCTAAAATGGCTATAGGAGAGATTTCTGAGATCAAACAGGGCAGGTGTACAGCACAGTTTGATGATTCTCCTTTGGCGAGGTGAAACAGGTGTTTCTGAGCAGGGAAATCACCTAAATATGCTAGACCATGGCTTCCAGGCCAGGAGTTCAACACTCCTGAAATAGAAATCCATTTGCATAGGGAGGGTAAAGTCAATGGAAAATAAATGAAAATGGATCTAAATAATATTTGGGGCAGAGAGAAGGAAAGGAGAAAATCAAGGTCCACCTGTGGATCTGCACAAATCCACAGGTGTTTTTCGTCCATCCATCCACTGTGAGAAAATGGAAAAGGCAACTGAGAAAAGGAGATACAAAAAAAATACTAAAACACTAGAAACAGTTTTAAAAGAAACATGAACGCTTCTGGGATTTTTTTTTACATTTAATTTACTGGAGTTGTTATAGGGCAGGTGGGTCACTGACAGAAAGAAGATAGCAGATTTTTGTTTCTAATCTACAAAGTCCAAGGTGGGTTTTCAGGATGCAAAGTTACACATTGCTGCACATGCAACGGAAACAGCAACAGAGATACCAGTTCCCTCCCTCTGTCTCTGCGGTGCATATAGATAAGGATAAAGGCAGGCAGCTATCATTCCATTTCATCAGGACAGACCCTCTCTGCATGGTGTGTGTGAGATTACACATAAAAACCATGACTATGTGCCAGCTCTGAAAAGAGCACTATCTTGAATACAGCAGCAGCTTCCATGCTGTCACTGATGCAAGCCTAGATTATTTCTGTCTATACCTCGTAAGCAGTTAAGAGTTTTGAGACAGTTGTTATTATTATTTATTATAAATTATGATGTTATTATAAGTGTATAAAGTTGATAATCAGGAAGAATACGAGCCGTCCATTCAATATATTTTTGCCTACAACTAGAAATTAGGGGATATGTATACAAATGTAAACTTTACAGTATTAAAAAGTAGGAAAACATAAGAAATCCTTATGCATTTTACCACACATAACAAAAATACGTTCAATGTGTATCCCTATAGCTGTCATCATTTCATTATTGTGCATTTTCGTTTGATTGAATACTGTTATTTCTTTCTTTTTTTTCCCAGGGCAGAATCTCTTTTCTGCATGTTTGATTTTTACATATCTGATTTATTTACTTCAGGTATACTTGGAGCAGATTTTATGTAAGATGTAAATTATGCACCAATAGGAGTCCATCTGTGATGCCGATATTCATGATATTCTCATGACAGCAGTTATAAGAGGACTGGGCACATTGCCAATTAATTATCTTTTATGAACTTCATCTGTTTCAAAAAATATGATTAAAATAACTGCTAGTCTCTAGATCACTCTAGAAATTGTCAGATTGGCTAATCCATATTAAAACTGGCATTTCTCCTAATGTTCTATTTGAATGGGGATTTAAATGTGTAATCACATGAAACATTATCATTATGAACACTTGTGCTCTAATGTCTGGTGCTACTAAGTGGTGGTATCTTGCATTGGAAGCCTCTATATGCATGTAAAATGCTTTGTAGGCTATGAAGACGAATTTAAACGAATGCAATAAAGTTTGTAAATGTTACAAACTCTAACACTAACCTTCATTATTCATAGAACTGGTATGAAAATGATTCACTCAGCATACTACAGACATCACATAAGCCTCTGAAGAACCATAATTATCTAGTATTATTGTGTTGTGCTCCAGATTCTTCTTAATAGAGATGTCAGCATCTGCTACATTCATGGATCAAGTTATTCTCTTTCTTCCCAGAATCCTTGTTTACATGGTAGCTCAACTCCAGACAGGCATGAGCTATTGTTCCCCTGTCCTGTACACACCACGCTGGCGCACTCATCCAAAGCCTTATTACTTTATCTCCCCTCCACAGCCGAGCGAGTCTCCACACTAAGTGTTCTTTCCTTTCTCTCCTTGAGGAGCCCTGCATAATTTGTTGTGAGCATATTTGGGAGCCGAGAGAAGAAATAGAGAAGTTCACACACATATCTGATCTGGCTTGAGGCCCGAGAAGCTAAGACAAGCTCAGCCGCAGCAGGAGGGAAAAAAAACGACTGGAGTTCACTCAGTATTTTATTCCTCAGCTCCTCTAGTGTTCTTCAGTCATCCTGTCAGGCTAAAATAAAGTGTATTTTTTCCATTGCATTTTATCACCACTTTTGCGGAGGAAATGACTGGGCTACCATTACTGGTATGCGACCACTGCAGGAAGCTGGAGCCCTCGAATGTGCGCCGGGGTCTCCAGTGCCCGAGTGTGATTGACAGCTTTATGATTTGAGTGTAAACCAACCCACACCACGTCTCCCACCCTTGCTGTAACCTTGGTGCTGACAGCAGCCCTCTGCAGCTGTTTCAGTGGGAGGTTTATGAAGGAAACTGAGCTTCCCCGAAGACTGCCTTTCAATCACATCATCCCTCAAGCTCGAACTTTCATTTCAGGGTCCTACATGCACACTTAAAGATGTTCCCATACAGTAGGGTGTAGTAGAGTAAAATCTGAAAGATATGTTGCCTATCTGAGGTAATCCAGAACCAGTTTAAGGGGAGACTGGCCACTTTTCATTATACCAACAAGCACATACTGTGTCACTGATGTGAAACACTGCTTGGAAACAATTAAAGGCTCCTTGACTGTGAGTGGTGCCCCAAAGTGTGAGAAAATGTGAGTGAGTGAGTGATACTTTGCATCTCAAAACAAGACTGTACAATGAACAATTGTGTTTCAAAATGTTTTGGTGCATGAACTTACCTTAATCTTGTTAAGTAGAAAGATGTACACTAAACCCCTGTGAATTTGCAGTTCAGAGTTCGTGGCTTCAGTCATTCATGGATGTTTTCTTAGAACCGAACAAATAATTGATCATGGAAATCCATGCAAATTCGTGAAATCTGCAGATATCCTTGCATTTTTTGCTTTTTGTGGGACGGCGAATACTGCTGTACTGAGAGGTGGGAGGTTTGAAAATAGCCAATTCGAGAGCATTATATATTTCTCCTTGCTGCTGATTGGCTTGCTGCCCTGTGATGCATCTCTGGCAGCATTCCTGCATCATAAAAGTTTCCCATGTGGAGTGCTCTTATGTTTTATGTTTTGTTCTTCTTAAAGCTCTGTATATTTATTACTGTAAGTTAAATTAATTTTTTACAATGAAAATATGCATGCATGAATTACAGTACAGTTCATAGAGGGATAACATCTGTATTTTACATTCTAGTTCTGCAAGAGTTCAGTGTAAACTGTACAGTATAAATACAAGTTTACTTTGACTTTTTTTTTAAGGGTAATGCATTACGCTGAATTTATTGCATTACCCTGAGTTTAAATTAAATAAAATGTTTTGGGAGTATATTTGGGGGCATATTTAGGTTTTATACTTTTTTTAGTTTATACTTTTTTTTATATATTTTTACAACATCACAAATTCACCATTTTTCACAATTCATGGATGCTCTTGGAATGTAACCCCACAAATGTTGGGGGTTTGCAGTATTACACTAATAAAATTCATTAATGACATTTTATGCTTTCATTTCTGCTACTGGGAGCTAAGTGGTTGAGGGGCTGATCACCTCACTGCCTGTGATTTAAGATAATCTATGCAATTCTTTGTTGTAAAAGTGAGTCAAATGTTCTGTGCAAAAAGATTAACCATGTACAATGTACAGTTTTTTGGACTCTTTCAGAATCATCGGATCAACTTGAAAGACATTTCTCTGGTTAGTCAAGTTCAAACTGTCCTTTCAGGATTCCAATCCATTCTGTTAGCATGTTTATTTGAACAGTTGTATTAAATGAGTTCTAAAATACAGTTCTAAAAATACATTTTGTGTTAAGCGTTTGCTCAGAAAGGAAATTCAGAAGTACAATAAAAAGATTAGATTAGAAATATTATCATGTGAATCACACGCTTGTCAATAATTGGAGAAATTTTACCTTACAGAGCACGCAAGTAAGTGATTGTGTAAAGGGATACGATGTGGAACCGCACTTCTCTGTGCATAACAATGAATCAGAATCTCAAGGCACCATTTGAATTCCAAGCCAAAGGCTGCTTGGCAAGGCTAAAACATGGCTACCTCTGATCCACACCCACAGATTCATATTAGTCAGGAAAACAAGAGCTAGTGTGCTTGTGGGCAGAGCGAGAGTTTCCTGAGAGGTACTAAGCTGTATGATCTGAAGCGGTGTAGAAGCTGTGTTACCTGTAGCACAGTGTGGGCGTTAGCAGCTATCAACGAGTGGTTAGGCGTTTTCACTCACTGAAACTTGGTTTGCACTGCCGGAGATTGGTTCACAGCTGGTGTGCAAACACTCTTAATTCCGTCTCTGTCCCCACCCCAGCCCATGGAGGGCCATTATTCTGGCTAGCAGTGCTCTGGTAATTGGGCTGGGACTCCATCATCCCCTCTACAGGGCACAGGGTTGGTATTTATGTTAATGGCTAGGGCAATTAGCCTCAGGATGGGAGAGAAATCAAGAATTCCATACACAGCCAAGGCAAACAAGACAATGAATGTCTTTTCTTTCAATTAACCATATTTTATTCCTCATCAATAAACACACGTTAGAGCTTTTTGGCATTAAGAGCTGTTTACCACTATCTCTTCCATGGTTTCAGTTGATGATCCTTCCCTCTATGGGGACAAATGCCCCACAGCATAACATTACTGAGGTGCATGTCCCACACCATAGAGGTCAAGCATTCGCGGCTGTTCTTCTGTGTATGTCACACATGCAGTTTCACACTTGTACTTTATGAGGTGAAGGGTGGCATCATCCTGTCATTTTTTTCACTTTATTTTCTCTGCAGGCCTGTATCTGTGGCTTGAGCACAAATAAACTTTAATAAAGCACTTTGTTTATTAACATTTCTTTGGAATGTTTTTTCACACTACCTTACCATGCTTTACCTCTATTAGTAGCTATTACTGACACATTGGTTCATATGGGGATGGTGGTGGCCAAGTGGGTAGGATACTTGTCTCTGTACCAAGAGGTCAGGGGTTTCAATCCTACCTTCATCACACCACCACTGGTTTCCTGACCCTTAACCCCAAGTTCTTCCAGGGAGACTGTCCCCTGTAATTAGGGAATGGAAGTCCAGCCTGTCCTCCATCTTGCATTTCCTTGGTTATCCTACCGCCTGTTGATAAGCACTTAGTTGACTCATTTCCATAAAAATATTCACTTCCAAATATATCAGCCTTGCTTGGATTTTACTCTACATCAGGGGTGCCAGACTCATAGTGTCTTGCACAATTATTGATTTCCCTTCAAATATACCTGGCCAAGCTCACCTGTGAATTGCCAGGTTTTGTGACTGCTGGACCAGACTGTGTAGGACATTGATTCTAGAGGTCCACAGTTGGACCCCAACCGTGTGTGTGTGTGTGTGTGTGTGTGTGTGTGTGTGTGTGTCACTCAATCTGCCACTCTTAGACAGAGTGTCTTTGGGGACATTGATGGCACAGGGAGACTATTGACCCCTGAGTTCTGTAGAGAACAGAAGACTTTGATGGGGGTGCCTCTTGACAACGATAATTGGAAAGTGTTTATGCACAGCTGACATTTAAATATTTGTGGAGGGTTCCAAATAATCCATAAAGGCCATTCACCAAGGGTCCTGCACGTGATCGCAAGTGACATTTAGGTTTGTTACGGACCAGTGCAGAACCAAATCACATCACCATGATTCCGTGAACAAATGAGCCGAATTACAAAATTATTACATTATTTGTCATCATCTTGATTTAGCAGAGGTAATATCCATAAGAATAAGGTCTGCATATTGGGTGGAGCTTTAAAGCCTCATTTGCTCTATACTAATCACTTTGTCTGTCCATCTGCATGACTATTAATCAGCAAGTTTTATTTTTCTGCTGAAAATGTACTTAAAATGTTATATGTTCTGGAAAATTGAGCCTTGAGTTTTGCCAGAGCTTATACCATTTAGGAATTCCAACATTCTACATATCCACATTACTTTTCGCCATTGCTTTTCCTTTGCCTATGAGTAACCGAATTATGAATTATCATGAATTATAGTAGATATTCAAGCATGGAAGTCAAAATGCATGTTTCTGGTGTATTAACATGGGTGTACCATTAACTATGTGTTGATCCCATTAAAGTTTTTGGGGTGCTTGGCTACCATGGGCCCTGGTCGGAATGCCGCTCCTCCCCCAACCTCTACACATCAGTAGTTCTGCCATTGACCATTGGTAATCTTCATTGTCTTCATTACAACTGAGCCTGTCCAGGTATGATGAGTTGCACTCACTTGTACTGTAAGTCAATAGAAGTAAGGATTAATATATGTATAGTCATTTTACATCAAATGTACTAAAATATGATGTAACCTAAATCCCAATCATCCAGTTTTGCATACCCAGCATATTTTGCAATCAAAAGACCATATAAATGTGGCAATAAATCAATATTTTCCAAATTTTGGGGGAAAAACATTCTGCGGTTTTTATATAGTTTAAGACAGGGGTGTCAAACTCATTTTCACCGAGGGCCACATGAGCATAATGGTTGCTCTCAAAGGGCCAGATATAACTGTAA
>JBBPDB010000001.1:29889768-29932593 GCA_037974465.1 Brachypetersius altus
CCATAACTAAAGTTCCTCAGCCTAACGCTGGAATACGTACAAACAGAAAACCAGAATAGAAACATGAACAGAAAACCCGAATACTTAAGAAATAAACATAAAGCTCGGCTTACGCCGGTCCAGACCGTGACAATGTTTTTTGGCTACTATTCCTACCATTGCACATTATCACACCAAGTTATCACACAGGTGAGCCTGCCATAATTGCAAATAGACCCTCCAAGGATTGTACAGCATGGGAGGCAATAAAAGACAACGTTATGTTTTAACCATGCACTAGAGTAGGGTCACAATTTTAGCAATACTAAAATAAAATGTTATACCAGCTTTTATCTACTTTGGTTAATCTTGATGTAGTGATATACTTAATATAACCAAATCTGTCCTAATCTTTTCATATATAAAGATACATACCAAACAAATATGAAGACACTCAAAATAAGATTACAATGGTGATTTTAACCATAGAGAAGATTGTAGTGCAGTGTTGTAGAATTTATCCTAGTCACAGTTAGTGACGAAGAACATAAATATGCAGTCCATGTTGCTTAAAATTGCTTGAATTACTGGTATTGGTGTTAATATGTATCAAGTTCTAGTATGCAAAGTCATTTACAGATTCATACGTGTTGCAGTTTGTCAGTAATTTATTGACAATCTGTACCAAAAGAGTTTATTCCTAAGCTGTAATCAATTACAGGACTGATTTTGGTAAATTATATTGTGAAAGACACACTATAATAGTATGAAGGGGCAGAATAATATATAATTCCAGTTTAGAAGTTTTCAGAGTGCACCACAATTTGATGTGGATTTTTAAGCCCAAGTATGTTCTGCCTATTGTTTGTTGTGTTTAAAGCCTCGTCTGGGAACTGGAAGCCTTAGCACTACAAAGAGATCTTAACTCTTCTGTGAGATCTATGCAAACATGGAGGCAGGGAGAGTTGGCGAAAGAGCAATAAGTAGAGGACGAAGAAAAGAACAAAGAAAGGGACCAGACAATAGATGGAGACATATTTCCAGTGACATTAGGGCCACTTTGGTGGACCATGTCATTAATCATAACATATTGATTACTGTACTGCAATTTTACATCTTTTGCTGGGGGGGGGGGATGGCAGAAAACAGAGGCGTTATCAAGCCCTATATGTTCGATAGAAACACAAAAGTCATTATTTGAAAGTACTTACTACTAACTATCTGCTAACTTGTCATAGACAGTAGGTATAGATCCCCACACGATGCTAAAATATAGTTTTTCGTTAAATTGGAGCCATAGCGCTCGGCTTATCGGTGCTCCTAAAACTCTTTATGTGAACGATTTTGTGCAAAGAACTTCATGAACACGTTTTGTATAGCCCACAGAGTTTTGAATAATATGTCCCCTTTAAGATACTTTTATTGTGTTTATGTGAGTAGTGGAATAATTATCATGTACTGGAACAATCTTCCACAGAAGCCTGTGTGAGAAATTGAAAAATCTCTTTAAAGAGACAGGACTATACGGGATAAAGCTGTGGGTTGTTACTGCTTTTCAAAATGGTACTTGCGTGAATGATTCCACAGTAAAAAAGTCATTTTGAAAAAGGATTGGTAGCTTTTCAAAGAGTTTTATTTTATTTAAAAAATCAGTCACAAAATATATAGGAACATATGATATAAAATGAAGGTTTGGATAAAAATCATTGTCTTTATGGAATATACAACGATTTAAAAATAACCTTATTTTGACAGAAATGTGGCACCTACTAGATCTCTAATTATACAAATACAAGGTTATAATTATACAAAGGAAGGATAGGAATACTTGTAAATTTGTTAAATGGTCTTGACATTATAAGATGACAAATGTTAACCACACAAATGCCTCTACATCATCTGCATATTTCCAGTCCACCTTTAACTGATTTTCAGCACTAATGATTTCAGCAGGGCCTCCTCTCAGTGGTTTTTAGGTTCCTGATGAGCTCATTCAGCTGGGAGGACTGGGCCAGGAACTCGGTGCTTTGAATTGTGGACCTGCCTGTAGATCAGAGCTGCTGTCATGTGAAAGACAATAATCTTGAGTGAAACATTTGACCTCTTGAGGTCATCAGAAGTGTAAAAGCCAGCCAGGCCTGTGAATATTTCAGAGGGAATGGGGTGCTGGGAGAATGGTCCATTAGAAGAGCATGCACCCAGAGGATAATCAGACACTGGCTAAATTACCCACAGCTGGAGGCCAAGACTGCACTTCGAAGGAGAGTGAGAGATTTTGTGTGTGTGTGTGTGTGTGTGTGTGTGTGTGCATGTGTGTGTGTGTGTGTGTGTGTGTGTGTAATTATGATTCCATACAGGACAGTGTTCAGGATTCTGACCCTGACCCACTGAGAGGTTTGATGGTTTATGGGCAATTGGACTACATTTAATTCCGCACACAACAGAGGCCCATTATGGGCATGACTGGTTCACTGCATTCTGTAACCCTTTGACTTTGTCCTCTAAGAATGCACATTTCTGGGGATCTGATGGTGTGAAGAACAAGATATAAATAAAAGAATTTAACAGAATTCACATTTCATTAGAAGCTCTTTCAGCTTAATCTCAACTGATTGCCAGCATTTCCTTGTACAAACAGGAAACCTGCTTGCTCAACCCAGATTTACAATAGATGCCACCAGTAACCAAGTATCCAAAACATATTTTTGAAGAACACTTGAATCCTTCAAGGAAAGGTATTTGTAAATTAAGCTGTAAATCCATGTAACTGTTTTTTTCCGAGATTGGACACTGAGTTTTGTTTTTAAAGTTACAATATAATTTCATGTTTACAGTGTGGTGGTGTTTTTAACACAATAGTCAGGTATGGATACAAAAATCTAATGGCAAACAGAAGTAACTACTTTTGAATTTTTTTTCCAGAAGTTTGATAATCATGTAGAGAAACAGCTTTCATAAGATGATCTCCAGTACTCGAACTGTTGGACTGCAACTCAAATGTTGATTTATCAAATTCAGCTTCTGCACAATGGCTTCCACTATGTGAAAAAGTTTTAACTACTAACTATAAATAATTCCTCAAACATTTTTGTCCATGATAGTTAAGAATTTGATGCAAAACAGGTAGAGATTACGTTGAAAAATGTAGGAATAGTCCCTTAACACATTTATGCAGAACAAACGTGTAGTAAATGTAAGAAGACACTGATATTACAGTGTCCTCAGTGTCTTATAGAATCTTTCCTGATTCTTTTCTTTTGAGATTAAGTCGACTCCTGGTATTAAATAAAGAATGGTGTGAGGAACATCTTTTATTTAGAAGGCTTCCAAGAATGTAAGAGAGAAGCACATGACAGAAAAGTAAAGGAAAAATAGAGAGGGGTTATTTTCCAGGGACATGCATGGACAGGGCCACAACACAGAGAAGCTGAAAGGGGGATGCGAGGGAGGTGCACAGTGTGGCAGTGAGTTTGTGTGGAGGAGAAGACTGTGCATACTTCAGAGCTAGAGTAACTGATTGTTATAAGGAGGTGAGGGACGCACTGACATGTTTATAAGAGAGCAGCTTTGTAATTATCACCGTGAATTATTATTTATATGATCAGCTGACTTTTTTTAAATTCAGGACATATCCTGCAATTTGACAGGAATTTACAAGGTAAAGTTACAAGCTGAAAGTGTATGCGTGTTTCTGTGTCTCTAAGGGCATAGTTTGGCATAACTGAAACTGAACCTGCTGACCTGAATCAGGCTGCACATACATTATATGGACAAAAGTAGTGTGGACACCTATCCATTACATCAATAGGGACTTTAATGACATTACATTTAAATACAGACCTTAGACTTTAATATGATGTTGGTCCTCCCTTTGTAGTTATAACAGTTTCCACTCTTCTTGAAAGGCTTTCCATAAGATTTTGGAGTTTCTATGGGAATTTGTGCCCCTTTATTCTGTAGAGCTTTTATAAGGTCAGGCACTGATGTTGGACGAGGAGACCTGGATTACAATCTCCATTCCAGATCAATCCAAAGGTGTTGGAAGGGGTTGATGTCAGGGGCTCATCCAATCATGCTTTTATGGACCTTGCTTTGTTCCACAGTCATGTTGAAATAGAAAAGGTTCTTCCCCAAAATGTGTCCAAAAAATTGGAAGCATGATGTTGTCCTAAATGTCTTGGACTTAAGCTGAAGCCATAAGATTAAGCCCTTCGCTGAAATGGGGGGAAGGGGGGGGGGGCAACCCAAACCCTGAAAAACAGATGTGTCTCAATACTTTTGTCCATATAGTGTGTATAGGGTCTGATAGACATCACTTCACTGATGAAGACCACACAGATATAACCAGAGAAGCCACATTCATGTTTTCTGGTCATACCTTGAACATACAATTTTGGACTCAAATCTTTATGTCAGGTTTGCTACTACTACTAAAGTGGAAGGATAATTATCCACCATCCTTTGAATCCTATCATTAATCTTAATTTAATTAACAATTTTTTGCTTACTTCCCTAATTACTTTACCTTTATGCCACCATTGGCTTCCACAATTTTTATGTGATCATGTATTAAAATGTCTTATGTGCATATGTTATACTTAAAAAAACTCTCTCTTAAGCATTGGCATGTTTCCTCCATTTTTAGAAATATGGGCAACTTGAGCAGAAATGATAGCCACATCATATACTACAAGCTGACCATGAGGTGAGCTTCAAATTAAAAATCAATATAGAACTTACTACCACTTAAGCAGGAAATATGCTGTCTCAGGGGAAAGGTACCACCCAGTGGAATGTCTACAGGCAGGAAATACACGTTGAACATATGCTCTTCATGAAATGAATTTCCATGAAGAAAACCAATGAATATTCAAATGGCATTTTTTCAGTGAACAAGCAATATTTTGAATAGCGAGCAGCTTGTTCAAGTCAGAAGTATTTATGAATGAATTTATAATGAGGCTAGGGAGTGGAAACGTGGACATTTGAATGAGGGTGCATACATGTTCTTACACACACACACACACACACACACACACACTCACACACACACACTCACAGATACACACAAATATGCCTCATGTAAACACGTTACCAGTGATCCGTGGAAGTAGTAGCAGTGCTACACTGAATCTCAAAGCCCGTCCTTTCCTTCAATTTCCCTCAGCAGAAATGTGTTACTGGATCTCTCTTCAGACTGTAGCAAGAACAGTCTCTGCCTATTCTGCTTAACAGTTTAGGACTTGGATTAAGACATTACTTTGGGTTATAAAAAAAAATTCAATTCAGTGTATCTGAATGCTGCAGGCAGCAAATTTAGACACAAACCACATCAATAGTAGGAGTGCTGATCTAGAGACAGTAAACAGTAAACTCCTTATGATTGCTTTGTGAACACCAGCCCAAGTGTTGCATGAAATAGCTGTATGCAGCAGTGAAGTTATCACTTTTATATCATATTTATATAGAAAACTTCTGCTATTAAACATACCTTGGCTTATTGACCCCTGGGGTAAGCAGAAAAAAGGTACATTTTTTTATGTTGAATTGTTTCTTTAAGAATCATCCATTAAAACAAGGGCACTGTAAAGTGTGAGATTACCAGTGATATTCTAGATGTTTTGCTCTATTAATCTGCATTATCAATTTGGAAAACTCTGACAGTAACAAATGAGGAGTGAAGAATGAATGACCTTCTACATTTCATTGAACCCAGAGCTTCCTCAGAAATGGCAGTCGTGTTTGAACTTAACTTGAAGAAGTCGAGTCAGAATCATCCATATGTTTCTCCTCATGTAGACATATCTTGACTTTTTATTGATGTGTCTTAATGCAATCAAACGTCAATCTATAAAATCTTCGAATCCATAAAAAAAAACTGGAACCGCCTTGACTGTGTGATCTTAAACATGCAAAGAAAAAACATTTTAAATGAATAACTAAAAACATACATTACATTGATACCAAATCATCACTCTATACATGAAGTAGTTAAGACTTGACAAATAAATATGCAGCTCACTTCTGGGAAAGTAAATGTACACAATTGGACATTATGGACCATGTCGTACCTTTCAACGCACAAAGATCAGCTCTAACATTTAAAGCGCCAGCCTAATATTCTGTATGCCTCCCTTGTTCCACCAAAACAGCTCTGAACATGGGTATGGGGCATGGACTCCACAAGACCAAGACATAAGAAGCATATTGTTTAACTTTAGCATTGTAAGTTGCAAAGAATAGGACTAGTTTGTCCAGCACATCCCATAGATCATGCCAACATTCAGCTTTCTTTATGTTCCACAACCCATTCCTGAACAATTTTCACAATGTGACAGGGGGCAGTATCCTGCTGAAGGAGGCCTCAGTCATTAGGAATATTACTGGTGCACTGGTCGTGCCTCTTTGTACCAGTCTTTGCAGGGATTACCCCACAGGATCTGCTGTTTTGGAAAACCAGATGTCACAGTTTGGTCTTTGTTAAAATTGCTAATTTGTCCTGCTTCCAACACATGAAGTTCAAGAACTGACTGTTCACTTGCTACCCAGTGTGTCCCACCCCCTAACAAATGCCAGGTGGATATTAGGTAGTAAACGAACAGTCAATCCGCTGCTAGGGGATAATCAGTAACCTGATTACCTGATGTTTAGTAACCTGTCAGTGGTATTAATGTTGTGAATGATCACTGTACATTACTTTCTCTGATCTTAAATTGATGGAAGCCTTTGGTATGACATTGTGGGATAAGCAGAATTTATACCATTTTATAGAGCTTGTCCAACCTAGCAACAGTAGCTATGAAAGGCATTTGTGGGCAGAGCACAAGGAGTTTTATAATGAATTTGCCTGACCTTTTCAAATAGCACACAACACTGAGCTAGTAGAATACCATGAGGGCAGTTTGGACAGGACTGCCATTTCTTAGGAAGCTCAAATAGTGTTTTAGAGGTATGGGAAAACAGTCACAAGTTTTCAAGTGTTCATGTTGTTTCTGTGCAGTTTGTAAGGATTTCACCTAAAGCTCATGAAAATTCATATGAAGAATTAGGGAGATTTGGTTTCTGAATTTGGACCCAGTAGCCTGGAGACTGATCAGATTCCCACAGACCATCTAAACAGGTAAATAGATAGCTGAGCTGAAGATTGGCTCATAAAAAGCCCTATACGAGTGTGGGTGAGTCCATTACTGAGGCTCAGGCGATGTGCTACTGATGTGATCCTTCTTGTAATGAACTTTAATGTTTGCTGTGACTTCCCAGCCAGGCAGAGTTTAGCTAATATCCTGTTTTTACAGCACCACTGCTGGAGCTGATCTTGCCTGGGAAATGAGTGCTTTATCTTCTTTATACGCTCATTTTTCTTTTAAACATTCAGTTATTGGTGCCATTCCACCACCCCCGCCCCCCACATCTCTGTCATACAGTGTATGTTCTGGAAAAAGTCAGATGTATTCCCTACAGTTTCATGGCCTTTGTCTTATCAGTGCTGTTTTTTTTTTTGCTGGTGTGTGTACAGGTGTGTAACCATGGCAGGTGTGCAGCTATTGTGTTGGAGAGCAATGCAAACATTCATACGCCTCGTGGAGAAACATGCATTTCACCACCCCCCACATTACATATTCATACGTATGCACACACACACACACTCACGCGCACACGCACACACACACACGCACACACACACACAAAAATGCAAATACGTTAGCACATAGAAATTCTCATTTAATATCATACTGTTGCAGTGTTTTAATGGTATGCCTGAACAAAACATCATTATAGACAGGAAGAATAACAGTTGAGGGCTCTGAGAGTGTTCAAGTGTTTGTTTGTGTGTGTGTGTGTGTGTGTGTGTGTGTGTGAGAGAGAGAGAGGAAAAGGGCAAGGCCACTACACAGCACATGCCAAACCAAAACAGGCCTGCCACTCAGAATGAATGATTACCTCTCGCCACAAGTGAGGAAATGTCAATTTCACACTTTCACCCCTCCCCCAAACACACACGCAGTACTCCCTGGATCCTGTTGGGTATTCCAAATCCGTAATCATTAGAATAACACCAGGGTGTCAGTTTGTGTAATTTTTTCTTGGGATATTTGTTGGAGATCATCACAGTAACATGCAAAGGACGCCTATCCCTTCTGAGCCTCAGAAGACAGAGGCTATTGCAATGAATGATGACCACGAAGCTATTCTTTCTTACTTTTATTTATTTTACTGGACTCTCTGTGCAATAATTCAACGTATTTTGTCAGCATTCATTCAGGCCATTAATTCCATTTGTCTACTTTAGCCAGTCAGAGCTCATTGTTCACCTGTTTGAGGACACACACACCTTCTTTAACAGAACATCAAAGTAGAAATAGCAGTGTTGATTCTGCACCACACACAGAAAGTACGATAAGTTGTTTTGCAATGGAAGGTTATGGAAGGCTAAATGAGGTTACCTGAGGGTCCTACAGGTCTAAATATCGGACCAAAAAACAAACAGCCCCCTTACACTAAATATTGGTCTTATATGTGTTTACCACTCGAATGTTTCTTCTGTAGAGTGGTGGTGGAGCTATAAGGTTAATGGAGCTGATTCATTTTTCAGCAAAGATGCATGTATGTGTATGACATGGCAGAGAATGGGTTTATGGGATAGAGTTGCTCTCAGAGCTGTGGATCAAGTTTCAGAATCAGTTTGCAGAAGATGAGTGACTTTACAAGCATTTACTCAGATTACAAAGTACAGACAAGACTTTACTCTTTTTATTCTTCTGCATTCTTGCTTGGACATTGCCTCGTGTTACAGTCAAGTATGTTGGCAAACACCAATGCGAATGTCTGCACATGATATCTACACGTTCACGTTCACAGACTGAGAGGTGTATACACCAGCCTTAATTCAAACTTATAGCTGCCAGTTTAAACTGCATTGCCAAATACAATAGTCTCAAAACACAGTATGTTTTTAAGTATTCAGGAATACTTGTTGGAAAGGTCTCCTGGAGCTCAATGGAACAGTGGAGTTTGGAGGCTCAACCCTGGTGTGGAATTCGAAAAAAGTGCTTCCAGTCACCAAAAGTGCTTCCAAAACATCCCGAAAAAATATATTTATTGCCACAAAAAAGCAAAAGAATTGCAGAAGATACTTTACATGTTATTGTGGGGATTTCTGTGTAAAACTAGGAGTTTGGTTCTCAAAATAAATCTGCATGTGACTGAAACCACGACTCCTGATCCGTGTAAAACTGGGAGGTTGCTGGAGTTTCTGACACTGTAAGTCACATTAAGCATTTTGCAAAGCTAGCAGTAACTGCTAATAGTAGTTTAAAGCATCATGCAACCTGAATGTTGCTCTTAGTTTTCATGAATAATTGCTCTAATATATAAACAAATCCAGCATGTATAAGTGTTTTGGTTCTTCTGTAACTTTATAGAAAGGAAGGACTGTGTAAGTTTCTTTTTCTTTAAACTCTCACTTTAAATATGGCTGGTGGATGTGGAACTGAAACTGCACTGCCACCTCCAGGCACAAAGCACCTTTCAGCAGCCTTCAAAGCTGCTATTCACCCTGAAGAATGACAAGCAATTTGACTTCATGAAATTTTAAAAGCATTTTAGATCATTGCTTGGAACCATAGCTAAACTTACTCCCTCCAGGGGGGAAAGTGCCATTATTAGCTTTTCTCACCATGAGCCTTTCTCAGAGACAAAGCCACGGTGGGAGCATGTGTACCTAATCAACACACTGAGGCTGAAATTGTGGCCATATTATAGAGACGACTGGTGCAGGCATGTGCCTCCTCTCTGTTCACCTCACCGAGACCCCTTCCCCACCCCAGGAGGTCTAATCTGGCCCCAGGCGTGATTCTGAGGAGCTTTCCATAATGGCCACCAAGGCTCCCTGACCCTCCATGATTTATGCAGTTTTTCACAAATAACGGGCACCAAGGCCGTGCACACACACACTGATTTCCAGCCCCCACCGTCCCTGAATGGCCCTAAGCCCCCATGAGATGCCGGTCTCTGTAGCAGTTCTGCAGCTCAGTCAGCCCCATCTCCAGCAGCCCCTCTGCTTCAGTAATGTCCTGTGGGGTCAGAGGCCATGCTGGGGTTGTCAGCGGAGCGTGTGTGTCAGGAGTAAGAGGGGTCTGCTGGGAATACTGCTTACTCATCCAACGCTAGGTGTGTCAGCAAGAGGTCTGAAGGTCTGAAGAGAACCCTGGATACACTGTTTGGACAAAACCATGTATCTCAGTTTTTCTCATTTTTAATGTTCTTTTAATTAATTTATTCATTCATTTTTGCTAAAGTACATCATGAAACGACAAATAAAATAAAATGACAATACAATTCTGTTGCCCTGACTTACTTGAGAGGTGAAGATACTGCTTGTGGGAGTGTATGAATAAATCAACAAGAAGCATATATATATATATAATAGATATATGTATGCATGCATGTATTTATTTGATTGTAGTTGGTTGCACTGGTTGAAGGCTGGAAATTCATGAAAATCATAAATTAACCTTTTTTTTTTATTATTCAAACATTCACATCAATATTATTGAATCACTAAAGGCAATAAGGGCAATATGATGAAGCTATTTGTGTCTTATAACTATAACAGCAGCACAGTAAGTTACCATTAACTATGGAGAATTATTGCAGTGTGTGTGTGTGTGTGTGTGTGTGTGTGCACACGTTACCATATTTAGACATGTCAGACTCCATTGGAGCGTGTGTATATACAGTATATGGCTTTACACCTCCGCCTGTATGTACACAGCAGTCATCCCTCTCAGCAACCCAGGGCTTTACGAGGTCATGAATTGGGCCGCTTTTAATTGGCCCAGCATGAGGGAGAGAAGCCTGCGGCCACTATGAGCTTATCAGCTTCTTGCTTCTATCAATAATGCATGTCCGGTGTATTAACTTGCTCCGTTCTGCCTGTTAGGAGGAACAGCAAAGTTCCAGCAGCATCTCATTCACTATAGATTGAGAGAAGGATCAGCGCTGTTGGATAGATGAGCTGAGGAGCAGAGGTACTGCTGCATCTCAACCAGGCTGAAGCTTCCCCACACACACACTGTATTTAAGCCTGATATTACAGAGAGCTAGTGCAGGTGGATATTGAAGAACAATGCATGGCCAAATTCGATTTCAGAAGCTTCCACACTGTCCCGGTCACATCAAAACATCAATTTCAACATTCGAACGTTTCACAATGAATAGATCTATATGTTCAACAATCACTTGAGGTAAAATCTTGTTACCTTAGAGGTAAACATTTTTCTACCATTTCTCTGATCTTGTAATTCAGGAAGTTAGGGTCTGTATACTATAAACAACCTTTTCTTTGCCCTTTTGAAAGAGTTTTGAAAATGTGAAAGTGTCACATCATACTGTTTTCCCTCCAGCATTGGAAGTATATGGAAACATATGGACCCTTTAATGGAACCCTGCCTTGCATTTATCCTGATCTCAGGAATAGAAAAGCATAACAAAAGGCAAATCAGTGTATTGTTCAGACAGTAAGGCACATTATTGCTGAGATGTACAGTGTTCAGATGCAACAGAATGTGGCACACACTTGTACTTCAAAGGCACGGCAACTCAACCGAAACCTGATGCATGGTAGGGGAGAGTCCCCTTCAGAAAAGGAGGCAGATCAATTATGATAATGTTTTGTGCACAAGCAGAACACAGCCTACGGGCAGGAGGGCGATCAAAGCTCTGGTTCTCTCCGGCCCCCTGTGTGACCCCCATGTCTGATCCCCCTTTCTCTGTTGTAAGACCCTGTGGCAGCAAAGCATCTGTTACTAAAGGTATCACTAGGTTACCTGCAGCACGACACTGCAACAGTTGCTGCTGAATACAACTGTGCGAAAGAAATCTTATTAATGACTTTGTATTCAGGTGTCACTACTTTTTAGTTTTGCCGCTGCCACAATTAGGTGACTAATATGTGACACTTACCCGAAACTTGTTGATACACCTTGCAGTAGAGAGTATGGAGATGTTTTTTACGCACAATTTGTGTTCTACTCCCCTAGCTCTAGCGGTCAGGACCACTGTTGGCTGAGTATGATTTCTCAACCCAGCAGTGACAGTGAGGTGTTTAAAAACCCAGCAAGGCTGCTGTACTTGACGCACTTGTACTGGTACAACACACACTAACATGCCACTACTATGTCAGTGTCACTGCTGTGCCCCATCCCACATATATAATTTCCCATGGTGAACCATGATTACTACAGCTAGACCCGCAGCTCTGGCCATGAATGCCAAAACATGGTTAAAAAAAGAAAAAAAAAACACCTCTGCTGCAATGTTATGAGGGCCAAAAATTGATTACTGTTGTAAATGAAAATGTATTTGGTTGATACGACTTAATTATAAGTCAGCCAAATGACCTCAACCCCTCATTTTAGTTATAATTATTTGGAAGTAATGTTTTTGCTGATATAATAAATGGGTCAAACTAAGCTCCCTATAGATTTTTTTGCTGGTACTTTGATTATTAACAAGCTATCTGGTGAAACAGCACAAGTATCAGGTTCAGAATTAGGACTAGATTTAAGATTTAGATTCAGGTTAACCTCAGTATTAGATTTAATATTTTTTTTAAGATTCAAAAAGTTCTGTTACATTGAATCTATATTTAGTTCAAGACAAACTGCGTCTAGGACTCTCCAAATAAAGTGTTCCCTGTAAATGCTGCAGCAAATAAATATATTGAGCTTTACTAATTCAGACAATAAATATTGATTAATATTTGTACCATCAAACATGTCATACTAAACTACCATTTCCATGAGTAATACAAGGAAACACACTGTGTTACTTAGAAACAAACAGATCACATGGGTGGTGTTATGTTAACTAAGATTGTAATATTGAGTAACTTAGGCAGTTATCTATTGTTTTTAATGCATATTTTTGCCTTTTATGCCTCTTCAAGATTGCTCTATGAATGTAATAGTTGAAGGTAAAATGGTCAGCTAGATTTAAAGCTGGTTTAATTTCTTATTTCAGCACTGGCTTCCTCAACCACAACCACATGTCATCTAATATTAATGCCTCAGTTTCAGACATGGTGAAATGGTGACATGCCATTTCGTTGTGGTGAAGACTATTGCACACTAAGCACTTTGCATTAAATATCTTTTTAATACAGTAATATGTCAGAATCTGCACTAAACACCTGAATGTCATGTCATTACAGCCCAGTAGAGCAAAGATGATTTTGATGTGTTCCTATGATCATCAGAGAGAGAGAGAGAGAGAGCGAGAGAGTAAGAGAATGATAGACATGAGGGGAGAATATAGTTTTATTATAGGCAGAGAAAGAAATCTCTGTGGCGGTAACTCAGTTGGTAGGATACTTGCCTCCGGACCAAAAGGTCATGGGTTCAAAAACTTCAACTTCAACTTCAACTTCAACTTCAACTTCAACTTCAACTACCTTCAGCACCACGACTGGGTCCCTGAGCAAGACCCTTAACCCTAAGTTGCTCCAGGGAGACTGTCCCCTGTAGGTAGAAAATGGAAGTTGCTTTGGATAAAAGCGTCTAATAAATGCCGTAAATGTAAATCAGGGCGGGGATGCTTAGAAAATATTTTTCAACAATTGTGCACTTTCTTCTGTTTCACTTCTATTATGCAGTGTTTGTGTTTAGATCATTCTATTATTTCCTGTTTTATAGTATTTGCTGTTTTATAGTATTTGCACTTTCTTTCCTATGACAGAAAACACCCAGACCCCCTAAAAAGGTCCTGTTCCACCCCTTCTTTCTTAATCCCATAGTTACACCCTTGTTTCACCCACAATATATCCTGGTGGTCTCTTCCCATTGATTGACAGGATACAGGGGAGCAGATAACAAATGGGCAACAGTCGGAAGATGTAAACCTACAGTGTGCTCTTATATGGTACATGGAAGGTTTACCTAAAAAACTTGTCACTTAGATATGAAGTGTCAAAATCTCAAAACACCCATTTCAGTTGATCTCTTTCGACACAGAGTAAAGCTTAATCATAGTTGTTCGGAAACCTCGGTAAAATCCCCTTGAGGTAGCCTGTCATAGTGATATAAAGGCGCTCTTCCCCACAACAGCTCTTTGATCAGAGCCATGATGGTGAAATCACTGAATGTGGTTTTGTCTTATTGGATCTAAAAGCAGTAAGAGAAGAAAATGTGCTCTCCGCAGAACAAGGAGTGAGTTTCACTCGATTACTCATCTGTGACATGAATAAGCCCCTCCACAGTGCCATTGGCTGCTGGAGCAGTGGCACTGTGCTGCTACAAAAGACCAGAGCACGTAGGACCAGCGCATGCCTTGTGTGCAAAGATGAAGCACAGAATGCACACACAGACCTTTCCAGTATGTGGGGGCCTGAGAAAACGGACCAACAATGCCTCCCTTGAGTGTTAGCTTCGAGTTTTGTTTGTTTGCAAAAGAGAGAGAGGGAGATAAATGAGGATGTTTCTACATCATGTGGGCCACTGTGACAGGTCATCCATCCTACGGGGAGTTGGTAATGCTCACTCAGCATTGTCATTGCCCAACACACTTGGTGTTACATGGCTAATGTTTTGAAAAAGGAGCGATCAACACTGCTAACTTTGGCTTGAATGAATGTATTACTAGTTAGAGTGATCTTAGGCCACTGACAGCACATGGCACAGTGCCTCTGGTTGATGGCCAAATTAGAATAAGAACCATTCCATGATAGGTTTACATCATTTAGCAGATGCTTCTATTCTAAGTGGCTTACAGTCTTTTTGCGTATGCCAGATGCAGGTGAATGAAGTGCTAGAGGTTTTGCAGTTTGTACAGTAAAAGCTGCTAAGATTGCATCTGTGGGTGGAGCATGAAATAATGCAATAAACTAACCCCATTTAAATGCACACACCTTTAAAACATAAGAAAATAAAATAAATAAAATGGAATTATTTGTGTAACGCAGGGTTGAAATTGAACCCCACTATCCCTTGTTAGCCTCGTACTTATGGACTACGTGGGGAAGCTAGTTTTGCTGTGCGCGGCAGAAGAATACGCAGTAACATGGCTCATGAGTGACTGAGCTTTCCTTTTCCTTTTTCTGCAGCTTAGTTGTGTTTTTTATTATTTTACAGCTGTGTTAGGATCGCTAAGTGACTAAAGTTAGTTTCGACTAACACCAAAATTCAGGTTACATCACCGTCGAAGGAACAGATCCGCGTCGTAACTCAAGAACATTCAAAGAAACATTCAAACTAAAGAGAAACTGGAGCTCCCAACTTGATTTTCATGTATATATCTAAAATCAGAATGTGTTATCAATATCAAGTGTTGTTTGAGTGTGTGGGAATAGTTCATTTTCGGCTGTGATTTTTCATGATATTAAGCTTACATTCTTTCTGCTTAGCAACAGCACATACTGCGTTCAAATGCTATTTGAAGATACAAACATACCATATTGTTATCTACTTCCTTCCAACTAACTCTGTTTGGGTGTTTGTAGAAAGATAACACAGTACATGAAAAGGAGGCATGGAGAACATGAACCTATGCTTTGTCTTTACAATATTAAAAATCACATAGAAGTGCCTTTGGAACCATTCCCTCCATTCACCTCTAAGCTTATTATTTTTCACTGGAGTACAACATTAAAAAAGTCATGTTCCCACGTGACTAACATGTTGCTGCTGAGTGCACTTCATAAGTGGGAAAATTGGTATTCATTGCTTCAGCTTGGCATTTTAAACTGGAAGCCCAATTTTAGCCAACAATGCAATAGAATACAGACAGCCTACATTACAGTATAGTGCTGTAACGTATGGCTCAGTTTCTCATTAGTCTGAAAGGTATTTATGCCATAAATCTACAAAGTGTGTCTAATGCAGCAACAGTTGTTAGAAAAGATTGCATCTGTGGGCGGAGCATGAAGTAGTGCACTAAACTAATCCCATTTAAATGTGCAACATTTAAACATGAAAAAATAATGTATGTTTGAATAATAAAAAAAATCAATGCATCCCTTTTTTTCTGTGCAACATGTTTAGTCTGGCCTTCACATACCATTGCATAAACACACTCAAATAAAGGCAGCCAGCTCCGGCAGGCGCGAACTCCACACACTCTGACAGTCTCTCATGATTTATCTAGTGCAGCTGTGGAGCAATAGGACTGTGAGGGATAATTCACTTCTCTTTATTTTTCTCTGTGACTTGTTCTCGCCATTTGTGTTCTTGTGTGTGAAAGGGAAAAGAGATTGACAATCCATCACACTTGCTGATTGAGAGGATTAACTTTGGGCATGATCCGATACTTTACAACGGAGGGTCTTTTACCTGAGTGAATAATGGTAATGCCACAAGGCCCATTTCATCACTCACCCCAGCCTCTGCTCTATCACTGACACCTTCACTACAAAGCCAAATAATATCTCTACAGCTATACAGCGCTAATCCACCCAGTTCTGTCCACATTTCATCCCTGCTTTATTTTTCACACATGAGCACGGTGATTTTTGTGTGGTGTGCGGCTTTATGGTTTTGTCAAGAGATGAAATGTCAAGTACCATAAGACAAGCCAAGCATCCGCCCCATGGGAGCTGGCCGTATATACTTTTTTCCTGAAACGAAGCCAAGCAGTGAATATAGCATTAGCAGACTAATTAGCCGCCCCCATGGCGTGAACAGAGCAAATACATTTCATCATGCCATTTGCACCAAGCACTCAGCAGTCAAGGACTGACGTTTCACAGCCAGTTCGCAGTGCACTCTCTTTATTCTGTGACCTTGGATGGTAAATCTTACTTCGTAATCATTTTCAGCAGAGCTAAAGGGAGGTTTCATTCCACAGCCATCATGAACATGGTACTTTTGGACCGTTTCCATTGATGCTTTCATTATGAAATGTTCTCACAGTGTTAATGGCAGCTGGCATGTTTACTAAAACAAATAAAAAATGAGGCATCCATAACACCAAAAATTAGGGACAGGAAAATGAGAAAAATGAGGACAACTGAATGAAAATTATTGCAACAATAACAGTAACTCTTTAGATAGTGGTGCTTGAAATTTTGTGAGCCCTATAGAATTGACTGTATTACTGTATAAATATGACTTAAAAAGATTCCCCTCTAATAGTAGATAAAGTGGAACCAATTGAACAAATGAGAAAAATACTATCATTGGTCATTTATTTATTGAGGAAAATTATCCAATACATATATGTGGGTAGAAAAACGATGTGAACCTTTGTTTCCAGTATCAAGAAGTGTGATTCAATCATGCAGCAATAACAGCAACTAAACATTTCTGGGCTAGAACACTGGGATGTTGGTGGGTTTCCTCACACTTCAGGTCCTTGACCAAGCCATAACATTCATTTTATTTTTTTAAAAACCATTCTTTGCTCATGCTTATGGTAATTGTATTGTATTGTATATTTTTTCATGTATATCTTATAGATGTAAACTTAATTACTTAACTAATTTCAGAACCAGATACAAGGTATTTATAGAAAGGATTTTTTATAGCTTCAAAAAAATTATTTGAAACCTATGACTTTGCTTGTACAGAGAGGTGACATACACATTTAAATCGAGAAAACTGCACATCACTTCCTTTGTTTCAGTGACATGTTTAGTCTGGCCTACACATTCCATTGCTCAAAACACATTCACTTTCATTTCTTGAGCATTAGGGTCGAATCCACAGATAAAGTGACAAATGCTATCTCAAAATAACTGAAACAACCAATTCACCATTTTATGTATCCCTGCTTTCTGAAGACAAAAACTGTGAACAATTTTTTTGACTGAGCCATAACTGGAGAATCAGACAAAAACCCTGGGTTTAAGTTCAGTTTGCCGAAAAGCAGAGGCTTTGCAGAAATGGTCCTTCACACAAAACGCCTGACATCCCTCTGTCATAGCTTTCTCACCCCCTCCCCCCAGAGAAAGGTCACCTAAAGGAGATTATCGGCATCTTTCTCTATTCTACTCTTTTATCCTGGGGCTGTTGAGGACAGGGTTAGCGTCGCTGGCACTGTGGAGGTAGCAGGTATTCACACAGATCAAAAAGCCAGGAATCCCTCTTCTATTCAATGGTACTGATGAGATGTGAAATATGCATGAGCTAAGGTTATTTCAATCCTCACCCTGTCTCAGCAACTTTTTTCTTTTCATATTCACTTTCAAAATACACTTTTTGGTGTTTTCACATCAAGAACCTTTAAAGTCACTATTCAGAAGAAAAACAGAGACTGCCGAGTGGCCTTTGAGGCTAATTTATTTATCACCAACCCTTTGAAAAGACACTGAAGTTTTAAAAGTACTCGGTACTGAAAGTTTTGTCTGTATATGAGACTCTAGATATCATAAACTGCGATTTAGAAAAATTAACACCAGGCACAGCTTAACTTGACAGAATAAATGTGTGTCTCATCTAGAATATGGTAATATCAGACAAATTATATTCACACAACCCATAATGTATGAGTTTGATCAAACCAACCTAGTGTTATGGAACAAAATGTAATATTAAATGTATTTAAAATACATTGCTGAGATAGAGTAAAAGTAATGGGTGACCTTGTAAAATATGCTGGTGCATCCAGCTACATTTTTGTAATATACAATTTTAATGCATATATTATCTGGAATATTATGTTGCAGGACATTTTTACTTACATTCACTCAAAGCCGATCCATCATATCTAATGTTGACAGTGGAATAAAACTACACACATGTATATATCTGGGTATATTTGGGCACATTTCTCCCTTTATTAAATAAAATGTATGCGCATGATGTCTTTTGACATGGTACTTATATGTGTAAACATAAACATATGCATAAATAATAATTTAGACATTAGATATTAAGTGAAACAAGAGTGTTGTAATAATAATAAAATGTGCAAAAACTCTTTGTATAGTGTTACAGTAAGATGCATTCACTTTAGATTATGTAACTTTAGTGATCAGTGTTCACTTTCTTACCGCAAAACCACTGCTGATAAGATACTATCTGGGTGGTGGAGCAGTGTGGACACATCACTGGCATTAGTGCTTATATACAACACAATGTCTGCTAATCTGCCCAAAATGTCCTGCCCTGCCCTAGATTGACATTGCAGTCTCTAACTGTACACTTACATGGTGTCATTTGAAATAGTAGGTTTGTGTATGTGGTGTATGCTTTTTGACTTTCTTTACTTCTCAGGCAATGCAGGTAAATCCAGAAGGAATTGGACAGATCACTTGATGAAATCCATGTAAGCAACCTTGAAAATTTGATTGCGTTCAGTGTTCACAAGTTGAACCAAACGGAATAAAAGGACAACAATTTTGTTTTTGACTAAATTGTCTGGATGTCATGCTTGCTCAAGGTTTCACGTATGATTTTCATTGGTGTATTGAGTATTGACAGATATATTCCCTAACCTCTGGTTGTACTTCTCAATCTAGAAATAAAGCCAGGGATCCCTAAATGATCCATATTTGTTCTCTCTCTCAGCTCCTAACACACCTGAATCAGGTATTTAGTGCTCATGGTTGGTTCAGGTGTAACGGGATCTTGGGCACGAGTCTGAGAGTACTGTGAACATCATAGCTGAATTTAACAGGAAGGATATTTCCCTTTTAGCGGGATTTGACATTGGCTTCATTTTCTGTGGATGCATTGATATTAAGTACAAATCTGTATTTTTCATACTACATAAAAAACATGGCTACGGGACAACACACAGACACTAACATGCCATCTGTGACACCAACTTGTCACCTCTGTGCTGAGAATGATCCACCACCCAAATAAAACATGCTCACTGGTGGTCCTGTGAGGGTCCTAGCCATTGACAAATGTCATAGAAGCAAACAAATGTCATAGAAAACAGATGGACTATAGTCTGTAATATAGTCTGTAATTATAACCTACAAAGTTCTCCTATGTTAAGTGGAGCTGAAAAATGAACAGTGAGTGTAAATTCAAGGTAGGTGTACTACTTGTAGCATGAGGGACATGATGGAAAACTAAGATAGACCAAATTGTGGAATGAGAGACAAGACGGGTGCTAGTAGCCATATGGATAAAAACACTTAACGGTGAACCTGATGATCAAAGTTCAAACCCCCACTTTCTACCATTGTGTTCTTGAGCAAGACCCTCAGTTGCATGTTGGACAGGAAGATGTTAGACAGGAATCAAACTCAAATTGGGTCCAAGAACACAGGTTCAACTCAAGTAGGAAGAGGTGTGATCTTACTCAAAAACATTAAAACCGGGGCACACCCTGAACATTGCTGCAACACAGCAACCCGGTACATATGGCCTACCTATGGCAGCAAAAATTTGGGACAGGGACACACACCTCACATGTGGTCACATTCAGTCCAACACAATCACACAGGTCTATTGTAAGAAAAAAATAAATAAATAAACGGACTCATCAACCAGAGACTGCTCTGCCTCCTGGGAAATGCCCAACTAATGGCTGTAAAGCCCAACTTCTAATCTATTCACTCTTCTCTTAACATTCTATTCACTCTTCAAACATTCATTAGTAACGTTAGCTTCACCCACAATAAAACATGTTACCAGTCCCCTGTGAGGTCCCAGGAAAGGAAGAGAGCAACAGAGGCAAACCATAGGTGGCCGAACCATGCCTGTTTATAACTCCACTGAGGGACCTGCCACAAATTAACCCACCACCAAAAATAGTGTGGCAAGAAAACTGGCACAATCTGCTGCATAATGATGTAGTTTACACATTTAACATTAAGCAGGCACAGGTGGGTTCATTGGTCGTTTTGGATAAATAAAATAACTAGTTTTGCACTAAAGAAATTGTGACCCCTTTTTCCTATCACCACCATTATAAAGCATTTGATAAGAGTTAGATTATATGTTTAATAGAAATAATATATAAAACTGTAGAATTTTATAAAAGCTTTCAGAATTAACTTGTTTATCCAATACAATCTCATTAATGGAAACATTTCTTTAGCAAGAACCAGAGCTAGTGTTTATCCCTACTCTCATTCTCTAGCTGGCAGGGAGCCACTGAACTACTAACTTGATATCATGCAAACCCCTGACCCAGTGAAAGCCATTACGTCTTAGTGTCTCAACCGGTTTTCACAAAACCCCGTATATGAAGACTAGGCATTTGTTATACTGCAAAGAAACTACAGAGGATAAAGGAGTTTTTTTGTGGTAGCCCCCAGACTCGTTTGTAGGTTCAAGGAATCCTGGGTGTCCTTTGGGCTTTACAAACATGTCTAAGCATTATTGATCTAGGCATGCCAGATCCACGCCACAGGAGAACATGCACTAGACGACTTTTGAAGTTTGCTCTGCCTCTCATCTGTGAGGAATTTAAGCATGTGTAGGTGGTTGGGCGAAATTTTGAAGGAACGCCTGCAGAGACTTCAGCGGGGATACATTTTCACACTGCTAAATCTCAAGTATGGTTGAGTTTTGAATGCTATTGAACCTCTCTCAGGAAGGACTTGTCATCGTGTGTGAAGATAAAACAACTGCCTGCGAGAGAGCGCAGAAAGAGGGAGCTTTGTGAGGAACACCTAACAGCATGTTACAAACAGTATGAAGTAGAAATGTTGTGATCAAACATCCAGACTGTCACTGTAATAGCAGTAATCTGGGTGACAGATAGGCTACATCTCTGTTGGGGAGACACCGCAGTTTCAGAGGGAAAAGTCTGACACTGAGGTGTTGTGATGCATGAGCTGTATTTCATTTTACTGGATCTCTTTCAACAACAATTATTTACAGGTTTAAATTATTACCATGTGTGGAGAATTTAAAGTCAATGCATTTCCTAGCTTGGTAGTTATGGGGGTGCTTTAACTATGGATCAGGGACTAGTCTAGCCATGAAGACTGGCACCACAGGGAGTCCCAATGCTTCTGTGACGTATTTTCGTAGTGCATGCTGAGCACATTAATGCTAGGCTACCAACAACAAACACAATGTATAAAATCACATGTTTTGTCAAACTGAGAAGGCTGAAAGATACAATGGTGTGCTGGAGAATATGTAACAAATAACATTATTTAATAATACTACTAAATCTACTAAATCTGTAATCATGGCTTTAACCAGGCTGTACATTTTAATGAGGAAGGTGACCTCCTTCACAATACCAAATTCTAAACTATTTTTTCTTAACTACTTCATTGCTGCTTTTTACTCATCCACAATGTTTCTGTATGTTTTCCTTTCATTTGTTATTTTCCACCTATTGTTTCATAAACTGATACTGTTCCATTATTTCATTATTCTCCAAGTTTCATACCAAATTAATGTACTTTAAGTGAATTAAAGTTTTATTTATCAATTTATATTCAGATGAATACACATGCTGAATCAGTTTCACAATTTTGGCAACATTTGTAATTCTTCCACCGCTCCAGTCCTTCTATTTGTCTCTTGCTTCTTGGTACAAACCATTTACTGAAAGAGCACACCTTAACAATACATTATAAAAAAGGCTCTCTCTACGAAAGGGCATTAATATACAATAAAAATTATTGAGTTACCAGGTTAATGTCAACTCTTAATAACTCTTAATGCTAATAAATCTTTGGTTCTCTATCTGCATTGCCATCCAGCATGAAAAAAGGCTCACCCCAAAAGCAGTATCTGCCCCAAAGCAGTTGTAGGTTTTGTGCAAACATTCCTTCTATCTTCAAATTGTGTCATCAGGAGGTTTCAACAGTCTTTAATCCTGAAAATGTTACTCAAAAGGCTCCTGTGACACTGGAGGTGAGCAAGATGTTCACAGATGGAAACAGATGTAGTGGCAGTTACACTTTAGACTTTGGAAACCGTGTCTCTTTAAGAACACTGGGCTAGAGAAAGTAATACAGAGCACAAGGACAATTTTAGGAGCCCCTATGTGATTTCTATTTGATTGGATCTTTTGTCTGCATTTGAGGTACTCCTTTGTGTGCCTGTTCCGGGCCTACCCAGGGTATTCCGAGGTGCCTGACAAGGAAATGATGCTGCAAATTGACTTTAGGATGGATCTCTGCTCTCGTGGTCCAGTGTGAGGCCCAGCCAATTTCAGTCTTGGCCAGCCCTCAGACAGGTACGCAGGACCCGCATGTCAATGAAGTCATTCTCATTCACTCCCATCCCCAGATATGCCTGACTTTGCCGTAATGGCTGCAACTAAGCACACAATGACCTGATATTGTGCTTTTTATTGAGATACGGAGGATCCCATATTGTGTCAATGTGTCTTGGTGTTGAATTGTGGAGGTGATAAAATCAGTGTAATATGAAGCTTATGTCTGCTAGTGACAGGGAATCTTGCTTATGTGCTCCTTTTTCAGCTTTACGCTGCATTAGAGGTAAAATACTGGTCCCCAGAAAGCCATTTGGCACCTAATTGAGCAATCCTATTACTTTCTGCTCCCACTAGACACAGACTTTTCAGTGGTGTGTGTGAGTGAAGGAAGATGGAGAAAAGAAAGTAGATATGTCTCATTGAGCCTGCACTGTATTCAGCAAGACAATATGAATATGAGATTCTGCCTGGGCCTTCATATCATTACACACTGGTATGAAGTTTGTAGAGTGTTTGTGTGTATTTTTGTGTATGTATATATTTTTGTATGTTTGTATATAATATGTAAAAAGGAAAAAAAATCCTGGTAGATTACATGTATTACATACATTTTACGTTTAATGTTTTCCCCAATATGTTAAATATCAGGAAATAAACAATGTCATTATGCAGTAAACTGCGACAAACTCTCTACAGAGTGTATAAATAAAACATCATTTAACCAGGAGTTTTGTTTGCACTCACTCAAGTTTGTATATGTACACAGATCAGCCAATCATCCTGCTAAAACAGCTCTGATGCTTTGAGGAATGGGCTCCAGGAGGCCTCTGAGAGTGTGTTGTGGTATCTGGCAATAAGATGCTGGCAGAAGATCCTTTAAGTCCTTTGAGTTGTGAGGTGGTGCGGATTGGATTAGTTTGCCTAGCAAGTCTAAGCGGATTGAGGTCTGTGGAATCTGAAAGATGCCGTTGCCATTCTGAAATATTTTTGCCATGGAGGGGTGTCCTACATCTGTAACAAAGTTTAGCTAGGTGTTACCTGTTAAAGTAACAAGGTTTCCCAGCAGAACACTGCCCAGAGCATCACACTTCCTCTGCTGACTTACCTCCTTCCACAGCTAAGTGAAGCAAACACAACCAGTCATCCATATGATCTAGAAGCAGAAGTGATTGACCGGACCAGATAATCTTCTTCCATTGCTCCATGGTCCTGTTCTGATGCTCACATGCCAATTACAGGTACTTTTGATGGTGGACAGGAGTCATCATGGGCACTGATCTGATGTTACACAGCCTCATATGCAGCAACCTGCAATGCAGTGTGTGTTCTGATACCTTTCTGCCATAGCCAGCTACTGAACTCAGTAGCACTCCAATGGGATTGAGCCAAAAAGGGTAGTCTTTGCTGTCTTGGGCACCCATGATCCTGTTGTTGGTTTAATGATTTTTCTTCCTTGGACCACTTCTGGCAGGTAATAAACTGAGAACACAGCACAAGATCTACCATTTCAGAGATGCTCTGACCCAGTTATCTAGACATCACAGATCGGTCCATGTCAGGTCCTTACACTTCAGTTCATATTTCCTGCTTCCAACACATCAACTTCAAGAACTAGCCATGCACTTGCTACCTAATGTACCACACCGCCTGACAGGTGCAACTGTAACGAGATCATCAATGATGTTCACTTTATCTGTCAGAGGTTTTAGTGTACAAAGTGTACATATCAGTGTACAAAGCCTCATATTTCAATTGTTGTTGTTGTTATTTAACATAAACACTTTGCATTGTGGGAACATTTCAAGATTGCAGGACAAGCACAAACGGCCCAGAGCTCTTTGGAAAAAATGATTGTTTAATATGTGATGATACAGTAAAAGTATATATCCTAATAGTATATACAAACACAAATACTCCTTTACTGCTGCCTATATAAGCACATACATTGTTTCATTACCTTCACAGTTACCTTCAGGAGATTAGAAAACAGACGTGTGACGTTTAGTGTTTAATAACTTCATAGGCTTTCAAGTCAGGATCTCCACATGTAATGCCCAGAGTGTTCCTCTCTTTTTAAGATATTCACATCCACATCCTCAGCATTCGAAACAAATGTCCAGTGTGATTATGGGACATTTGTAAGTTCTGTCATTTTATCAGCCTTTTGCAGTTATGTATTGAAAACATGTCGTTCAGGTCAAAGGTTAGCGAGTGTTTATTTAAGTCAGTTCAGCACGCCTCCACATGATAAGACATTAGTATGCATTGGGGATGTTTGTGCACAAGACACATCTGCTTCCCTTTTGCAGACAGGGTTCTGCAGAGAATTCCAATTTACTGTTTAGTGTGTGTACTGTTTTATGCTTTGTGCAGTACTTGCTGGAGAGGGACCATGAAATTATTGGATAGCTGAGCATGTTGCCTACATGAATTTCAATCTAAAGTGTAAACAGATGAGCCAAGTCTCGGATTTTTTCAAGTACGTCACGTGGGTTATCAAAATGCATCATGTGATGTTTGACATTTATTTGTGAATAAGCTACAGCTCAGTTCTCATGAAATTTGTTGGGTAGGTTTCTGTACAAAACACCCAAATAACACATAATTTTTATGTTTACATTATTTACAGATGATTGAAAATATTTATGAATTCTCAACATATCCTGGCAATTGTTTTTAGCCTACTGACAAAAAACCCAAGAACTGTGAGACCCAAGAACTAGGAGAATTAGATCCCCTATAGATTCAAATATTGCTACTGTATGCAACAAATTCTCAGAAGAAGAGGTGCATCTTTTTAAAAGAGATCAATTTAAACAGTTTATGCTGTTAATCTTTAAGTACATTTGATAGTACAAAATCTTAGGTAACAATGCTTCTCCATGGACAAGGATGGCGCAACATACAGCAACATACAACAGTCACCAGAGTGCTGGTTACAACAGACAGTGGACAATGGGTAAACAATAAATAGACACCAAGTGTGCACGCTACATAAACCTGATGAAGTGAGGAGCATTGAAAATATATGTATGATTACTGCACAGAAGGCAGTTAGCAGCACTGGACATAGTGCAAAGAGTGACTGAATATTTTAGTTTTTTGACTCTGCTTGCTCTTTTTGGATCATACGGTTTGTCTTGCCCCTCTACTACTGTCTGTTTTATAATGACTTGCTAATGACTGACCTAGCTTTTAATTTTTTGTTAATAAAATTACAGAACAATTTTTTTTATGTTGAGTCTTTTCCTTCCTATTAGCATTACATAGCCTAGCCAAATTACTTTCTTTCACATTCTTAAGAAAGGAAAATCTCAAAATCATTTAAGCCACTGATATTTTGAGTGTCAAGGGACAAATTGCCTGCAATGTGTGTTCTAAAAAGACAGGTTATAATGAAATTGCCTTTAATTGGCTGTAAAACTACATTGTCAGCATGTTTAGTTGGATGCAACTAAAAATGTTGCATCAGTTTTAGGCTTGTCCTTTTGATCTTCTTTCTGAAGTTTGCCTGTTAGCCACATTCACCCTGTATACTTTGTGAAGGCAGTCTTTAATGACTGCTGAATAGTAAACTGCTCCAGAATCTCACAATGTGTAACTCCTGATATACACCAGTGGACAAAACAATTAAGGCCATCTGCATATTTTGCAACACTGCAATATGTTTTTAAAAATGTACAGAGTAACATACAATTAACATTATGCAAAATTAGTATTACAGTGTTAGTTAATAATAAAAAAATTTTTTTCAACAGTCGCTCCCACATGTGTCCAAGATGATGCAGTGTGAGGACTTCCTGTGACAATGTTTTCAAATATCGATCTTCGTGAACTGTTGTCTTGCGTCTGCAGCCACAATTTCAGCGACTGTGTCCCACGGTGGATGATTTCAGAGCATTCTGAACGGCACATCGCGATTTGCAATGTTGCCTTTTACAAATTCACTGGTATCTGGCTTTTTACCCATATTGAAAATTAAACAGTAAAATTAAAAAAAGTAAAAACAGAAGCAAAATAAAATAAAACCGGAAGTTTGCAAAACATCACAGATAACAACCGGTAGAAACTAAATAAGTAGAAATATAAACAATAGTTAAGTTTTATTTCTGAAAGTAAAACTAAAAAAAAAATGGTGGCCTTAAATTTTTGGCCACTACTGTATTTCCAAAGTAGCACAATATTGGCGCCTGCCCCATTTTTTAAGCTGGCATAATCGGTGAAATGTGAAATGATAGGTTGGTTACCCATGATGACATAGTCCAAAAAAAGGGCCTGTGCTTCCTCACTCCGCTGGGCCACTGTGATCGCTTTCACCAACTGGAAAACCCAATTTCCTTTGTGCTCCACTGGCGCAGAGTGCACTTGGGGACCGCATCACTCAGACCATTTGCTTGCCGGGAATAATTGTGCCAGGACAAGACACAATGTTTATTCATGCAGTCATGCGTCTCTGGCTTTTCACCTGCCCGTATCTGTTAAATATGAAAATCTGCTCGCCCTTTGCGCCTCCCTGCTGCCACAAACACACACACACCTTTTATGCTACTTGGACAGATTAGCATCCTGCCTGTGGCTTTGGGTCTGCATCAGTGATGTAGAAAATATTCTTTTCATGCAGGGTGTGGTTTATGTGGGATTACCCCATGTCAACACTTAGAAAGTAAATAATTGCATCTGACGAATGGGCTTTCCCTTGAAGGCGGTGAAAGAAATGAAAGCAATTACCCAGTATCATATGTTCTGTGTTTTTGCTCCTTTCCATCTAAGAGAGAAATCATCAGCAATAATAAGCAGAGAGAAAGTTGGCTATAGACATGATGAAAAGAGCAGGGAGGAAATTATGGGCTGGCCCCATCATTCTCTTCACTGGCTGGGATCCCAGTGGCTTCATTGCCAATTGCTGGACGCACTCCTTTGAGACCAGCTGCAGTGGGAGGGGTCAGGTGGAACAGCTGGTGCAACGGATGAAGGGCAGGGATGCAGGTGGCATTGGGCAACAGAGGGGAAAGACCATGGCTTCAGGTGGCACTCAGTGCTATTTTCTGGGGCAAGGTCAATGGCATAGTGTCAAAGCAAAAGCCGTTGGCTGCCTAGCAGCACACTTGAACCTTAGAAAGGCCAGACATTCGACACCAAGTGGTCCTAAAAAGCCAAACAACAAAGCTCATTTGGTGTTCTTCCAATACATTTCATTTGGAACAAAAGGAAATTGCCTACAAAAGATATGCAAGTCAGTACAGGGTAAGTCCGGTAGCTCAGTGGGTAGGATGCTTGCCTCCGGACCAAGAGGTCACAGGTTCGATTCCTACCTCCAGCATACCACCACTGGGACCCTGAGCAAGACCCTTAACCCCAAGTTGCTCCAGGGAGACTGTTCCCTGTAGTTACGGAATGGAAGTCGCTTTGGATAAAAGCGTCTGCTAAATGCCATAAATGTAGGTATGTTGAGTGGAAATTTCCGACCAGCCAGCTCCTCAAACCCACATCGTAATAGCTGTAGCTTTAGACCCACCTTCCAGGCCTACTACTCCTGAGGTCACTTGCAGGGAGCATTTTGGTGTATTTCCAGCTTTTACTCATCATCTGATTCATTAAAAACATCTACCTTCCACTCACTGGCAACTGTACACAGCTACTAACGTTATAGGTTGTTAACACAAATTGCGCATCACAGATGGCATACATTCTCTGTCAGCAAAATGAAGCTACAAGTTAGAGGTTTCTGATAAAGCATGCTATTTATGGAGCCAAGCCAAGTGTAATTATCAAGTCCTTCATGAGCCGAGTCATGCATGCGCAAGTAAAGAAAACACAAATACCACTGTTCTACTGAACCAGATAATTGCAGAAACAAAAGGGTGTTTTCTGTCTTCTTGTATGCAATTAGTCACACTTGCTGTACTCCAGAAATGTTGAAATAGGAACCCAGTTTCATGAAGAGTGGGAAACTCCGGGTTATTTGTCATGGTTTAGAATGGGATGTTCAAGAAGCTCATGGCCAGATGTCCACATACTTTTGGCCACTGACTGTGAATATAAGCAGTAGTCTAACCAGGTTTTAGTCAGAAATAGAAGCCATTACATTAGTGGGGCAGACAGAGACAAAAGCAAGCAGAATACAAAGTGCCCAAATGTATACAGTAGGCTCAAAGAGAGAACAAGGGGGGAATATTGTAGCACAGAAAGACGTGTGGGTGGAATATGATAGGATTATGAGCTTGTGCAATAGTTCAAGAGTGATGGAGAGCTTAACTGTGAGAAAGGAAAGACAGAATGAGGTGAGAGTGGGGCAGAGAGGGTTGGAGGGGTTCTCCCGGCAGATCTAAAGCATTAATTACTCATGATAAACCACAGCGCCAGCGCTGTCACTGCCACCGCTCAGGACACTCAAGGTCAGCCTAGCTGAGACTGACACCTCTGTATAAGAGGGACTGTGCATGTTTTATGTGTTAATTCATTACTGTCATACCTTGACACAATATAAGTAACCTTCAAATGAAACTGACTAGAAGCTATAAAAATTCACTTCCAAATTATTCTTTACATATAACCATGAGATAATGAAAGAAAAAGTAAAATTAACATCCGACCATGCTACTAATGAGGTTGGTGGAGAATGCTAACAGAAGTTCAATAATACTGTTTCAGATGATCTGGGCTGTTTTTCTAAATGAAAAGTTAAGAGGATTAGAGTTTGTTGATGTAAGAGGCTGGCAGAGGAAGATAAAGTAGGTTGGAGCTGTGCAGGTGTGGAAGCTAGACCTTGGCTCAGTGCACTGGCATCTGCGCAAACATGTCTATAGAGACAGGGATAGGATGTCGCAGGTTTCAATTGTCGCTGGGCCTTTTTTAAGGGAATTTAATTTTGCTCATGCGGGTAATTAAAAATTTATCTTGGTCAACTTTCTCATTTTCTGTTTGTAGAAAAATCTCTTTGGTACAGACTTTCTCATCGCAGAGTTTGGATTATGCAGCGCTGCTACATGATGCATGCTGGAGTTGGATATTTTTCATATATCTCTGATATTAAGGAGTAGTTAACCTAACCTCATATAAGGCTTGATATTGACTAAGCAGGATTTTCAATGGGAAAACACCATCATCATGGCTGTACAGTCCAAGACTAGGTTTAATCCATTTGCCGAAAGTTGTTGAGTTTTTGATCTCAGTCTCATATGATGGCCCAGTCAATAAAATGACCAGGGTATTTTAGAACATCCATTCATCTGTCTATTCACCCATCCATGTCACCCATTCACCCCCAAATGACGTTCTCATCAGTAGCAAATAAACGTGCCTGATGATGACAAATGATGGCTCTTTTAAAGTATGTCTATCAAAGCTATCTCTTCATGCCTCATCCAGCAGCGCGTGTGTATGGTGCTTCTTGGCAAAGTGATTGGGCTCACTCCAGTGCTAATAGCCATGTGGTGGGAGCGTGTGGCATCATGTTCTCTGGAACAGAGCTGCCTGCCAGACTGCAGTGATGGAGGCTGGGACCCATTCCTGGTGTGTCCTTAGGAAGGAGACAAATTAGTCATGAGTAGGGGTAGTGGAATTCCCCCCAGCCCAGAGCAGCCTCCTCTAGCCTCAGGCAGACAGGCTGAAAATGACTGATGCATCCACATCCAGTCAATTCTTCAACCATACGCACTGTCTGGGTGTGTTTATATAGCTGGGGTTTTTCTTCTGTAGGGAGTGTTAACACTAGAACTTAACACTGCCATCATTGACATGTAGAATGGAAATAAAACTGTTTATGTGCAGATATAGTTGTTCATTTGGAGAGATCTCCTTGGTTCCTCAGACTTTCCTCGGTTGACTCTAAGCTGGATTGTGCCTTCATACAGTTCTAATCCAAGTCATAGTAGTTATGTATAAAATCTAATCTATGGTCTAATTTTGTCCCAATTCCGGTCCTGAGAGCCACCTGCTCTGCATATATTAGGTATTTCCCTGTTCCCAGCACACACATGATTCAGTCAAAGTGGGTGTGTTAAAGAGGGGAAACTGCTGAAATGTGCAGAGCGTGGATCCTGGGTTTGAGAAAAAGCGATTTAATTGTGGTTTTGAAGGAATATTCTGGCACATTTCTGTTGCATACAGTCACTGACCACAATCATTTAAACATGGTTCCCTGTACTTAGTAAGGGAGTAGAAAACTCAAAGATGCTGTAACATCTTCCTATTGGCTTCTCTTAGAAGCATGTTTTGAGTCAATAGGATTTCTTTTTAATGTATGAGTGAATTATAACCTGTGGAATTATTTGTTACTTATGGGGCAACACTGAAAACACTGGAGCATTCCTATAATTTTCTTTGATCAAAGAGCACTGAAGCCTGTCAATAGATCAATTACAGTCAATATCTTTTATAATAGGCTCGTCTTCAATCTAAATAACAATAGGGATAACAGCATATAGCTGTATAACATCATATAGCTGAATCTGGCAACTATGGAACTGTGGAGCTGTGTGAACTTGGCATGCCCTTGCCTATTGATGGTCACATACCAGCTGGGCACATCTTGTGACAGGAGACGCTTGGTGCAGAGCCTTCAGACATACTCCTCTCTCCTCACCCCTCTCTGACCCTGCACTTCTGAATACACCAGACACTTAAAGGATTCCAAAAAATCAAGGAGTATTACAGCAGCTAGATTACTGGGCCATTCTTTGCTGTAGGATTAGAGTGTGCTGAATGAAGCAAGCTATTTAACTCAGCATCTCAAGAAGCTCTGAGACTGCGTCTTAGACACAATGGCTGTCTCCTTGGAGGAATTACAGTATCACACTCACACATGCTCAGACGACTCATTCCTTCCACAAATTATTCACTTCAGATCGCGTATTAATCTCAATCAAGTCTGTGAATGAAAACATGTTAGTCTACCAAGATTGATCGATGTGGTTCTGGATTTTATTGATTAATTAAGCAATTGATCATTGCTTACCTTCCAGTCCCTCCATCCACGCTATGTGATTTAGCTGTCTGAACCATCCACCTACTCATCTATCATCTACTTAATGAATCAATCAATGTAGGGTATGAAAACACACACACACACACACACACACTCATGCATAAGCTGCACCCTGAACATTACACAGCACCTTAGATCCAAGTATGATGTCTTGGTGGAGCCCTGTTTGTGAAAAGTGCTTTGTAAATATGTGCATACACACCTTTTGCCATAAGGTGAGTTGAAAGGAAGGCTACAAGAATGTGTCGCATGTGACATGCTGGAGACAATGAGGACCATGATACGTACACATGCAAAAAAATCTGCATTCTCTGTGTGGCCGCATGGTTATGCTTCCGATAAGTACCTGATCTAGGGCCACATATTGTTAATCCCTTAAGCAAACCTTGCTCTCTAAAATGGTAATTTTATAGAAGAAATATTTTGATTTGTCATACAATGTCCAAATCACTATAGAGGGCAAAGTTGTTTCCAGAATTTTGGTGTTTAAACAAAATCAGATCTCTGTCACATTTAGTCAGTAATGATGTGCTGTTTTATTCCGGGAACATGGTGTTGCCTTAAACAGGACCTTTGGGTTTTAATAGGATATTGGCTAGGAACAGCAGATTCAGCCCCCAAGCAGCCCCATTGTCATACAGTCTTGATTAAAAAGTCTTTTCAGGGTCAGTCTAAAAATCTATGACAGCTTTTGTTTGTGTCCAAGGAAAAGAAGTCTTTGTGTTGGGGCTGTGGTGACTGTGAGCTGCAGCGATCGTTCTAATAACTTTGCAATCCATTTACATCACAAACCACACAAAGACACAAGGAGACAGACAGAAGAAGCCATGATTAAAGTTCGTAATTTAAGGACCCAATGCACTCAAAGAGAAAATGAGTTTTGTTGTTCTTCCTTACAGCTGAAGAGGAACACTTGGACTCTACGTGTGATGCATTCTGAAGATGGTAAAGTATAGCAAATGCTTGCGATTCATTTGTGGATACAAACCGATTTTTAAACCAACAGAAACAGGAACAATATAACCCTTAGCTAAAAGTAGTTTATTCAAGTGTACCACTACTTATTTCATACTAAAACTGAAGCAGTATTAGTGAAGTTTACTTTTTATATACTATATTTTATATACTTAAGAATAGTACAGTGAAGTATACTTGACTTCTACTGATAAGCATAAAGAAAATATATAAGGTATACATTTGTAAACCTAAAATGCCTTTATAAAGTATACTTAAAGTATACTTTTACAAACTAAATGTTCCAATTTAGTTAAATTAGTATACTTTCTAGTACACTGCAAGTACATGGTCCGTAAACTTGCTAAGGGAAGTCAATACAGGTGTACAGAGCGGCACAGATACACCAACTGTCTGCATTTCTCTTGGTCCCTAAAAAAGCAGAGCCAAATTAGCAGTGAAGCCGGCGTTAAGATACGTTGATCCTGCACCTTTACACAACGTACTGACAGACAAAACAATAACACCAGGCCTGCGTCTGTGATCAACACTCTTTCGTTCACACCAATTAGCCACAAAAAAGATGTGACCTATTGTGTTGAACGTCTGTGTAGTGTACATCTCTTTTCTCAGATGCAAAATGTCCACAGATAGACTGTTAGATTAGATTTGCTCTTTTCATACTCTTTCTCTGAGAAAAGGAAGACAGTCAGAAAGCTGACCTCACTGCATCATTAAAAAATATCTCAAAAACAGCCCAAGCGCCATCACATATTTAAACAATCCCAGAAGTCCAAAAAGACCACATTTACGCACATTAAAAGTTTCTGCAAGCCACCACACCAACTTGCTGCAAGCAGTGAGCAATTTGACACAATTTCTGGCTCTAAGAAATAAACAGAATTATATTACTTTATTACTCTGTCAGTATATTTACTCTAATCTTAACAATTGAATTCCTGACGCACAACAACAGACTCAAGATCAGTCCGGGTGTTTTTTGACTAGAATAATCCAGTATGTGCTGCTCTGTTACCGAAGACCCACAGCTCACCTTTTTTTTTAACCCCATGAAAATAGCTTTGATATCTGAAATTATATCTCAGGCTTTTTTTACAAAGAGTTTCTGACATCTGGCTTCCTCCGCATGTACATTATTCTTCACAAGAAGTGAGGATGGCCAGCATACCAAATGACTCTCCTCCTTGCGACCACAGTGAGTCCACTGGAGACTTCCAGTCTCATACTTTCATTTTTACTCAAGGCACTGCACTTTCAGGTCGTATCAACCTTCAGCCACTAACACATTATATTTTGCTTCCTTATAACCATGGAAAAGGCACATATAACTGTCTGACAAAATGAAAACAGGAGTGAAATGAAGGCAATGCCATTAACCAAGGAAATCTGTCAAAAGTTCATTTACAAAAACAGTATTAATTGCATGGAATCTGCCAGACTGTCTTTTTGACAGGCTATTTAGCTGTTTACTTCTTTGAGAAGGCCGCTTAACTGTGGAGTGATAGCCTGATCTGCACCCATGGTTCATGTCCTCGATTTAAGAGGCAGTTAGCTTTTTGCTCTGACAGACTAACACTAATAATGAATCATCACTGAAAACATTTCATGTCAAACACTGAGAATGGTATCAACATTGTCTCTCCAGATTGGGGTGAAGCAAGTCCATCTAAGCTCACTGTTTCCCCCTAGTGGTCATTTGTTTCTAAAAAACTTCCTTTTTCCATTTGGAGAAAAGAAATCTTTGCATTTCACTGAAAACAACCAAATGTGTTGCACTGTTTCATATTGACTAATTTGGCTGTGTTAAAACAAACGTTTCCTACATTTTCTATTTATCTCTTTTATATCTTTCTTCAGTCTCCGTTTCCAAGCCTCTCAACACTCCTCTTTTTCAAACTCTCAGCTGAATCATCCGCAGCCACCATTCTGTGCCTAATGAATAACATTCATCAAAGTCATAATCGCTTTGATCACGGTTAACACACATTGCTCTGCTCTCTTTTCTCCTCTCCTCACAGAAGTAAAGCTACACTGGAAGTCTCCTCATCTTGTTTTCAGAACCCATCAAAGCTATTCTTAGTTTACATTTGTTTTTTTACATAAAAAAAGTGTGGTGATAGAAAAAAACAATCTTTAATAAGTGTAGATCCCTTGGGTTTTATGGAAGTTCTTTTAAAATTCTTTATTTCACTTACAAAAGTGATTCTTTAAAGAATCTTGAATGGTTATTTAAAGGAGCAAAGGTGATTCATCTATAATATTATTCATGATTTTAAATGACGTCTCTCATGATTCATGTCTCATCTGATTCATGTATTGAATCAAGAATAACTAAAAAACTTTCCTTTATCTATAGTTACCTGACAGTTCTCTTGAATATTTAATGTTAATGTTCAATCTGAAGTATAAGGGGTGAAACAGATGCATTTAATTTGCATTTTTTCTCTTCATGTATTCAGTGTAAAAGTTTGACCCTGGGAGATGATGGCATATCAACTTTTCTGCACCCATTCTAAGAGACAGGCCATGGTGAAGTGAAATCTGACTGAAGCTAGCTGGTGAAACAAATGCAGTTAAACTTGGGAAGGTTGAAGTTTTCACTTAAACTTTCTCCCCTGAAAACATATTTATTTATTTAGCTATAGCTGTATGTGTCTTCAAGGTGCAAATAATGAATCAAAGACACACAAATGGTTTCCTGGCCTTTTTACAGTCCTATACCCCATGTATATTAAGCCTCCAGCTGCATGCTCCCTCTCGCTTCTTACACTCATGTGCATAGTTCCATGATGCATAAGATATTTACGCCTGTAAAGTCAATCCCTCTCAATATTTCAAACATGTTTATGGCGTGAACACACAACACACAAGTAATTTTGAATGAATAAATTCTGGATGTTAGGGCTGACTCTGCTGTCTGGGTGTGGTTGACAGTGGAGTGCTGGTCAGAGCACAGGAATGGGAAAGAGATGAACTTTCTTCATTTTTAAATCACAAAGACTGCATGTTTAACATGTGTGTGTGAGAGAGAGAGGAAGTTTGAAGCTGTAAAATAAAACAAAATCATTAACAATTTATCATTTAAATTTTTCATGTACATACACTCGGCAATTACAGACTGATTATCTGTTGCTTTGTGCAGATATTTTTTATCCTCAATAGTCAGTGTTACTGCCATGATGAGAATGACCTACTACCCAAATGACCTTCTCACTGGTGGCTCTGTGGGGGTCCTGACCATTGATATCCAGGGTAAAGGAGCTAATAAATGATCCAGAGATACTACAGCCTATTATTGTAAACTGCAAAGTGCACCTATATGGTAAGTAGAGCTGTTAAAATGGACAATGAATGTGGATACAAGGTAGGTTTAGTTAATGTAGTGGCTTGTCACTGTACAGTCTATAGAGGCTACTTTGGTTATTCCTATATTTGTTTGCACATTAAAAAGCTTGTATCATTGAAATCTTCTTTTGTTATTGCTTGTATTTAGAGGAACATCACCACAAACAGTACACACTTCCTAAAGAGATTATGATTACTTGGAACAGACGCCACACACTTGGGGTTATTACTTTGTGACTATGTTAATATTACTCCTCAAAGCCTGGTTCTTTCCTCAGCGCCCCGTTCTCCGTGAGCACTACAGCAGCTAATGTGGCATTGATGAGTTTGACTTGTGTGGAAAATGAGTCATTCGGGGACAGAAAGCAAGAGAGAGAGAGAGAGTGAGGGTGGAAAAAGAGAGATGGGGTGAATGTGCTTAGATTACTCTGGGGCCTAATTGATCTGACCTGCGCTATTATGAATGGGCACTTAAGTAACTACTGATCCATCCAGCTGACTCTTTATCCTCATTTCCCCAGGCCTAAGCGGAAGAGCAATTGTTCGTAAAATGTGGATTTGAGATGAGCACTAAATGTTTCTGAAAAAGGTGAACTCCTATGAGCTCAAAGGTTCAGCGCTTTGGAGATGAGGCAATGGATTTAATATCAGTTTTTTTCTCTCAAACGGTGCTGCTTTGATGAGAATGAACTGTGAAAGGGCCAGATAATAATGACTTATAGCTGCTCCTGAGCTTGCCAGTGTATTGTGAGAACTGTGCATTAGGAGAAAGTGGTTCATGCTCATTTTCACTGGAAAGAATCTCTTAGAAAAAGCTTGTTTTCAGAGCCAACTGCTCTCATTTTTTCTTGGAGGAGACTCCTTGCCATCACTGGTGGAGCAGTGTGGAATCAATACAAACATATTTCGCCTCCTCAGCACACAGCATGGAGGACAATTCAGCAAACATACATTTTTAATCAAGAGGAATTTCTGTTCCAATCTCTGACCTTCAGCCCTGGAATTTCTTCTCAATAATTCATTATTTTTCTACCTCCCACCGCCTGTTGGATATAAGGGCTTGTTTTCATACCCGCTCTTCAAATGGAGGAAGGGCGTGGCACGCCTCCTGTATATTTTAGAGGCACTGGTTTGGGATATTTGTTCTATATTAACTTGAAAACTGTATTTATTTCTCTGAGCAAGTGATGAATATACAAGCAGCTTCCATCAGTTCCACAACGTAAGAACATGACTCAAAGTGAATGCAAAATAAACTGCATTATTCCTGAAGTAGTGTTTAAGTGATATGCAGAGTAATGCAATTTGTGCAGCATGAAAGTAGCGTACCATTTGAAATAGCGCTCCAGTTCTTTTAATCATCTGTTACACACTCCGCGGTGACTAGTCCAAATGCCAGCTTGTATATGGTGGCTGCATCTGAATGTCTGTCTCATATTGAATTTCACAGCTGAATGAGTTCTAACCCACGGCAAAGGAAAAAAAGGAAACTCTCACTCACCATGCTTTTCTGTGTGTGTGTGTGCATGTAAGTGTGTGAGTGTCAGTCAGTTCACTCTTCCCTAATCTGTTGAACTACACCAGCCAGTCCACCAGTCTCAACCAGCAAACTGTCTGAAAGTGTTGAATGTAGTAAACAACAAAATCAATGCTAAATAAATGCTTTAAAAAATCTCTTTTTTATCATGTAAGGAACCTTAACAATTTGGAAGGTTCCAATGAAACATTTAACATTCCTGTACAACCTCCATCCATTTGTATAATACATGTACTGTTGTCCTTCAGTTGGGTGAAGCTTTTGTAATGCACATTTTCAAGCCTCTTAAGTTTTCCCATTAATAATGGATGTATAAGTGGCGATTTCTTTTCCATAGCAGATCATACACTGAATACAGGTCATGAACAGATTTCCACACCGGAGAGGCAGCAGACGTGAGATAACCCAGCCTTTACTTTTCAGCCTTACAGCATTCAAGCCCTGAGGTAACGCAGCTCACTGGAGCTTTCCTCCACAGGCTGTCTGCTTTCTTTTATCACTCCGATGGATTAGCATAAACAGGCTATTACAGCACCTGTGGCTTCTTATGAATGCGGCATGGCTTTAGTGGGTGAATTGTGCTCAGCAGAGGAACATGAATTTGTGATGTTTAAGAGAATGATCAAGTCTTTTCCTCAAAAGTAAATGTTTTGAACGAATTACGAATTCGCTTTCAGTTAACAGAATTTAGCAGCAGATTCAATGCATTGTTGTCCTCTGAGGTTTCCTTCACACTGGGCTAGGTAGCTTGTTTGGCACCAGTGTATGTGAAGAGGGCGAATGCTTTTTGTCCTTTTCTGTTGTTGTTGTAGTTGTTTTGTTTTCCTGCTACTGTGAATCACATTTGCATAGAATCATCTTTTTGTGTTTGTTCCACAGTCTTGCCCAAAGCATTTGGGATATTAAATATGACTACTCCACACAAGTGTTCTGTTCACTTGTTTATTGTTTGTTTGTTTGTGGGTTTTTTTTTTGTTTTTTGTTTGTTTGTTATGAGCATGACTACAAATGTGTTTTGCTGTTAATAATAAGATACCAAGAATTCCCACACCAGGGTTAGGCTAGCCTCAAAGCCCTCAGAACTTGGCCATGTTTTGTTATGACACACAAGTCATTAAGCTTTTCCTTTGTCCTGCTGCTTTGGAATGGTACTACATGCTTTTGGTACAGTATGGTCATGCAACTGCACTGCACTACACTGCACTTGATCTCTGTCAGTTACTTTACACTATATGAACAAAAGTATTGGAACCCGTGTCCATTGCGCTAACAGGGGCTTTAATGACATTGCATTTAAATACACAAACTTTAATATGGCATTGGTTCCCCCTTTTGGTAGCTTCCACACTTCTTGGAAGAATTTCTACAAAATTCTGGAGTGTTTTTATGGGAATTTGTGCCCATTCATTCTGTAGAGCAGGCACTGATGTTGGATGAGAAGGACTGGCTTGCAGTCACCGTTCAAGTTCAGCCCAAAGGTGTTGGATGGGGTTGAGGTCAGGACTCTGTGAGGGCCATTCAAGTTCTTCCATGCTCATCCAACCATGTCTTTCTGGACCTGGCTTGGCGCTCTGGAGCACAGTCATGCTGGAACTGAAAAGGTTCTTCCCCATACTAAGGCCACAAAGTTGAAAGCATGACGTTGTCCAAAATGTCTTAGTATACTGAAGTATTAAGATTTCACTGGAAGTTAGGGGCCTAGCCAAGCCCTGTCCCAATACTTTTGTTCATATAGTGTATGTATGCGACTACCAGCAGATGGGTGTGCTATGAATGGCTGCAGTGTTCGTATTTCAGCAAGGGGGGGTAGCAACAACCGAACGTGATGATTGCTAGCGAGGGCTCTCCTCACACTTTGCACTTTGATATTCCCCCATGATCTCTCTGTGCACTCATTTTAAGTGGCCAAGCTAGGGTGACACATTCTAATATGGTATGTGAAATGTGTCTGACACCTTTGTATCATTTATAGGCTCTCATTCTCAATGGAGCACTAGATGAATAATGAGTATCATATTATTCTCTGCCATAATCCGCTGTAAGAATAAGATCCGCACAAATCCTCAGCTAATGCAGGCTTAAGCAGAGTCTGTAAGCGTTATATATGCAATTTTGTCTTTGTTATTAGACGTAAACAGTAGCTATGTGTTTATAAATAGGATTGCTGTATGAGCATAACCTGTGCTTTATATTCTGAGTTACTGAGAAATATCATAGTTTTTCAGAATTTCTGAACAGGTCAGGTGATCATAAAAAATATAAAATTTTTCCCTTAATCTAATTTTAGGAGGTCTTTAAAAACTGTTTGGATAGATTGTTTTTATCACATCCACTGTGAACAAATCTGGCTCGTTAAGCTTCTCTAAAATTGTGGAGTTCACATCAGGCACCTTACTGATTCAGTTATGCAGTATTTAAATCAGCAGAATTCTTATTTAAGGCATATGTTGGGCTGGTTAAATATTTTCTGTACAGTCTTATGATAGTTAAAGGGGACCAAGTCCAGTTTGCTCCTGCTTCGGTCATTAGTTTTGATGAGTTCACTCCCTTCTTGCTTTTTCAGCTTCAACGCATCTGATCAAAGGACTTCATAAGATCAAGATCCTGATGGCCTGAATCAAGTATGTTCTCCCAGAAAGAAACCTAGCCTGTGCAGACACTCTATGAATCAAACAGAGCACCATTATATTTATCCGGTGGTGATATCTGGTACATGGTATCTGGTGGTGGTGAAGGCATTTCAAGCCTGTGTGTTGTAACAAGAGCGTTCTCCAGTGTCATGGTCATCTTCCAGCAGAAATATAGCCTGAAATGCCAGTGGGCTCCAAGAGGGATTTGATTGCTGCTACCCAGCAGCAGGAAAGGTTAAGTTTGAAATTTACACACCCCCACCAGTGCACCCCTAGGAATGACACTGACAGATTGGGTTATAATATATCAGTCAGATGTAGCAAGTGGTTTGATATTACACATCTCTGATCCTCCATACATGCCCATCTCTCAACCTCCCCCACAAGCCGGCAGCCCCTTTACTACATTTCATCTGTTTGAGTAAAATCATTATGGACGTCAGTAGCAAGGGGCAGGGGTACTGCTGAATAATTGAACAGGAATGTTTTCACACAAACATGCAGGGCATGCTGGGAACAGGATGAGCTCATGCCTCCAGAATCTTCCCGCTTTCTTGCTCTCAGCTTCGACGCGAACCACTGTCTCTCACCACAGTGCCGTTTGTAGCTCCTGCTTTTACTTCCCGTTCACCCGCGGTTGTGAACACTTCACAAGAGAAACTGAATTAAAAGATATCCTGCACAATGTTATCTGAAATGAAGTGTGAAAAGTAAAGGACAAGAGAATAAGCAGGGATGGAGGTAATGCCAGTGCAGATGGAATTTGCCACCTTAGATAAATGACTGTTCCTAATAACGCCTGTTCTTTATCAGCAGCAGGCAGGAATGGCACTGCACTGTTTCACTCGCTCTGTCTTTGTCGTCTTCTCTCAATAGGGCAGGCAGGAGGAGCGTACACTGGCATGGCCCATGAAGGAACTGATGATGTATTTCAAGGAAAATGCCAGCCCGGGATTCTGCATTTATCATGCTGCTGTTAACTGTAAGATGTTTTTACTTCATAACATAAAAGGTGCCAGACAGGCTTCTTTGGTGTCATTGGCAGAGATGGACAACATACTCACATTCATTACTTAAGTGAAAGTACAGATACCACTGGTCAAATGTTAGTCCAATACAAGTGAAATTTAATGTACTGAAGTACTTGCTTTTAACAATATTTTAGTATTAAAAGTAAATTTTCTTTCATTGCATTGTTGCATTATTGGTACAACACATACAACAGCTAATGCCTCTGACTAGCTTATAGAACCTCTAGAACAAAGAATTGGTCAAATGTTACAGAATAACACACAACACGAGCTGACTTGACTCTGTAATTCTACACACCCCCATTAAACTGCCTGGTAGGTGTTCTGACACAAGGTACCATGTAGGCCTACATCTACGTAATGTGCATCTTAATCAAGTTGAGAGTGAAACTGTTGTAAATGCAAATTAGCATTTAAAAAAAGAACATGAAAGAAGGGAGTGCCTTGTATGAGGACGTATACCCATAACCACACACACACGGACTAATTACATGTCCTGTCTGTATACTGCACCAGTACGTATGTTTTGAGTTACGGAGGCTGTGCTTTTTAGTCTAGAGTAGAGAGTGCGCGTGAGAGTGAGTGTGCATGGTGTGTGAGCAGGAGTATTTCTACATGGCTGGTTGTACTAAGGTATTCTCTAAATTATAGGAAGCACATCCCAACCTAATTGCCAGTTGTAAGGTAAAAATGTTTAAATTAAAAACAAAATACTGCATTGTGCTTTGACTCCAAAAACTTTTGTTTGTCAAAAAACTGATGTAAATATATTTCCTTTGGACATGTGAAAAAATTCACACACATACCTGTAAAATAAATCACCTGAGACATAAAATAAGATGGCATCAAGGTAAATAACTTTGTAAAAGATAAAGTTATTATGCATTTTTGTTAGTAGTTAGCCAGTAACATAAGTGCTAGGAGTGCTATTGTAACCCACTCATGACAACAGCCTTACAGCAAGTAAGCAGTGCCTATGATACGCCTCCTTGTATGCCTGATATGAAACTAGACTACAGACTTATCACAGAGTTGTAATAAATAGGATGTTGGGATCTAATAAGTGTAAAATAATTTGTTCAAGTCGGCAAACAGCAACACAAACGGAACACTTGTGCTTAGATAAGCGTACTCCCTCAGCCATATGGGTGAGGGAGGAGGTAGCTCAGTGGGTAGGATACTTGCTTCTGGACCAAGAGGTCATGGGTTCGAATCCTACCTTCAGCACCACCACTGGGTCCCTGAGCAAGACCCTTAACCCCA
>JBBPDB010000001.1:29971371-30042363 GCA_037974465.1 Brachypetersius altus
CATCATGCCTTGTTACCACTGTGCAGGCTGGTGGTGGTGGTGTAATGGTGTGGGGGATGTTTTCTTGGCACACTTTAAGCCCCTTAGTGCCAATTGGGCATCGTTTAAATGCCACGGGCTATATATAATGTATATAATGTCCCTGTAAAAATAATAAATGAAAAATATTTTAATCTCCAAAATGACAACTTCACAGGAGAAGGTGAATCATTCTTTACTTTTAATGTCAGATAAATGTGCAACAGTCTATCATGTGCAATATTGTTCAATGTTCTTATAAGGTGCTAAAACATTATCATTATGTACAATATCTAATGTGTAGTTGTCTTGCAACATCACTCCTTATATGATGCTAATATTTATTACATGCAATAATGTCCTCCAAACTACTATCTCTGTCATTACAATACACATAACTGTAAGTTACTTATCTATATTATTTACACTTATCTATGTAATGTGTGTATATAGTGTCTTTTTCAACAGATTTATGTAGACTTAATATATTTTTTTGTGCTTTGTGTGTCTGTGCAGTCAGACCAGTTTCCTCTGGGATCAGTAAAGTTTTTTTTTATTCTGATCCTGATATAATAACAGTTCTGAGCATTTCTATTGGTTCACGTATCTTTCCATAGACCAGTCATGACATTCAAACCACCTACTTTATACTGACTGCCCACCAATCACAGGTACCACTGTAACCAGACAATATAAGGTAAAGTAGTGGAAAAGTAAAAAGGAATTTGTTTATTATTACTTTATATACAGAACATTATATGACCAAAAACCATCTTATCCAGTGTCTCTTCTGAAATCAAGGGTGTTCATTTGTTTTGGGGTTCTTTTTGCCGCAGTAACACACTTATCCGGGATGGCCTTACACGCCTGTTACTAGACAGAGATTAAGTATAATCCTGGACTACTTAGCGTCTATAGAGATTCAGCACTGAAAGATGGGGTCCAGGACTAAACTTAATGACTGTCTGTAAAATGAACCCTAGGGGGCGTTTTCCCAGACAGGGAGTTACATTTACATTTATATTTATGGCATTTGGCTGACACTCTTATCCAGAGCGAGGAACATCAGTGCTCAAGTAGTCAACAACTGTTTATTAACCTGAAAACACGACGCAGACCCTTCTTTTTCCTAATTACTACACACAAGACAGGTGAACTTGTGCAGGTGGGTCTGACAGCCCTCGGGTTGCCAGATCCCCCTGCACCACTCCCTCACACGGAACATTCATACTCACCCTATCCCGAGTTCTGTTACCCCTAGTACTCGGGCGAAGGACTACGCGATCGAGACCGCACAGTTGTAACACACATCAACTATTTAACCGAGATACTGCACATTCTGTGCACCTGGATTAAGCCCACGCCTGGACTACACAGTATTATGAATGGAGATTTTCCATGGGAAGAGAAATGTAGTCCAGACCCAGTCTCAATCTCCGTCTGGGAAACTGGCCCTATATGTTGGAACATTAGGATTAAATTGCACACAGACATGCAGCGATGTTGGATGATTAGTTCTGCATCACATGGATCTGTTTAATACTCAAGAATAAAAGAAATAAACGAATACATAAAAAAGAAGATTAAAAGTGCAATGGAGGTAACTATGAAGAACATGCTGCTTTTGTATTCTGCATGTTGCTTGTAAACGGTCACAGTTGGAGGCATTTCCTGCATTAGGAAGCATTTGGCATGTCAAAAATGTCTTTCTGCTCAAGATAAACACCATGGAAGAGATATAGAGATTACTGAGACAAATACTGTACTGTATAATTATGGAAGATTATATGCAGTGTTCCTTTAAGAAATTGTTATTTTAGGGTGGGTTGTGCTTCTGCTTAGTAAGTGCTTAGCTTTTTGACTGCTCACCTGCTGAGTTACCTTAGTAGTCTTCAATAGAAAATACATATTGTCTTTGTACATGTTAAGTAGTGCTAATGTCAATCAGTAAATATCTAAGATCATAAAACAATCAGGACTAGAATATTGGTATTTCTTTGTAAACTGTCCACCAACACAATACAGCGACAACAACTGTCTGACTGCAGCAACATGAAACACACACAGTCTCTACAGCACTGCCTATAGTGTCCATGAGAATACAGTATACTTCTTCAAAACCATTTGCTGATAATCAAACAGATCCTAATAATAATAATAATAGTAACAACAACAACAACGACAACAACAATAAGGATTTCACCATATAATGGAGAAGCAAACAGAAATGAAGAAATAAAATAAAAGAGTTTGGTATAGTGTCTAGGGCATCTTTTGTTACAGTTTCCAAACAAACACCTACATGCCTCACATATAAGAACTATGAATATGGTGAACAGCAGAACTGTAACAGCAGTCCGACACACAATGAGACACAACCAAAGTCAGTTTTGGGGAGCCTGTCCATTTCCTAACCAGTGCATGTTATTCCTCAGCTTTTAGCAAGCAAGGAAGGTCTTGGGAACATGGGTGAGGTGGGTGAGTTCAGAAGCTGGTGAGATTTACTCACAGGCCCAAAACTCAGGTCCGTTTTTTTCAAATGGATAGAAAACAATACACTGTACTGTGTTTTTCACATATCGTTATATTTTGTCTCCTCTTAGATCTCAAATCGTCCATATGAATTTGAAATTGCCATATTTGGTATCAGCTAATTAATTCTTCACAAGCTAAAAGATATAAGGTGAAGAATTATGTAGAAACAGGAATGTAACATTGATTTGTTTGTCGTAATGACTTAAGAATGACTGTCTTTGCATTGCATTTCACTTAGTTCTGTAATTACAAAATGCTGAGTGACGAGCCGTCACAGTAAGAGTTGATTTCCCACACCCAGATTAAGCCTAAACCTAAAGTGAAAAACTAGAACTGCAATTTAACTGATACTAGCGGAAATGCAGCTCTGGAAAACTGGACCTTGGAGGAACAGACCAATGCTGGAAGCTGCACGTCGCCTCTGAATGTCATTGATCTTGTGTATGCATTCATCGAAAACAATGGTTTGGGGTTTTTAGAAGCAGCCAGTGTGTGTGTAGCTTTAATAATAGATGTCTGACCTTCGACTTTGTTACTTATGCATTGATAAGAAGCAGAGGTGATTATGTATGGTTAATAAAGCAAAGGTGATTCACGAGCCCCTGGAAACACAGGCTGTATGTTAAAATGCAGGTACAGTAACTAACCAGTTTAATTCTAAGGGATACAATAAGGCTGTCATAACATTGTATTAATATAAAAATATTCTTTAATAATATTAAGCCAGTTATGGACGTTCTGACACACAATTATTACAGTGGACAACAATCAGAAAATACATGAAACTGTAGGATATGGGCCTGTTAAAAACCACAGTGATGTGTATACAGTGTGAGGAAGCCAATGTGGTCACACACATTAGGTTAAGTCAATGAGATTAGAACTGGTTGAAGCAGTTTGAATGTGTGAAGACAGAAGGTGGTAACAAAGCCCCTCTCAGCAGAAAATGTTTGAATTTCACATGACAGTAACATCTGTATTCCATATGTTTAGTTTTAGAACCCTTCAGCAAAATATTTCTTACAGTTTGATCAACATTAAGTGAATATACAGCACTGAGTAATGTTGCCAGGAGCGCAGTTTGCTCTGCCTCTGTGTATTAATCCACACAGAAAGAGCACACAGAAATGGGTGGATTGTAAACACTTAGTCACCATAACCCGGAAAACAAATATTAGACTACGTGCCTATATTCAGCCTTTCATTTACTGCTACCAGAAAAATATCTGTCCTCTCTCTAAGCAGCATTTCATATTCATTCTTGTATTTGGTGTTGCAGATTATTTGACTTTTGCTGCATATTGAGTTTTGTATTTCATGCATTTCCTTTATGACTTCAGCCTGCGTTATTAAAGCTTCGGCAAGCTTATTTTCAGTCATGTTCTTCATGAATAAATCATCACTACATTGCAGGATTTTTCAGCCCAGTTTCATACAGCGCTTCACTCTATAAATCTTGCACTGCTAAATGTACCAAGAACTATAAGAAAAGCAGTGCACCTGCCCTTGGTGTTTACAACCCAGAGTTATGGCACTCTCTGCATGGCCCAAACCTAGGCACCTTCAATAAGTACCTTGAAAAAGCAGTTTAAAACTACTTTTGAATTGGTAATTTCTTCTGTTTTGTCACCTTTTCTATTTTTAAAACCTTTGTTTTGTCTTTACATGTTTTTTTCTTCGTCTTGGGGTTTTGTTTTCGTGTGATTTTTATGGCTTTTCATATTAGAGTCTCACGATTTTATACTTTTTGACTCTTAAGCACTTTGAGCAACATTCTCTGTGTAAAAGATGCAATGTCATAAATGTATTATTATTTTTGTTGTTGCTGTTGTTTTATTGCTGTTATTGTTGCTATTGTTGTAATAATAATAATAATGCTAATAATAACAACAACAACAATAATAATAATAATAATTATTATTATTATTATTATTATTTAATATCAATGCTCTATGTTATTTATATAGTGCTTTGATTGCCGTCTTCATAGTGCTTTTAAATCCACCTTGTTTTATATCAGAATCAGTTACTGTTATATATAGTAAAGTTTGTCAGCCGGTAAGGAGCTCAAGCTCTCAAGCTCCCATTTCCTCAGGATACAGTTCCCTGCTGTGCCTCCGTCCATGAGATCAATCTGATTGGCTGTGAGTCCTGTCAGTCAGTTCACGGTGTCCTATAGTGACCTGCTGGTGGGCGGTGCTGCTGATCTGTCACAGTGCGCGCGTGGGCGGAGGCAGAGTGGAGCTGTCTGAGCTCCCCTCCGTCAGTGAGCCTCTTACGCTTTCCACACCCAGTTACCCTTGCTCCCTCCCACCCTCCTTCCTTCCCTCCCTCTCTCTCTCCCGCCTACGCCACCTGCCCTTGAGTCTCAGCCTCCGACAGAACAGGCGAGCAGCTGGAATTCTCTGCTTCTTCACAGTCTACAGACTCAGCCCTCCCTCTGTCTCCACTTTCTCTTCACCCCGCAGTCTCTCTGATCTGCTGTCCTCTACTCATGCCTGCAGGGCTTTCTCCTCGTCTGCCGGACTGACCTGTGATGGGATGGGAGGTGTCAGCTCTTGCCCTGCGTGGCACATGAACGTGCTTGGCTGTGCTGTGAGACGGGCCGTCCCGGGACAGGGATGCTGAACGGGGGGCGTGAGGGCCTCTTTGAGCTGGGCAGGCAGCTCCAGCAGGAAGGAGACTCACAGGCTGCCCTGCACTGCTTCCTCAGCTGCCTGCTCGGCCTGACCCACGTCCAGAGCTTCCACTCTCTGCCCAACTGTCTCCATCAGGTGAGCTTCAACCTGCAGGACCTGCAGAACCACATTACATGCACCAGGATGGTAATAATTTGTTGTAATGTTTCTTTTTATCTCTATATATCTTCAAGGCTAGTTACACACGTAGTTTTATGTCTTTATTTAAAGGCTTCCCATAGTCACCTACATGATAATGCATTAATTTGAAGGATGCATTCATAGGAACCTTATAACGCACTCGTAAGCATTTAATAACCCAATGAAAAAGCAATGCTTCAAAACTTATGAATTGCTTATGTCAGCATGTCTAATGTATAGATGGTATGAAATGTTAAATGAAGCAATTGTAAATACACTGAAGTAACAGCATCAACACATCTAACAGTCAAGCCATAACCCAGTGGAAAGAGGGTGGTGGTGGTGAAGGGGTGCTCATTCATATCCACTTCATGATGTTTTCTACTCCCATGATGTGAATGCTGATATAGGCTATTCATAAATAATCAAATATCACTTTTAAAATAAGTTATTCAGTGCTTATGTATGGGTTATAAAGGGCCTATGTAGATCAACCTCGCAAACAAAGTGTGACTGTTAAATTGCGCTTAATTTGAATGATTGTTTAATCGAGTCAGTGCACTGAGCACTAATTCTACATTTAGTGAACAGACTGCACTCATCCTTCTCTCCGCACGGCAGAAGGCAAACGTGCAGCTTGGGATGTGTTACATGGCTCCACGAATGGTGTTGTTTGTGAAACAGGCTTAAAACAGTTATGTAAATCTCATGCATTCTTCAGAGACATCATATTTGACCCAGATCCGTCTCTGCATGTATGGCATGGAAGCTCAGCATGCGTGCATGCATAGGGACATGCATGGGAACGTGCGTAGCATCTGAAAGCAAGGGTAGTAGACAAAGATCTGTGTATATTAGAGACACACTCACACACTGATCAACTCAAGTGCACATTGCATGTAAAGTATGTGCTCAATGTGAAGTGCTGGCACACTAACCTAAATGATTTGAGTGCAGCGCAAATGTTTCAGCATGCCAGCCAGCCCTTGCATATTTTACATGGACCAGTGAGTTTTCAATTACTGACAGCATTGCTAACTAAAAATGGAAAGCTTCCACATTTTTGTGCGGGATGTTACACACATACGCATACAAGCACATGCAGTGTGAATGTAAATGCGCGCTAAGCTAGGATTCACTCATTTGGGCAAGGAAATGGACTTTAAATGAGAAAAAGGAACTTAAGGCCTGTAGGAAAATGGACCCTCTGCTGTGCTGGATGCAGAATCAGAAGCTTAGCATTGCCCAAGTGCTTTTCCATTCTGTAGTAGAGAGAAAGTACATACAGCTATTTACATCATGGTTCACATTATGGCACATTTTCCTGCATGAGGTTAATGCATGGCTTTCTCTAATCTAATTTAGGACAGGGCTGTCAAGTCTGTGAACTGTGACAACTTCACAGTTTCTATCTGGTCCTATCAGCTTGCCCTGTCTGAACATCGCAAGTGTCCCAGGGAGTGAATATAAACAGTTACTCTTATACAAGTGTAAAGGAATGTCTGGCATTACTCTCTTCCGAGTCTGGCCAAGAGTGCATCACATCAACATGCAAGAGTTATTTTCTAACATTCCTCACTTACAGCTTTCCAAAATAAAGTTTATATGACTGTAATATGAATGCTGTACAAGTTTGATGATTTTGTGTTAGTGTGCACGTAGGTCCAAGTAGAGTCCAAAGATACCTAGAGAGACAAATAATCGTGTTATTTTTTATTAGTACTTTTGCTTTGCCATGAGATTGTCTTGCCATTTATTAACCTGTTGAAACAGAGAAAGAATGTCACACTGTTCACACTGTGTTCTGTGGTGTGGTGTGTTCACATATGACAAATTTGCACTTAATAATGCTGTGATCTGTTAATCATGACAACAGACTATTAGATGACATGCAATCAGAAAGGTTTTCTTTTCTCTAACAGATTGCAGAACTCTTCATCGATGAGAAGAATTGTATCCTTTCCTGGAAATACACCATGTATGTCCTTTTCCAGTTTGTTGGCATGAAGGACTAGAGAAGAGAGCATCAGCCACAATTTGTTGTTCTTCCTGTCCAAACATGCCTGACTAAGCAAGCTCCTAAGTTAACTGTGTGCTAGTGCAAACTGTGCTGGACTCCAGCACTACACGACCAGAACTGAGGAACCCCTGTACAGAGCATCATAGTCCTCTTAGTCCACGTAAGGTCTAGCAACATTCTTGTGGACCGGTAAATATTAGGTATATAGCGCATACATAGGCCTTACCTAAGGCCTGCATCAGATGATCCAAATTTGCATTGCATTCACATGCCTGTTTAAACCATTTTCTGATGTTTGCAAATAACAGTCATGAGATTTTAGGAGGAAGTCAGACGCATCCTGTATGAAGTTCTCTAGTTCTGGAACCGCAAGGTTTTCACAGGCATTTCTGCAGAGCTTTGTTGTTGTATTTTTTTTTCTTCTAAGAGGATTTGCAGGCTTTTATCGCTTGTCAGCTGAAAGAGCATCAGAGCTAATTAACCTGGGTAGACCCGGCCTGCGCCCCACTCTTACCATTCATCTGTAGACTGCTGATAACCGCAAGGCGTGAGTTACATGATACACACTCCTTCTTAAACTACTTGCACCTAATTGCTAAGGCATACAGTTTTGTATTATCAGCTCCCACTCACGGGTCATTTTGAAAGAACCGAGACAGCTTGACTCCGGACTCCGTGATAAAGCATGAATATAAAGGATGGTAACACGTGTAGGAATAATTGTTGTTGAACTTTTAATAAGCTGCTCTGAAATAGTGATAAGTTGAAATGATCTAGTGGCTTTTATCGTTTAATTGCATGGACAGTTCAATAAGACTAGGCAAGTTATTTTGCTTTGTCTATGCATGAGATTTGGAACCGAGGGGTATGAGGACAGGGCGCCGTTAAAGGTCATACAGAGAGCGTGGAAATGCTGGTAAATGTAGATTTGATCTGAAATGTTCTCTTCTCATTTACTCTAAGATTGAAGACAAAGGTCTTCTTCACCCCCCCACAGCTATAGACTCACAGCCAATCATTACAAATGGATACTAGAGGGTTATTGTTGATAATTATCATGCCATTAACCCAAAATGACTTCAGGAAACAAAGGAAAAGCGGGATAGATTATATAATCTACAGCCTTTGTTCTTCCAAAGATTTTAATTGCATTCAAGGTAAATTAACTATGTTCACATGAGCTACAATGTAACTGCATTTTTATAAAAAAATTATAATGAGGCATCATATTGTATTATAGACCATAATTGTGATTCATACACTATATGGCCAAAAAATATTCGGATGCCTGACCATTACACCCACAAAGACTTTAATTACATTCAGATACATAGACTTTAAAATGGAGTTGCCCCCCTTTGCAGCTGTAACAACTTCCACTCTTCTTGAAATCCACACAAGATTTTGGAGTTTTTGTGTGAATTTGTGCCCATTCATTCAGGCACTGATGAGAAGGTCTGGCTTGCATTCCAGTTCATCCCAAAGTTGTTGAATGAGGTTGATGTCAGGACTCTGTGGGCCAGTCATGTTCTTCCACACCAAACTCATCCAGCCATGTCTTTATGGACCTTGCTTTGTGCACTGGGGACAGAGTCATGCTGAAAACATGGCATTGTCCAATATGTCTGGGTCTGCTGAAGCATTAAGAGTAAGCCCCTCACTGGAGGTAAAGGGCCTAACCCAAAAGCCCGAACCTTGAAAAACAATACTGTCCCAATACTTTTGTCCATATAGTGTATATGAAGACCACGAGTCACTAGAGGCATTATAAATGTGAATATAAATATTTTAAGAATTGGATTTTACTTCATGTCTTTATATAGAGCCATTGAAAAAAAAAAAAGAGGCTGCATCATTTTTTTCTGGTAATTGCTTTTGCAATTGATACACTATTGACCAACACGAAAAATGTTTGGCGAAAATAATACATATAAATAATTTATTATACCTTGGAAATGTTCAATTTCATTCGCACTCTTACATTGTTTTACAACTGCAACAATTTGAATAATGATGTTAAGAGCAGAGTGTGTGTGTGTGTGTGTGTGTGTGTGTGTGAGACTGTTTCAGTCATCAAACTGAATCAGGAGTGAAGCTGCTGGAATACAGTGCACAGAAAAGCTGCTCTACAAACACTACTGCATTTACAACACATATGGAGGCATTTCTTATTTTTACACAGCTCACACTGCAATAGTTCATAAAAGAGCAGTAACCTGTCTATTTTACACACACACTGCCGCAAACTGTACAAACAGTGAACAAGAAAAAGGGAAAAGTGTTCTCTTATTTTTTTCCATGGCTGGATTTCTTAACCTCATGCAATGTAATCTCAGTTTCAGAAGAAAATATTCAACATGTTAACTTTACAGTACAGCAAAAGAAATAACTTTCCTACATTATAATTGAAGTTGATGTAAAAATAATATATACCAAACCAGAGTGGGCTATTTCTATGGGCCTGCCTACAAATGTAATACAGCATTTAGCTTACAAGTAATATACAAGTGGATTAGTTCAGAGCACAAAAGGGTGATTACTGTTGACGATTATCATGGCATTAACTTAACATTACTCCCACTAACAAAGAAAAAGTAGAATAGACTACCAGTCTGTAGCCTCTATTCTCCACGCCAATGGTCTTTGCATTCAAAGCAAATGCACTATGGTCAATGTTTCTGTGAGTCGCAATATAAGTAAATGGGATAAAACATTGTAGGGTTAAACACATTAGACCATCGTAGTAATATATATTGAGTGCACAAGTACAGAGAGGTCATCCAAACTGTCCTGTCCTTTCTTTAGAAACATAGCTTACCTTTAATTAGCTACTAACTTATCACTGATGCTGTTGCAATATCACTTCGCTAGAGTGTCTCCCATCAAGGTTGGGTGCACAGGGCCCTTAATATCATATGACTTTTGCCACGACAGTTCAGTTAAGTGTTTCTGACAGCATGAATAATATATCACAGGTCAGGTTTAGGGAGGATAGCTTAATGATATTCAGAGTCGTTTTTGACATTACCAAGTACCAGCAGTTGAATGGAAATCCGTTTTATTTTCTCTGTGTGACAGTATGACATTGAACTGATAGAGATATCCCAAAGCAATGTTTGGATCTTCACTGCATTTTGAAATAGTCATAATTTTCAATAGATAACATATTAACAGATCACAGCATAACTATACATAATAGGGTAATATATTTTAAAATAATTTTAGCAAAGATATACATATTCTCATTACATGTAGATTTCTTAAGATAATGCAATGTAATGTCACTGTTAGGACAAACCCTCATATCTCAAAAATGGTAAATGTATATGAGATGGGGAAACATTATAAATAAGTAATATTCTTCACACAATATATTATCAATGCCGACTAATCTAATACATAGTTTATGTACAATTTTTTTGTTATAGAAAATATGTTATGAATACTTTATAATACATCATGTGAAATATCCTAATCCAGTTATCATAAATATTTAAAGTCATGTTTGATTATTTCTGATTAATGTGTCTATGTATTCAAATAGACAAGGTATTCATAGAAAGTCTTCCTGTGGTTTTTATCGGTTTATTTTCATATATGTGATATAAGCAGCAATAAGGCAACATTAATTTCATCATAATGTTCGGGAAAACTATGACAGTGCACAATTAATTATACTGTTTCCATAATAATTCATTATAAATGCTTCTTTTGGTCTTAGCCTTAGGGCAAGTATTTCATCAGATAAACAGTTATAAATTCTGCTTAAAAGCATTAGAAATGAAGTCTCTGGGCACATTGTAGTTAATCTAATAGATTTAAGATATCTATAACCTTCAGGCTAGTATGTAGTCTACAATGTTAGAACTCCCAGTGCACATTTAAATCCATCCCACCCAGCTGCATGCTAAAAATACGTGAGGAACTCCTGGGAATATGTGTCACATTCCAGAAAAAGATCACCGCGTATTAACAGCTTTGGCAGAAACAACATAAATGATCTCTAATGGTGATTCACACTTGAGATTAAATACTGGTAATAAAATACCTAATTTTAGGACAGTAGCTTCTTGCCAGCTCATTCCATCCTGGCACCAGTGAGTATGGCCACTGTAAGGGAATGGCGGGAATGAGGCTGGGTTACGAATAAAAGGGCCCAGCACTGTCAGAGAACACTATCTATAAAGAATATTATACAATATTAATATTACATACTTTCATTGGGCCCAGCATTTCAACTAGTGCACCTGTCAGTTTGTACTCTTTGGGAGCTCACCTGGAATTCAGTATGGTCCTAGAATCTGAAGATGCTCTGTCATTATATTTGGTGGCATCAATGCCAGTGTCAGATGCTGTGAGTTAACTTTTTTATTTTTCATTTTTCACCACAAACCAAACCAGCATCAGTTCCAGACCAATAAAGCTGAAAAAATGACCTGCTTAGCACCAATCACAAGAAAGTTTTCTCCTTAAAGCAAGGGTTCAGTTCAAAATCCAGTATTCAGAATTTGCCACAATATAGCTCAAATATAACCAGTCAAAGACAAACCTCAAGACTTCACTACTACACATACTCTTAGCTGTACAACATATTTTTGTTCACTTTATTACACACTGATGTTGCTAAAGTAAAGAAACTGATCAACTATGTTTTGCTAAACTGTCGCTTTGAAGTATCAGAGATATTTTCACACCTTGTAATACCAAAATAGAACCATTTGCTTGTATCTACACGTGAGTCTGTTATGTTCCTCACGAAGTGGGTCATTCAGGTTTATTTTAAGGACATTTTCCATTCCAAGCAAAAGGACTTCAGTGACACTTTTCAAGTGCGCAGTGTCGTCTTACACAGAAACATGCTTTTCCCCCTCCCGCATGCTTTTGTCTATGTATATAAACCCATTAATACTTTGTCTATTATTAGTTGTCATACATGCTTTGTATCTGTCTATGGACATAGAAGAGTGAAAACATCACTGACCAATCAGTCCTGCAGTAACGGTATAACTAACACTGTGTCTTATTTGAGCTCCATTACTTGATGTGAGAAAGATACTGAGGTGATACTGCAAAAGCTGATTTAAATTCACAGGAAAGGAGGGGTTTTTTTGTTTATTTACTTTGGTCACTCAGAGTGGCTAAACAAATCTCAATTTAAATAGAGTATAAGGGACTGGGCCGTGTGTGTGTGTGTGTGTGTGTGTGTGTGTGTGTGTGTGTGTGTGTGTGTGTGTGTGTGTCATCATAACTACCGGCTAATCCCTGTGACAAGCATGGCTGATCCTTCACTCGTATAAAACAGATGAGAAGGCGCTGAAGTTCATTCAGGCGGAGAAGATGTTCTATGAAGTGGCATTGATCGAGCTCACTGCCCTGCAGGGGAGCACAGGCAAGTCTGCTTTATGACTTTATGGCTTTAACTATTCCTCTCAGGTACCTGCGTCTTCCAGTTTGTGCTTCTGTGAACTTCACTAAGGGACACTAGGGTTCTGAGTTTGAAGGAGAATATACAGTCTTATGCAAAAGTTTTCAGATCTTCAGTCAAATGGCATGCTTTGTTAATTTTTGTAAAAAGAAATTCTACATATCTCTACATCACTTCTGTTAATAAATTATTTTAAAAAAAGGGCCGGTGCCTGTGCTTTTGCACAGAGTACATATATAATCAATACTTGTAGAACTGTGCTTAAATGTATTGAAGTGTGTTCTCTGTAGAAGATCTGTACATCTATTCACTTGGCCAACAAAAGATGCCGTTTGAGCTGGGTCACCCAAACTTGCATATGATTGTACAGTATAGTTACTTACTTCACTGTTGTATTAGTGTAATACTCCAGTATTTTGTAAGCTCATCTCTACCTGTTGCATCTGTACCATATAGTCAATAGCCATAGAAAATAAGTTGCTTTTGAAAAGCCCAGAAAACTGCTGTATAATCCAATTTAGCATCACTGGTAATGGAATGTATGCTACAGCTTTTGAGGGAGAGCATGCTGCATTTTTGTATTCCTTTGATACTGTGTGCGACAGTTTATTTAAAAAAAAGCAATTTAGTTGGTGCATTCTGCCTGATTTGCACACTGGTTTGATTGCAGTTTTGTAATTCCTTTGTGTTCAGTATCATGAAGAGTATTTTGACTGTATTGTTAGCGCCCATGCTATTTTAGATTGATGCGGCATTTGCTTGAATGATCAAAGTGCATTACTGGAATGAGCTCAGAGCTGCAAACTGTAAGAGTTAGCATTCGATCATGCCATACATACACGACGGTGGCCAGGAGGCTAAAAGGAAACAAACACCAGCCTGGATTGCAGCCATAGCCGCAGAGAGCAGCAGTTTATCCCAGGTTCGTCTTTATTTACTGCGGGCCGCACCAGCATTCACGGAGCGAGAAGCGCCATCCATCTCCTCTCCTGACGCATGTCTGCATGCTGTTCCTCTGGCTGGCGGGCCGTGCTGAGGCAGCAGACTGCTGGAGCGTGGGCTCAGAGTGGGAGTGCATCAGCCCACAGAGACAAATGGCTACTGTGTACGTTGCCTCATTAAAGAGCCCCTTGGCTCCATGGAATCACCGGTGCCTGACTCAGCAGTTGTGAGGCGGCCGTAACTGCCGTGGCTTCCTCTCTCTGACCAGGAATGGTACTTCGTGCGCTCAGACTCAGATAGCGGCCATCAGCTTTAATCTGCATCCCTGCATACCTAATGTGTGCACAAGTTTGGTTTTTCTAGTTACTCACAGATGTGAATTGCATTCTAGTTAAAGACTGGATATAGAGTATTCCCTGAAAAAGCATTCCTAAAAGCCTTTTATTTAAAGCCCCTCTTAGGGAGCTCAGTAAAGATCAGATCGCCTCTGCTCAGAATCAGTATAAATTGAATTTGTTCTTGCCTCATTTAGTAGATTACAAGCTCATAGTGTCCCTCTTTACACCAGACTTGACTGGCCAAGACCTATAGCAGTGCCAACATTGACCTTCACTCTCATGGCCAGTGAACTTAACCTTAACCAATAGGTAAAAAACGAAATCTAAACTGCATAAACGTCTACCAAAACTAAACTCACAGTGCACAACAAGCAATAATGTCTAACATAATGTCAATATGCTTATTATCCTTTTATTATTCTGACATTAATATTAGTGGATAGCTGTTTGTACTTTAGATTCATTTAAAGTTATACGATGTGCTTGTTTACTTTAAATATGTTGAATTTATGTGTCTGTTCAGTACATTGCAATGATGATCCTCCAAAAGAGAGTTTTATTTTCTGTGAAGTGTGTCTTCAAAATACTTAACCGCCTTTAACATATCATTTTAGTTAAGTGCAGTTATTTATTTTAATTGAATTTTGATTGTATGTGTAATTATTCGTATGTGGAACAAAAGGTAATTTTGTGATATTAATGATTTTTGTTTTGGGTTTTCATTTGCTGGACCAGGAATAGAAGTAGTTTAGTTTAAAAGCTAAAAAGGCTCTGTCACTTATCAATGGGTTGATTCATAACCTGTCAGCTAATCAACTGTATTGGAGGAAAGGGCATTTTATTCTTCTTTTTTTTTTCAAACCAAAGCCCCAAATGTATTTTCTGAAATCAACTTGCTTTTAAATTTGTAGTAAAATATAGTATTTGTCTGTAGGCTTTGGTGGTCTTCGTGGCTGAGCTTTCATAGCTTCACAGTACGAACACTTATAATTGGCCAGAGTAGATCTCAGTTTCACTAACTGACTTGTGGAAAATGTGGCATCCCATGACAGTGCTGCATTTAAAATCACTGAGGTCTTCAGTATATCTCATTCTACTGGGAGTGTTTGTCTGTGCAAACACACATGTGCTTGATTTTGTACACCGGTTTGTATTGGGTGTGGCTGAAACACCTGAACTCAGTCATCATACTCATACTCAAAAATAATACTCAGAAAAATTACTACATAATTATACTCAAAAATCATTATATACTATATTGTAATTACAGCATCACATTACTTTCAAGTGGACTGACTCACTCTCATTGGATGGTGTTTTAGTGCCTATACCTATAACCAAAAGCATATTAATAGACATGTATACTTTCTTACTTGGGTTCTCCAGATTTAATCTTTACAACATTGCTTTTTCTATCACCTTCCTTCTCCCGTAATAATGTAACAACTGTTTGTTGAGTGTGTGACTGTGTGTGCTTAAGGACATCTTTTCAGGAGTATTTGAATACTCTTTGTCATGTGGGTGGGGCAAATCCAGTTGCTCTCTAGTTCACTCCCTCTTTCTCTCTCTCCCCCCACCTTTTTATCTCTATGCCTCTCTGTCAGTTCCACACTACGTCACATTGTTTTGCTTGTTTCATGTGTCTCTAGGGTTCCAGCTCTTGTGGCATATTCTCTAAGGCTTTCTGGCTCCGTTTGTGCGTGTCTGTGTATGTGTGTGTGCAGGAAGCTCTCAGGAGGACGGTTCTCTAGGCTCTCCAGGATGGCTCTCTCAGGAGGAGTTATCAGAGCAGGCCTCACAGGCCCAGGACCTTGAGAGACTGGCCCAACTTTGCATCATGAGCAAAAGGTAGGAATTTGCCTATAAAATCCTGGTGCAGTGAATTTGCCTGGGGAATGCGGGGAGTGTTTAAGCAGATGTGAGGAGTGTCCTGTGTTTGATTTTATCTTGTACAGTGAGTAAACTACTCTGTGTAGTTTTTTTACTGGATCATTGCGGCACAGCATAACAGCAGCCCCCTGTAGGTGTGGTGCTAGGTGTACTATGTTGATCCAGTAACTATTCTGTCATGTTTATGCTACACCAATACAACAAATTTCACACTCTGTATCTGAGTGTATTAGTTGAAGTACTGGCTTGTTTTTTAGCTGGACCTATTTTTATCCTTCAGATGAAAGTAATGAAAGCCTTTTTATAGCATTAGAATGTGCTCAATATTGACAGAGAGCACTCTGTTGGCAGTGATGGCTTCCTGGGATGGAGGATGTGAGCACATTAAAATGAGGAATGGCTCTCTCTGCGCTGGCCAAAGTACTAGAATGAAGTGTTGCTAAAAGCCTGCAGCATTTGCCTTTGTTTGTATTACTGACCGGTGACTTTCTCATTATTCAAGATCTGTACATGTACATAGATCACACCAAATGTACATCTCTGATTGTGAACAAATATTTCCAGTAGCTGTATTTTACATTGTGGGTATTTGGGTTATGCTGTATAACGGTCAGATGAGGTTATGGGTTTATTTGTGTGATCTTTATCTAAATGGACCACGATTGCACACGCAGAAAGAAAGGGAGAAAGGTGACTGGTGTTATGTGAGTCCGCAGGCTTCGGGTGTTACTGGGACACGCGGACATAGGTGTCTCATTTCCTCAAGGGGCTTAACATGACCAGTGAGTCACTTGTTAGGCCACCACATACTGTACATGTGGGGACAGAGATCAGTGTTTCTGCTGTCTCCCTCCCCTTCATCGCTCGCCCCTGTTGGCACTGGGTGCTAACCTTATCATCCTGCAGAAGGAGATGTTCTTGGTGCTTCGAGAACGAGAACAACATTAAACTTGAATGAAATTGTTTTATTGGTGCCCTCATAAGATTACGTTTCCTGAGGACACAAAGATAGATGGTGGTATTTGCATTGTTATCTCTTAATCTCTGCCAGTGGGTCAGGTAACACAGGAAAGCAGAAAAGGGCACAGATTCAAGCTCTCCATGCCCATTGAAAGGGTAGTCACAGTTTCTCTCCTCAGACAGCAGGGAAGCAGCTGTATCTTTCTGAAATTTGTTGAAGAAATATTGAAGATGTATTTCCTTTGGTGGGTGAAGAAAGTTCTATATAGTGTTTATATAAAAAATGCAGTAATAGAGTTCTTGCCCTTTTTGCCACCTTGAAGCTGATTACTCTGGACGTCTTTGGCCTAAGAACAACACCACCAAACGACTGCAAGAAAAATATGTAGCGCTTAAGCTACAGCTGTAGGCTAGAAATGACTCAGTGTATGTTTGTCAGTATTGACAGTTGAACAGGTTTCAAGATCAAACCTTTTCTTCATTTGAAGCCTATATTTATCAGGTTTCCACTGCCGTAATAATGCTACTTTTATAATATCTTGTTAGTTAACAGTGGTTTTAGAGCAGCTTTTCCTGGACATGTAAATTTGTAAGATAAAAAACTCAGAGCTCATATCTGGGAAATATGATGCCACTGTGTGCAAACTACTGGTGTTTTGTTTTTTACATTTAGTGTATTTTTTACAATTCTCATTCAGCTGTCAGTGGTGGCCGTCCTACAACTGGTCATTGCTCTTACAGTGATGTGGGCATGGGCATGACTAAATATTGTCCAAAGTCTAGTTCTAAAAGTGCATTTGGATTTAAAATAGCTCGGTTATAAATAGATAACAGGCTGATGATATCAGCACTCAGCTCAGGTGTGGCTTAAATTTGGGAACATCTGCAGGACACAAAATACACACACACACACACACACACACACACACACACACATAGATATTCATTTGATTCAAATGTGTATATAATTTTACTGAAGTGCTGAAAGACAAGCTTTTGTTTTGTGGTAGAGTAAATGCGGTCTTTTTTAGCACCCAAACATACTTAGAGCAGCTCACTCTCTGCAGAGTGAACAGGAAATGCTTTGGCCTCTTGAATCTTTCAGTGTCGTGGCAAGTAGCTAAGCTATGTAACTGCTGATCAAGTGTCTCCTACGGACAATCCAAAATAGAGCAAACTGACACCCAGCCATTACTAATTGAAGGTGGACCGTGGTTAGGAACAACAGCCTGGACATCTGACTTACCCAGAAAGTTCATGTTCTACATTCATAAGCACATGTAAAGGTGATCGGCAGGCTCGGTGGGCTTTAACCCTGAATGTGAAAGTAATAGCTACACGCTAGGCCTTGGCGGGCACTGGCCCAGAAACATGTCCCCAAACCTAACCTTTCCTCACGCCATCAGCACTTGATAGAAGTGGCTCAGTCTCACTGTATAACCCTGACTTTCAGGGAGATCATGCTAACATCAGAGGCAGACAGGGCCATCGTGGTAACAAAGCCTAGCGTGAAGCTGAAATTAGCAGTCTAAGTACACAGTGCAGAGTTAGTCAAATATGTGACCCTCCACACATGCTTCTATATTTGCTGGCCTGGGACACACGTTTCCACCACCTCCGTTAGAGGCCTCAGCTGGAAACACAGCACATGTGCAGCTGGAACTGTTGTAGAAATGGGTTCACATAGCTGACCACACGGTATGCCTCACTAAGCCTGATTAAGCCCTGTCATTGCTGCCTAGTCTCTGAGGTATTTGTGTTGTAGAGTGCCAGATCAGAGGGATGAGTTTCAACAGATTAATCTACTGTTAGAGCTGAACTACTATACTCTTACATAGGAGCACAGATCTTAATAGACAATACATCTACTAGTGCAGTATGGATACATCATCTCAAAAATCATAGTATTATTTTTGATCTGCCATGTCTGTGGCTGTGTATTTTTATTGCTGCTATCATGTCAACAGCAAATTTTTTTATTCATTTGTTTATTGATTTATTGATTTTGACCTCATTTGAAAACCCAACTGCCCTTAACATTGTGTGGGGAATGGACCAAAAGCAATGGTCCAGAATAACTTGTAATGAAATCTTGTTCCATTAACAGACATTACCATCATGAACTTCTTTCCATTATAATGTTACCTTGTCTGTGTGATGAGGATTGTGTACAAGAAGGACAATGTACAATAAACAGCAGTGCTATGCTCTACTGTGTGATGCCATGAATCTTTTCACAAAAGTCATGGTTTGTCATGTGAGGACCATCAAGGAAGGGGTGACGTGAAGGCTTTGTTGAATTTTCTTAAGAGTTTCTCAAGTGTCAAGAGATGTTAAAGGTCAGATTAGGCCAGTGGTGAAGGCCAGTGTCAGCAGTATGTCTGGCAGCCTCTCATGCGCTGGCCCCGCAATGTGATCTGCTTCATGTTTACATTTACCCCAAATAGCACACATTGCACTGTTGGCCTTCTATAGTTGCTTTTAACCCTTTAGTAGGTTTAAAACCTTCTCAACTATTTCTCATTGAAACAAATAAAACTGGCAAAATCATTGCATAGAAAATCCACTCAAAGTCAAATCCAACTTATTATGAATTGATGTGGATCAGCAATGCGACACCCTGCAATATGTGGAATATCCTTTATGACTTATTTTGCTTTCACAGATCCAAACTAGATACTAGGGGTGTAACGGTACACAGATGTCACGGTTCGGTATGTACCTCGGTGTTGGGGTCACGGTTTGGTACGATTCACGATACAGCAAAGTTAAGCAACAAAAAGTTTCAAATAATGACCTCAAGCAAGAGTGTGTGTATTAACCAGTAAACACACACTCTTGCTTATATTCTCATGTATGTGTAAGTGTTACGCCAGTAGGTGGCACTATTGCACCACACTACGACTCTGGTTTATGATTTATTTGCGCTTTTTGGTCCCTCTGTGATTCCGTATTACTTCAATCACGTCTTCTCCGTTGTACCGTGTATTCCCCGAAAGACATCATGTACCGGACTGTGACCCATGTACCGTGATGGTTCGGTACGAATACGTGTACCGTTACAGCCCTACTAGATACATCAACAGACTTATCTTCAGCAAACAACTATTTGTGTGTCTTCCTCACAAATGCAAATCCTCTTGAGACGAACACACTAACAACAACTGAGAAGAGTGTATTTACATACACCGCATAAATAGCTTGCCAAACTGCAAGCCAATGTTCCTTTTTTAACTTTATGCTCCTTCCTTTCAGACCTCATCTTGCTTTAGAGTACAGCGGCAAAGTAAGTACATGTTATTAGCTGATTTTGAAAAGCCTTAATTATACTGTGAGAGCCATTTTCACACAAACTCTTTATCTGTCACAGGCCACTAAAATACACCAGCGGGCATTTGGGAATGACCACCCCATCACAGCCAGGAGTCTGGAGCTACTGGCCACTGTCTACGCTGAGATTGGCAAGACAGAGTACTCAGGTACCTGAACGACCTGCAGGAAAAAAAACATTCAAAAAGATGCATCAGTGTTTAACCTGTCTATTGAAACTTTTCAATATAATATGAGTCTGATATATGAAATAAATAAACTGTGCAGTCTTTACATAACTGGTTTAAATCAAATAAACAAGATTAAATTTAAGCCCATTTCAGTGAATTCAGTCTATTTACTGTGATCCAAAGAGAATCCTATTACAATTATGGATGAAGAAATTGCCCTCAAATTGCATTCAAATAAGCTGAATTTTATGTATGAAAGTGCATATACTCCACTTCTTGACTGAAAGGGAATGTGTGACATAACAGTATTTGTACAGTTTTTTTTATTTCATTTATAAATATTGTAATTAATTTTATTGTAAGTCGCAAAGCTAAATAATTGATTTTGAGAACAATACATAATACTAATATCTAAATTATTAGAAACATATGAATGTAATGTGGTTTATGCAATACCTGAACCTGAAAAAGATTGTGTTTCTAATGACTTGATTCAAATGTGTACAATATGTAATTGAAATACCATGCATCATTCAGCACGACCAGTAGTATACTAATCACTGGCCTGATCATCTGGAATCACTGGTTTCTTCACTGGTTCAGGCCTTCTGTTGGATAGGCTTGTTATGCTTGAATGATTCATAAATAGGCCACTGTGTGGCTTAACAAATTAAAAAACTCTGATCAGGGTCTGGTGCTACAAAAAAAAAGTAGTTTATAGTAGTTTGATAGCCATGTTAAAATATTATCAGCCCTCCAGTACTAAATTTGTCCCACGGTGCAGGTGTGCAGAAAAGAAAATCACTGAATAAGTAATCATGTACAGTTAGCATGCTTTCTCCATCCTCAGCTGTAACTGAAGTTTTATTTAGAAAAGGTTTTCATAATTTTGACAGTTTGAGGCCAGGCCTTTCTTCTCTTTTGATTGTTTCCCATGCAGGCAATAGTGCCTCTACAACTTTCTGAAGGCTTGTAGAGAGTTGCATTACCTCCTTTATTTCTATTGTGCTGTGATGCATGCCAGGTGCCCTTCCATGGGATTTTATACTGGATAAAAAATGTATACCGGATGTTCAGTACAGTAACTCAGCTACTGAGTCAGCTGCTTTAAGAAAGTGCTTTCAGCACAACATGTCATCCAGTATGGCTTCATGAAAAATGAGGCTATATTAAACATTACACAGGCTGTCCTGTTCATAAGGAATAGAATGGTCACCGTTCAGGAATGCACAGTCGATTTTGTTTTTAATGTTTTGAACTTTTTCATGTTGATGATCCACGGTGTATTTGCTACTGTAATAAATGCTGTGTTTTATATTAGGCTCTTCAGGATGACCACCTTGTTTGTGAATGGCTTCATGGTCTTATTTCACTGGTTTATTAGATCAGTGGATAAAAGTAAAACATTAAAGTCAATCGCTTGCTGTTCATTTCACAGACTCATTGGGTCAGTGTGTGTCAGCTCTGTCAAAGAGGTTTTCTGCCTACGAGTCTTACAGCAATACACTCAACGGCTTCAGCCACAGCCATAAGGACAGACACACTGAGGTCCGGCACAGGAAAGAATCAAACCCACCATCAGACACTCCAAAACCAAAGGTACTGATAATAAGTGTAATATTAGTTCATTTACTCCAAGTAGCAGCTTTGCATTCCCTGTGAGTGTTTCTCAATGAGATCATTATGACCTTCCCTTCAACCCCAGCACATAAACGCCTCCATCAAGACATCAAGGACACTGAATACTTGATGTCCTAGAACTAGGAGATGAGATAGAGCCATCTGGCTGAGTGTAATGATCAAAATGTTCTATATTCTGACCTTTTATTGGCCTGCTTAGTCATTTGTAGAGCACAAAGTTGTAAAAAATGTGCTGTGTTATGTTAGACTAGACCTAAAGATGCACATGGGCTGTGAGGAGGGTCAGTCTATACAGTGCAAACATATTTTTTTAGGTATTTAGACTTTGATCATTAAAAAACATTAACATTGTTCATTAAAAAAGCTGCCCTATTTATTTAGTTAGTTATTAAACCTGGTAACAGACAACTAAAGACACAGCAAGTTTAAGATAACTTATTTCAGTCCAAATTTGAGACCTATTGGCCTCATTTACTGTGAAATCCTCAAACTAAGAGTAGCTGTCAGTTATAAAGAGTGTGAACAAAAAGAACACTAGAAAAAAGGAAAACAAATGGTTTGAAAAGTGGTTTTGATATGAGAGAACTTATTCATGCACTGAGAAAAATCATTTCTTAATGCTGTCTTTAGGTCATCAACAGCAAGATTCCCACTTCCATCCTGAAGAGGACCAGTGTGGGCGGCAGTGAGTCAGACCCGAGCCACCGGCGGAAAGCAGAGAGACGGGTTCGCTTCAGAGAACCAGAGATCATCGTACATGGTGAGAGCTTTATACAGGATTTAAAGACACACTGAGACCGTTAAATCCTTCCTCCAGTCGCTCACCCTAACCCTGCAGGTTCCTCTGACCAGTCTTTTCAAGAGCAGCCTGCATCATTAAGAGCCAGCACTTGAAGGAAATAAGTAAAGTGAATTAAAGATGTGGGAGGAAGCTGGAACACAGCTTCCTCTGTAGAGTGGAGTTAATGAATCACCCAGGTTTAACAACACACTAACATGCCAAAGTGATTTACATACTTGGTTAATTATGTATGCAAATGAGGCTCAGTGCAGGCTGCGCCAACAAGCGCTGAGAGACCGACGGAGAATGCGTTCCTGCAATGTCCACAATGATCTCATAGTAGACTGATTGTATCTTCTTAGGGGATTCATGCACCTTTCAAAGTCTATTATATTGCTTCATTTTAATGATACTTGGAGAGCAATTTGACTATGTGATGATTGATTAATGATTTCGTGCTATTCATGTCTGTGGGCATATTTTGTAAGCCCTGGAGCTCTAAAAGGCTTTATCCTATCATTCTGGATTTGCAGACATTCCATATAATGACTGTTTAGGAGGTGAGTGTATTGCAGAACTGCCTTTTGGTAACAAATTACTAATATGCATGAAAAATCACACACTCACAGAGAGTTTCCCACTAATAGATTAGGTCTTGTCTTTCATGCAGTTTCACAATAGGTGTTCCTATCTTGTATTTTTAAGCACTGGCTTAAAACATGTTAGAATGGAATGATATGCTTGCAGTAATGGCATGCCGTTTGGCTGATCATCTCACATGAACACTTGCATCTCTGTTCACACAGCAGATTTGCAAGTCAGATTTTTGCCTCCAGATTTTTGCCTCCATCACAAAATACAAGTGGTTATTCTTGTATTGATGCAAGCATGAGTACGCTGACTAGTAAAGAGTGGTCGCACATTGTGACGTAAAAAAAGAGCCGTGCAATGGATGAGAAAAAAATAACATGGAATTGGATCTGGCTGCTCAGACTGTGGTGCATCTTCAGAGTTCAGATATTGGATATAAATTGGATTTCAATCAAAAGCATCTAAAATTTGACCCAAAAAAACTAATTTCATGCACAGTTTTCTTTTCTGAGTGAATGTTGTCAGAACTGACAAGTGTATGGTAAATTACAAAGAGAGCATAATTAGGCATAATTATATTCAGCACAGTGCAAAGCATGAATCTGGAAATAAAAATCACCAAATTCAAATTTGTTTGTTTTTTACCTGACACTGCTTGTTCTTTTTTGTTCGTTCCAGTTTACCAAACAGTGTGCTGTGAAAATATCTTAGTCTGTTATATTTTTGCCATATTGTCCACCCCTAAGCATGAGCTTTGTCTAAACAATCAGTAACACTTTAGTTTAGTTCATAATTTTAGTTTAGTTCACAGGATAGCCTCTAATGGATGCACATAGTTTCTCCATTTTTTAGAAATGTTTTTCCATTTTAATCCATGCCTTTTCACTGTGATAAGCATTATAAGAAGGAATGGAGTGTATCATATTGCTGATTATTCCATGTAATCCTTCAAAATATGCCTGCAGACTGAATTTTGTCATTTGTATTGGATGAAAACGTCCAGATTGGATGAAAACATTTTCAGATTGTCTGCCAAGTCTATATTCAAACTATGTGTTCTTGCTAAAGTACCAGGACCTTTACTGCTTTCTCTTGATCTCTTTGTCCTTTGTCGTTTGTAATGTGCAGCATACGACTCCTCCCAGAGCCGGCCCCACCTGGCCCTGTTGACATGTCTGTTCCTGCTGCTTTCAGCGCTGGGCTTGGCCCTGTATTGCACTGACCGCCGACGGCCCCACCGCACCTGTGAGGACCTGCAGGCAGCGCTGGCCGTCTACCTGCTGCAGCTTAAGCAAATCCTGTGGGGCTGCTGGATCTGGCTCACCATGCAGTGACCATGCCTGACCACCTGGGGCAACAGTGTTCTCCACCCATGCTCCCAGAAAGGAGCGCCAGCTGGTGGAGAAGATGGGAAGAGCAGAGAGCTGTGGGGACTTGGGAGAACCTGATGCCGCCTGGGTTGTGGTGAATGGCTGAGCGCTTGGAGTTGAGGGGCAATTTATGTGGCCTCAGATAATGTTCTGAAAAGACGTTCAACACCCGCTCTCGATTATCAAAGGCCATGAACTTTTGCACACCATGTAAACATGGTGGTCTTATGCCCTTTATGATGGCTCAGTTGATGCCATACCCTTCTTTTTACTGAGACGCATATAAATCTCCAATCTGTTATAACTATCCATACGTTCTTCTAGAGGTTATGGTCAAACCACATTTCATGTTTCTAATGCTGCTTGTTGCCCCTTATCCAAAGAATCCTTGCCTGGGAATCCTCGATCACAATATATGTGCAGTATGTACGACGTATACTTTAGACTAAAATCAATATTTCATGTTGAATTTCACGCCCACTTTATGAATCGCTCTACACATCTCAGTTACTCAATCACCACGTGCTAGTTTTTCGTTGACTATCCAGTTTGTGATTGTCTATGTGCAATGCAAAAACAATTCTATTTATTTTACTATTAATCTAATATGCTTTGAATACTGAAATATGCTTTGAGTACTGCATAGTTTCACATGTAAATAGAAAAAATGAGTGACTGTCACCTAAGTAAGCCATGTTATAGCGCATAATATATTTGAATGTACTTATAATCATGAATATGAAATGGAATGGCACAATAGCTCTATCTACATGCCTACACTCACTATTTCAGATGAAGGACTATGACTCAACGTTAAGCACAAATGTTTCCATCTTTTGCATTCACTCAAAAGAGAAACAAAGCTGTTTCATAATAAAGTTGGCCATATTTTATTTTATGCCAGACGTAGTCTACTTGGGAAAAGGGCAAAGCCATTTTTAGTTTATTACAATCCGGATCAAAAAAAGATGATTTCTATATCCATGTCAGCTGAGTTGACTTTTATAAGAACCGGCTGCACAGACTTGGCATTAGTGTAACTATGATATGTTTACTTGTTTTACTATTTTTATATGTTTTTTCTAGCTATCCATTTTCTATAGTTAATATAATTTAGATTTTTTTTTTACTGTTCCTAAATTCAGTATTTAATCTATGATCTCTCTTTGTCAACGTCAGCGGTGAGCGGTTTTTCGAGATATACTTTTGTTTTATGTTATTTTGGAGAGGACACATGTTTTCAAATGTTTCAAGCCAAGGACATTGACTTCACTGACACATTACTTTAATACAACTCAACAGGTGTTCAGAACCAGCAAAAGAAAAAGTAATGATAAAACATTCCCTTTCTGTGGTTATTACTCTTGAAGCAAGCAAATGAACTGGAATGGGAATTTTATGTACTGTCAAAATAACTTTGCACCAGTGGTTTGTTCCTGAGCCAGACATGCACATCTAGTGATTTGGAGATGCTAAATTGCCTCTAAGTGTGAATGTGTCTGTGTGTCTGGCCTGCAACATATTGGCAACTTATCCAGGGTGCTTCTCTGCATTTTGCCCTGTGACCGCAGGGACAGGCTCCAGCACAACCCTGGTTAAGGATAAACTGTTCAGATAAGTCTCTTGTGATTTCACAAACAAACAGTAGATTTATCCCTTTCAAGAGGCCTTTCACATGCTATTTAAAAAGAAATACACTTATTTATTTATTAAATGCACAGAAATATGTTAAACAAGTAGTCCATTCAACGCAAGGAATGGAATTTGGTGCCAACATGCTAATTAATCCCTAATTAAACTACTTTTAATTAATTATCAGCCTGATTAGCATTTTATTCAGTTAAGATCCTATATCCCCAGGTTACATTAAATAAATAAAATTATATTTTGGATGCTCTTTAAAAGTTACCCAAAAAAAATGACCCCCCACTGGAAATAGTCTAAACTTCCTAAGCTTACTTGATATTTGGATAATTATAGCATTCTCACTGTGATGCGTGTGTTGCTGGAGCTGTACACATCAAATATCAAGACCCTTTAATTACATTAGGATGTAATGCAAGAGTCGCACACAAACCGATACTGTTACAGCAAATAAAAGCACTGTGAGACATTTGCTTGAAAGTACTGTTAAAATCACATCTAAAGTTTGTATATAAGAACAACTGTATTGAGTACGTGCTTATACATAATGTTTAACATTATGTGTATAGTTTGAACTATGTAAAACACGATTGCCCATTGCATAGCACAATATAAAGCTTGCTGTACAATGTGAACTGTTTTATGGCAAAACTAGGACAAAAGGGAAAAATCTTCAAAATGGCTTGTACTTATAAAGCAATATGAAGCGGTGTTCATATCAAACTGAACTGGCTGTGGTGGTCTCTGAACATACAAACCTATAAAGCAATAATATCTTGTCAAACATAGCATATATTCTCATTATGTTCCAAGTTTGTTTTACTTTGGTGGTTTGTTTTTTTCCCCACATTTCATAAGAAATACTCTATGTGGACACTTTCGATAGTAGTGCCTTTTTAAGATTCTCTCCTTTTCTTTGGTCAGTTTATATTATGTTGTAATGGATCATCAGTAAACGTCATTGAATAAAGGTCACTGCAAACCAGAGAAACTCAAGAGTGCTGGCAGTTTTCTTGGTGTTGTTGCAGTAGCATATCAACAGCCTGACAGAATATTATTCTAGGATATATTAGGCACCGAATGACCAGTCAGGCCTTAAAGTTGATGTGCTGGAAAATTGGCAAGCGTAAGGATCTGAGCGACTTTGACAAGGGCCAAATTGTGTTGGCTAGACGTCTGGGTCTCTGGCATCTCTAAAATGGCATGTCCTGGGGGGGTGTTCCCAGTATGCAGTAGTTAACCTACCAAAAGTGGTCCAAGGAGGGACACCCCATGAACCAGCAACAGACTCACTGGGCGCATAAGAAGCGAAGGCTAGCTGTTCTGTTGTCAGTCGGGTGCATTGCTGACGTTGGGAAGAGATGGAAGAGAAGGCAAGAGGCAGCATGATGCTCTGGGTAATGTTCTGCCATTTTCTTTCTTTTGGTTTGAGGAAAATGTCGACTGGGCCTTCAACTGATCCAGATTCTGGTTTCTTTGAGAATTTCTACCAAAACATAGACCCATAGAGCCCCCACCTCACAACTTGTGCTAATGTCTTGATGCCAGATACCCCAGCACACCTGGGTAGGTTGCTTTAGTAGCATGATTTATTTGTATATAGGCTGATAACAGGACTGATAGTAACAGGGTTTAGGTTTGCAGTTTACTTCAGTCAGCATTTCACTCACTTTGGAAAACCATGGAGTCAATGTGGCATGAACATAACATCATTTATTATTATGTGTGAAATTGTTATAAAGCAGTAATTTATCCAAAAAAAGGGTTGGTGTGTTTAGCTTGACAAGCCTGTCAATGATAAGGAAAACTATGAAAAATGAATTATTTCTGCTAGAGTGTTTTATGACTGAATGTTATTAAATTACAGACACGTTTCCAGTAACTTAGTGCTTACGGCTGTGGAAATTAGGATGTTTTAGTAAATGTTCAAATCATTTTATTTAATTCAGTTTTTAATAGCAAAAGATTTCAATTAATGGAACTGGGGGACTAATTAGTAATCAATGAAGCCAATTAAGGATCATTATTATACAACTATAAATTACCTCTAAACACCAGTTTACAAAATTTTACACATTTTTTTTTACATATTTTAGGGCTACAAATTGCGCTGCAAGTGATATTTTGTTGTACAGAAGTAGATGCACATTTTGTGAATAAGGCAAACACATATTAGGATGGTTTGAAAGCACAAAGATTAATTCACCACAAATAGAAAAAAAAGGAAACGCTATCATTTATGGACTGTATTTAATACAGGGTAGAGATGACAAGTGTTTATATGGCTGTGTTGCAAACATACACTCAAATCAATAATCGTGCGTTTACTAATTCAATAAACACATGGGATTAAAAATATTCTATTAGGGTTTCAAAGTTTAAAATAGGTTTTAAATAGTTCATACTGAAAACGCACACACACACCACAGTTTATTGCAGCATGCAGCAATTACTAAGGTGGCAAGTACTGTCTTTCATACCACATGAAAAAAAAAAAAGAGAGAGACACTATGCACTGTGCGACCGTATTCCTTTGAAACTTTTTTTCCATCTGAAAAAGAAGTGAGCATCACATTTTACTGATGCATCGTTCTTTATAAACCTCAAGGTTTTTTATGTGGAAAAAACTCATTTTAGTGCATTCATTGACTTACTGTATGTAAGCTGAGCAATTTATACAGTTGTACAGAGCATATCTTTTGTCTTCACATACATAACTGTACATGAATGATTACATCATATATGCATACACACACGGATAATAGCAGAGGTAAGAACAGAACCCGAGAAAATGACTTTAAATTATATTCGTTTAAATGCTGTATACTGAAAACACTAAGTGAAATACTGTTTCTAATTAGTAGCTCAGATTTATTTATTAGGACTTTATAAGAGGGAAATGTGTTTAAGAATTCAAGCTTAATAGCAGAGTATACTGACTTTGAACCCACATTTCCAGACTTGAAGATGGGGTTATACAAGCTAGAGTAAAAGTACAACTAATTCAACAATTAGCTGGAAGTACATCTAAAGAGAGCAGTATTTTTACCTAATGTTTCTTAAACAGGGTTTACAATAATTCAGTAATACTATAGAGTTACTACAGCTTTACCATAGAGTGCAGTCAGTTTTTTAGTCCTTTAATTGGCATACTATGAAGTAAAAAGCTGTGGTAATCTCTATGCTATGGTAATCTTAGGATTACACAATTCAGTGTATGTGAATGTATTTCGCATCTCATATCAATCATGGTGTGTTCAGTCGTGAAGCATCTGTGGAGGATTAAGAGAAGCTGTGGAGAAGATCAGATCATGCCACTTTTCTTCTCCACCACATCAGAGCAGCGGCGCGAGGAACGGCCCAGTAGGAATTCTTTCTCATGGATCAGGCTATCCAGCATGTCCTCCTGCCTGTAGTTATGGTAGACCTTCAAGAAGGCCATGACTGTGATACCCAACCAGGTCAACCATGCTGCCCACAGTCCAAACTGGAGGGTGAAAGAGTTGCATGTTGTTATGCACTCATAAAACATATTTAATTATATACTTATGAGCCATATATACTAGGGGTGGGTATTCTGATGTGATGATACAAAATTATTATCTCATGATATTTGGGCCACAATACAATAGTCTTCAACTTGAAAGTAGATGGCATGTTACACACAGGAGTATCTGCAGTCATCTTGGTGAGAGATGATGCAAGAGAAAAATGAGCTCTTTCTTAGACTTCAAACAATGTTATTAGAGTAGAGGTTTATACCAAAACAAGGGTATATTAAATACATTTTTTAAATTATACAATAATATGAAATAAATAAATATCATTACGTGCCGCTACTGCATTAATACATGTGCCAAACAATGTTGCGATACTACACTATATCGATTTTTCTCCCACCTCCAATATATAATGTAGTGTGCACTACAGATCGTCTATCAGAAATGTGGAAATACAACCAATACAGTCATATTGTTAACACTAGAGGGTTTTAGCATGAATATGTCAGTGCAACAAGTTTGATGGAAATTTTGTCCATTCACAATTAAATATTCACATTATATGAAGAATACCTAGCATTTTAAATGATCTAACACCTGGCATGGTATGGTAATTGTATATATTGCAATATGTTCACAATGAACCTACTTGTGCAATAGCAAACTGGTCATAGAATGCGGAGTTGTCCAACCCCAGCTCCAGATCAGTGTCCTGTAAATCTTCGCAGCTGGAAATTACAGAGTTAACATTCTTGACAAATCAGTGTGCTTGCAGAATATTCTTAGATGTATAGGCTAAGTAAGAATTTGTGCATGTAACAATATGAATAAAATATGCATAAAATACTCTTGACATGACCTCATAATATTTTTAAAAGATTGAAAGCATCTTTAAATTTTCATAGAAGCACCAGTTCTGACTGTGAGTGAATTCATATTCATGCACTTCTGTTCAGTGAAACATGGTGGAGCTTTAAGGTCACTGGACTGAACAGAATATGAGCCTCAGGCTTAATTACATTAAAATTGCTCAACTGCAAGAAGAAACAGGCTAATCAGTGGAGGATATTGGAGGAACGGCTGCCTTATGGGTCCATATGTGTGTGGCTTTGTGTGCTGTACTTATATAAACACAGTGTCCACCTTCTCAAAAACCCAGACATTCCGTAAAGCCAGGCGATCTGAATGGTAGGCTCACCTGCTGGGCATGCTGCCCCCTTCAGTAATGGCATCACACCACAGGTTGAAGCCAACACTCACAATGGTGCTGGACAGGAACACAGCGAACACCACGAACGAGCTGATCAGCAGGTTCAGGAAGGCATTGAAGATGGAGCTGCACAAATACAAAAGAAAATACTATTACAAATATAATAATGAACAAATTTGGATGGAAAGCTTCTACTAAATTAAAAATAAAAACTGCCAGTGAAAGGACACAAAAAAACTTATTGCCTGTAATAAGATTAGAGCAGTCTAGGTTATTCCCTGAACTGTTTAAAGCATATTAACCAGCAGGCTTGAGCAACAATGATCTGTTACAAAACACCACTGTCTTCTCAAGCACTTTACATAACGGTGCCAGTAACCTCACTGCATTCTGAGCGATGTGTCAGTCTGATGTCTGCTGCCAGCACATCTGCCATTAACAGAGCTGAAGAGCTGCATATTGATTAGGCCATGGCTCCTCATTTGGATGCTGAATGTGGAGAGGGATAACTCTGCTCCTTTTTCAGAATGCTGAACAGCCAAATGATATTAGAAAGAACATTTTAATGTATTTAAAACATGGCCTGGCATTTATGCAACGTCATATTAAACTGGTACAAGTCCTAGCTGAGTCTACCATTCTTAGGCTGATGCCAGCATCCCTGGAATCCCTGGCATCATGAGGGGCACCGAGGAAAACGTGCACTCACTCGTCATGGCCTTTGCAGATGAAGAAGAGCAGCCTCCAGGCTTGAACGGCGGACAGGACGAGGGAAGTGATGCCCACGATAGTGATGAAGCTGCAGGAGGATGGGGGTCCCCACTCTTCTATAATAAACCTCTGCTTGGACACCGTGATGTTCTCGTTCTGCCACATCCCTCGCGTGAAAAGGAGGCATTTTCCTCGGAAATCCTCTGTGTTCTCCGAGAGGGGAACAACCGCGATGAAGCCGAAGACGAAGGCCAGAAAATACAAGATGCACTGTGCGAAAATAAAATTATCTTTGGCCATTTTCGCTCGGCTGCGGCTCCTCAGCCCCGGAGTTCCGGCAATACGCATGCGCAGTAGCGCTCTGCGGGCGGACCTACAGCACAGACGGGGCAGATGATGGAAGGGTCCAGGTACCAGCACACAGCACATTTAAGATGGTTTATAAAGAGAAAAATAATCTTTCTCAGCACCATCTTAAGCACAAGATGATTTCTCTTAACCCAGGCTTGCTGTGATGATTCACCATAAAATGGTAAAGATGTGGAGCTCTGAGTGTGGGTGGTGGTGATAGCAGGGTCAGGAATGGGAGGGATTTAGTGCATAAAGTACATTTCATTTCAGAAGTAGCTGTAAATTCTACTTATTTTAGCATATATTAAAGGCAAATATTGTAGAAATGCTATCAGATGATGGTGGGTCATTTCAGAGCATTTTCAATGCATCAAAGATTAAGTTCAAGGGAAAAACATTGTCTTCTAAAAATGCATAGGCTTCTATACATACCATTTACTCTACATTCTGAATGGAAACTAAGCTATTAAAATAGGCTGTTTTTGATCAATTGCTTTGTGAAAATCTAGGGAATTTACATTTATCCATCAAGAACGTTGTAACATATATCAGTCTTAAAGGCACTGCAACTAAAACAGGGGTTTTCATTCTAAGTAATAAAGAGGAATAAAAAATAGGATATAAACATGTTGGACATGTTGAGCAAATCTGTCTTGTGTGGTTTAACTCTGTTTAAAAGTCAATTTCACTGACATTTTAATATAATACGAATATATTTTTAATATATATTTAAATATAAATATAAATTTAAAACGAAGTTATTTTTAAATGATTATCTTTAGGCTAATATCACAGGCAAATTTATAGATTATGCATAGCATATGGTTGGTTGAAGATTGTGCTTGGTTGGCTGCACAAATTATTTACAGAACATGTCATTCCAGGCCATGTATAGATTGCTGTGAATCATTATTGTATGTATACCCCTTAGTCTGTACAGTGGATTACAGTGTTTATCCACATATGAATCTGTTTCAGACAGTCAGTCACACCCCACACACACACGCTGGCACAGAAACCTCCCAGGTTGGTGTGTGTTACTCTCACTGCCATGTGTGTTACTGCCATGCCTAAAAAACAGCATTTTGTGTTAACAGTACAAGGGACGACAGAGCGGCTAGCAACTGCACTGGCGGATGCTGAAGCATCAGGGAGCTCATCAATTTTTAATGGGATAGATTAGCACCCTCTCAAATAAACACACAGAGCCTTTTATAACACCAGGCTAAAAAGGCACATCTGGGAATGTGGGTCATACCCACTGGGTATTCATTAGGTCTTTAAGGCCTCAGCATGGAGTCGCTCTTTTCTTTATTATTTTTTTGTCTACTGTAAGAAAGAAAATAACTATAAGCCTAAATTGAATAAAACTCATGTTCTTTCCTTTTCTCTGAGCTCTTGGACCGGTTTAATGATTCTGCTCATATAAATAATTAGTGAGAGTGCATTATGGATTGCAAGGGTGTTTCTCCCTGTGTTGTGCCCAAAGGATCTGTCAATAGAAATAGCCAGTAGACTATCTAAACCCAAAATGAGATTTAAAGACAGCAGTGACCTGCAATCATTAATATTGAAAAACAGCCCCAGTCCATTATCCCTCCTCCACTAAACTTCCTGTTGGCATTATGCATTCCATTAGGTAGCGTTCTCCTGGAATCCATTAAACCCAGAATGATCTGTTAGATTGCCAGATAAAGAAGCATAATTGAGCACCCCAGACAAGACACTTCCACTTCTCAAGAGTCCTTACACCTTACACCACTTCGGTCGGCACATAGCATTGCCCCACGGTACCTTAGGCTCCTTGTGCTGATGTTTCTCTCAGTGATGCAACAGAGGACACCCACTACCGTCTTCAGGTCTTGGGTGCCCCGCTCTGTAAGCTGAGGTGGTCAACAAGTTTATGGCTGAGCTGTCATTGCTCCTAGGCACTTTCATTTAATATAAACTCATTTCATTTGATACTTGTGATTAAAGTTGGCTTGATATGAAATGATATGAACTTTCATGACTTATACTGTCAGTTTTTCCCATGTATATTGCATGGTCATGTGCTTGATTTAATAAATCTGTCTGCAATTGATGTTGCTTAAATACTTAGGAGGGGTGTCCATATACCATATAGTGTACACTATATAGAGCCTTGCAAAAGTACTGTTATTAGTTATTTAGTGATTCAGATATTCAAGAAAGCATCACTGGATCAACTGTGAAGAAATGGAAGCTACACTATACCTCCCAGGTACTGCTAGACAATACTTTTTGTTAAAAACGCCCCATCAGAGCAAGCAGGAGTTAGGGGTTGAGAATGGAGTGAAGGTGTGTGTCAGTCAATGCTAGAAAGAAGCCATTCTTGAAGAGAAAAAAAACATATTAAAGCACACCTGGAACTATATTAAAGCATGCCAGAAACGATTCCGCTAAAACAAGCCGTCTTATGGTACGACATCAGAACAAAATTTGGAGCTTTTTTGCCAAAATTTAAAATGCAGTGTGTATCAAAAACTTAACATTGCCCGTCCCTCAATAAACCCAATGGTTTGCCTTAATGAAGTACAGTGATCCCAAGCTCAGGGTCAAAGCAACAGGGTCAAACGAGTCATCCTGAAAGTTTTCAATCCACTCCAGAACCTGTTTTAAAAATTGTGGTCCACAAGTATCATCCAACCAAAACAACCTGGAGCAAATCTGCCTGGGAGAATGGGTGGAAATGTCTCCCAAACATTATGGTTCTACCCCGGATTAGTCTGAAGGATTTAAGGAATATTTATAAAGTTGCAATTCTATAAATATTGCTGCAGCATAACAATGAATTTTGACCGTGGTCATTACACACCCTCAGCACATTTCTCTGTATATTCATTTGCAACAATTGCTATTTATTTATGGCGTTTAACAGGATGGGGACAACAATATAAATCACATAAATATAAATATACAAATATCAACAAAATAAAATGTGCAAAGTTTTGACACATTTATGTTTCTTTTTTTCAATATGTTACACTTAGCAAATAAATACAAACTGCAGATTCAAATAAATAATTAATATATATATTTAATATATTCCCTTAACTGCATGTCATATCCAACAACTTAAGACACCACAGTGATGCAAAATGTAAAATGTTTCTTAATGTGAAAAGTAAACTCTCAGGTGTTGAGAGAACACAGATACAAAGTACTGGATGCAGATAATCTCAGAACTCAAAGTGGGTTACTAACACTAATCGGGGACTAAATTCTTCAGCTCTTTCTTTCTCTCTCATGCCTGTTTGAAGCGTTTTCCGCTCTTGCCTCTTTGTCCTCTGCGTGCAGCTGATCCGTGCTCCACTGGATGAGATGCTACTTTACATGATCCGCTTCTGCTAGATGACTCTTCTTTCACAGCCTAAAAGCATAGAGGTTTACCACATTAAGCCATAATATTGTTCAAGTATTAGTATCTGACAAAAAATGCTTTGTTTCCCAGCACCCACGTCTCTTAGAACAGGTCACAAGTTGCTATGTGGTTAAAAAAAATCCCTAAAATGCCTATTTTTGTAGTGTAAACCCTAAATATGTCCCCACTTTAATTAAATTTAAAACTCAGCTTAATACAATACTCTGTACATTTCACACTGAACTCCCGCAGTGCTAGAATGCTAGAATGCACTGTCATTTTCTTTGGTATAAGCAGAGTGAATACAGTAATAAATGAACTTAATTCTTAATAATTTAGCACTCAAATGCATGAAAAAGTATACATTGCCATGAAAAAGCTGTGATGTCTGGGCCTCATCCATCAAGCCAGCTCATCCATTTTTACTGTGTAGCAATTGGTTTTAAAGCCTATGCTACTTTATGTTACTCTCCTGGCTGACTTTCCTTACATAAAAAAATACATGCATTTCTAATGAAGAGTTTGTTGAGAATTCATTTAATTTCCTGTGTGTGTGTGTGTGTGTGTGTGTGTGTGTGTGTGTGTGTGTGTGTGTGTGTGTGTGTGTGTGTATATATATGTGTGTGTGTGTGTGTGTGTGTATATATATGTGTGTGTGTGTGTGTGTGTGTGTGTGTGTGTGTGTGTTCAGACACAGTGCGGGAGTACGAGTTGCAGTTCCACCAGCGTCTGGAGCAGGAGCGCGCCCAGTGGGCGCAGTACCGCGAGGGGGCGGAGAGAGAGATCGCCGAGCTCCGCCGCCGCCTCTCCGAGGGCCAGGTGGAGGAAAACCTGGAGAACGAGATGAAAAAGGTCCGTCGGTTCTTCTTAAGGAACCTTTAGAACTGGAGTCCTATCTTGCAGAGCTTGGTGTTCTGCTTCATTAAACTCTTTGAATTTATGCAAACAGGTTCTGAAAGGTCTGTGGGCTACAAAACATGTTCCTGAAGTTCTTTACCCAGAATCCCTCTCACACAAAGAGACTCACCAGCTTTACTCTTCTACCTGTGTAATATATGGGGAGAGAATTAGAAATGGTGGCCTAGTGGGTGGGAGACTTGCCTCTGGAGCAAGAGGTCATGGGTTCGAATCCTACCACTGGGTCCCTGAGCAAGACCCTTAACCCCGAGCGGCTCCAGGGAGAGGCTGCCCCCTGTAGGCGTCTGAGAAATGGCATAAATGTAGATGTAGAAAAGCGAATACATGTTCAGCCGTCTTTAACCATCAGTGACTCCGTAAGACCCGGCAAAGTTTTATTTCTTTATTTCTTTATTTATTTTTCTCTCACGAAAATGCAACCTAGTTTTATGCCTTTTTTTCTTTTCTCATGCTTTATCTGAAGCTCTCGCCGCTTTGAGCCTGGCAGGTGTTACGAGATTCTGTTGTTTGGGAAATCACAGCAACAGGTTTTCTCAGAATAGCTCTGTCTAGAGTCAACACGGAGCAATTTAGTGGAAACTGTGTGTGTGTGTGTGTGTGTGTGTGTGTGTGTGTGTGTGTGTGTGTGTTTATAAGAACAAAAACCTTCAACAGCTGTTTAAATACAAACTTTAACTGAAAAAAATCCTCCCTGTATTCCGTTTATGCGGGTATGTTGGGGTTGGGGGCCTGGTTTGTCTTGGACACAGGGAAGGGAAACGGTTGGGAAGGAGCCGCTGTTCTAAAGAGAAGAAACTTGAGAACGAACAGCTTTTTGTTTTAGATTTTGATTTTCTGCAACACGATAACGTCACACGTAAACATGAAGCGCGTAAAGAATGCTACGGACTTCAGCAGAGGCAACATCGTATGAGCTGAGGTGCATTCTGTGTCTGAAAGTGGACCTGCTTTCCCTGAATTAAGGGGAAAAGTGCATGCAAATATATTCGGCACACATTCGAGAATCCTCCCGTCGCGCTAATGATCAGAGAAGCTGATGGAAAAAAACAAACAAATAAAAGTTCCGGCCTACACACAGCGGTTTAGGGCGCGCCGGTGACTTACGGGTGATGACAGCACAACTGGGGCTTCTGTTGAGGCAGTGGCAGGAAAATATAGCGAATAAACACCTTCCGACTCCAAACGCTCAGATTAGTCCAGAGCTTTATGGGAACTCGCAACTTTGCCCCGACCTTAATTCCTTACACAGACGGGTTACGGCAACGCGAGCGGAACGAGACACGAGAACTCGAACGCGCTCATTTCCCGCGCTGACCGTTAGCCGGGCTGCTGTGATGGAGAACGGCTCAAAAGTTTGATCCTTTTTGGAAATACGAAGTTAACACCAACACTATACTGGCACTAGATCAGGCTACATCTGTCCAGCTGTGGAGGTTCATCACACAGATACTGGCATCAGTTACACGCGGGATCTTCCTGGGGATGGACCATGAAGTCGGAAGTAGGTTGGTAAGTGTGTGTTTGTGTATATGTGTGTGTGTCTGTATATGTGTGTGTATATATATGTGTGTGTGTGTGTCTGTATATATATGTGTGCGTGTGTGTATGTGTGTGTGTGTATATATATATATGTGTTTGTGTGTGTCTGTATATATGTGTGTGTGTGTGTGTGTATATATGTGTGTGTGTGTGTGTATATATGTGTGTGTGTGTGTGTGTGTGTGTGTGTGTGTGTGTGTTGGTGGGGTGAGAGCAGAAATATCCTGATCCCATTAATCTATGCCTGAGGTTATGGGACAATCAAACAGCAAATAGAGGCCATAATGAAAAGGCTCTAATAGAGGCCATTTCTTTTCTAAAGCATTCTAATATTTCACAGCAGCCACCAATCCCTTACACAGCAAGAGGCACAACAGTTTGACTGTTTTGCCCTTTATATCAGTTGGTATCCATATGAAACTAGGGAGAAACATTACAGAGTTTAACTAACTGAACTGGATTAAAGATTCAGTACATAACTGCAAGACTTCTAGCACTAAGCGGCTCTACATTTCTCAACAAAGTTCTTAACCAGAAGGAATCTAGAGGAATTAAGCAAACCTGGACTGCACTGTGACACATTACATATCTTATAAAGATCCAGCATTTACAAACCTTCACTTAATATAAAGTCATATCATGCATTACATGGGGCGGCTGGTGGCCTGGGGTTTGGAAGTTGCCCCTGCATTCAGAAGGCCACATGTTCAAATCCCTGCCAGATACAGGTGGAGCCATGGCCTTAACTGAGCCAGGGCGTCAGGATAAATGGCCAGATATTAAAGGTTAATAAGCTTCACCATTGACAAACTGTACCAATTAGACATCGCAGTCCCAGTCCCTGAAGTTCACCTGGTTTGAGTAATATATTTGTGAATTTTTTTGCATGCTAATGCAATACAGCTAAGGCTATTAATGCAAGATGAAGTTTATTCAAGATGAATTTTCAAAAGCCAATACCACAATTCAAACCCTGACTGATTCTTGTCTTGTCAAATAAGGAATGTACATTCAATACATTTTCATTTAAATTCTCATGGTGCAGCAGTGAAGCATTTAATGAGGTGATACTGGTCTAGTGTAGCACTCGAACTCCCCTCCATTTGAATAAATTTATCACATTTTATTACCCGGAAGATAACTGTAAATGAACTGCCTACATTAAATAATCAACTGAGATTAAGCAATTAAGTAACAGACTGGATCCAATATCATTAACTATGCAGTTGGTCACAGCAGAGCCACGTACAGGGATGAGATCATGCTGAACCACTTAGGTTCAGAACATCGATCCAACAGTGCCACAGTGTGGCCTAAAAGCCGTTCCACACACTTCCCACAGTTTCCTTATCAAATATTCAGCTCAGAAAGAAGGATTTTCTGGCTTGTCACTCATGCATATCTGATATAAATCAGCTTGTATTACCTGTTTGTCTTTTTTTCCCCCTCCTTTAGGCTTAGTCGAAGATTCCAAGTAGCTGACTGGTCCCCGGGACTGAGACCGTCCTAGAACGAGGGGCGTCCCATCCTCTGGGAAAAAAAGACGACACAGTAGATCAAAGCTAGAGATGTTAGACTAAATTATGAGAAAAAATAGAAAAACAAAGATGCAGTATTATCATAACATTTAATAATGATTCAATTTGAATACTACACCGAATACATACAGCTCTGGAAAAAAAGTATGACAACCATTCCATGCCAGTGTCTGTTAAATTCCTACACAAGCACCCCATTCTGCTTAGTGGTCACTGATTAGTGATCACCGGAATCAAATCTCATTTAATGAGGAAAAGTACAAAAACACTGCTGTAATCGACACTCTCCTCTCACAATGAGAACAGTTGGATGGCAAAACACTACTAGAAGTTTGTCAACGGTAATTACTGCCATTTTGTTTAAGAGTGAACAAAATGGAATTAGTTTTTTCTGAATTATTCAAGTTCTGTAAACACTGCAACATTCCTCTGATTTTGATGTTTTGTCATTTCCCTTAAAATGTAAATAACAATATTTTTATCTGGAAATTAGGGGAAATATTCTCAGCAGTTCTTAAAAACTACAGCAAGGCTATTAGTTCAATACAAATGAAAAATGTTTTTGCAGTGGTCTCTTATTTTTTCCCAGAGCTTTAAATGTTACCTTTAAATGGTTTCAAAACAAAGCAAAGACTTTTATTTTTGCATTTGAAAAGGTTGTGAGTTTTTTTTATGTTATTTTACATTTAATTTTGGCCAAAAAATAACACAAACTATATTAAATACTTCCATACTGTATTCATGTCAACTCCAATCAGTTTCAACATTGCAAAGTCAGTTCAGTTGAATTGCCACTTTCAGACTGATGGACTGATGGACCCACAAAATCAGGCAGACGTTTGAATAGCAGGATAAAGCAAAACCTTTGACAGCAGGGACCTGCTCAATTGCAGGCAGCAGGCCAGTGGAGGCTCGTCTGGTCTCCAGGCCCTGTTTCCACCAGCTGCCCAGCTTGCAGTGGCCCACTGGGGCTGATGTGGTCCGGAAACACACAGCCTCACTGGGGGATTTGTCTCTGGCCTGATCAGAAGGGCTGAGCTGGGTACTCCGAGAAGGACTGGTGCGAGGTGACAGGGATACTCCTAGGGGAATCTGGAGCTGATGGGTTGGGGATCCATGTCTCTTGGGGTTATAATTTGTCTGTAGTATGGAGCTTCGGAGAGAAGCTAATGAAGCTGGCTGGCTTTGTTCCCCTTCCATGACTGAAGCATCTCTCTTATGAATCTGCCCCAGGAAGTCCAGCTTGGTCTCAGTAAGAGCACAGGAAGTCAAAATCTCTGGCTGGTCCAGAGCATCCTGGGAATCGTGACTGAATCCCTCTGATCGCTTCTCTTCTACAGCAACAGACAAGGCCCTCTGACAACAAAAAGCAGAAAGATGAATGTCAAACATAAGAAAGCCAAACAATAGCTTGGTTTAAAAAGAAATAAATGACAACACCAACATTGAATAACAACCACAGAAAAGGTAGTCCAAGCTTGTCCTTGTCTAGCTAAGAAACCAATATAGCTAACATCCCACTCTTGCTTTAAAACATTCTTAAATATTAATTTCCTGCTACTGCTAATGTACTATAGTCCAGTGACACAGAATGTAAAATGTAGACCAGATAAATGGTGCTGTTAAGATATCCTTTACTTTTGCAGCATAAATAGCGTTTATATTCAGTGTCGGAGTCTATGCCTCGGCGTGGTTCCGGGGGGTTATAAGCGCAGTATGAAATCGCAAATTAGGTACACATTTGCACTGTGAAGACTGAAAACTGTGCATTTTGTGTACCACTTACGCCTATTCGGGCTTGCGTACCACTTATGTCAATCCCTGTATATATGTATAGTTCTGGACATACATATTTTGGTTTGCTCCATAATGTGACCCAGGTGGGAAGAACCGTGCACCAGCTCACAGCAGATATAACTCACCATCAAAGGCTTCAGTTCCAGAAAGCTACTAGTTTCTGAAGTTTCAGTGTCAGCTTTCTGCTCAGGAGGTGAAAGACAAACCTCCTCAATCACATTTTCTGCTTTAATGATGTCCTCAGATACAACTTTGTCATAGACAATTTTCTCTGTGGAAAGAAAGAGAGATTTTGAAGTACCATCAGTCAACTTATCATATTGTGCAGTTTTCAGACTTCAATACATTTTATGACTGGACACTTCCATATAAATACTCTTAGCTTAGCTTACCATAATCTATTGTTAAGAAATTGTGATTATTCACAGGGATCTCGGCGGTGAAAGGAACAGCTTGATTGTCTTCATTGCTGTAGCACTGAGGAGGGAGGTTAAACTTCTTTGACCTAAAAACAGTAAAACATAAATTCAGGCAGCATTACTTAGAATTATTTATGATAGTCTTGTAGATCTGGTCAATAAACAAAGGTTTTATTAGTATGAATATTTATTGAAATGATGTTCAAAACTTGTATCTGCATTCTCAGAATAAATCCAGAGAGGATTGTCTCATTTTTTGAAGGGAGCTGAAGGGCGCATGAGCGAAACATCTTGGTGTCAATGTTTGTTCAAGTAGCCAATGAGAAAGCAAGACTTTAATGGAGCAGTTAAAATGATGACCTTGGCTCTAAACATTTACACCCAACAAAATATTTTAAAAGTGTTAAAATACCTTTTCTGTGTCTGTGTAATTTCTACCAGACTCTCGATTGCGTCTGAACTGTTTCCTTCAACTGCAAATGTCAAGAATTCCTCCACACCTGCTGAATTAGAAACATTATTAAAGTACAAGTACAGAAAGGTAAGTAACCAGTGTAATAAATATCTAGTACTAATAAATACAAAACAAGGTCAGATGAAGTAACTTAGACAGCTCAAGCAATCAGGTAGACATACACTCATAGGCGTCCAGTTCAATCGCACTTTCTCTCCGTAGGCTTTTGAAGGATGTAGCTTCTGTGGTGCCATCTAGGGTCAGAGTGAGTTCAGGGCATTGGGCAATCAGGTTCTCAGGGGGCATCTGGCTCTCATCAGGCTCCTGGCAGTCATCATTGCCAGTTACAGCAAAGGGGCTTTGCAGTGGTAGGATGCTTCCACGTCTAGATCCAGTTTCACCTCTGACTGCAGGTGGTGAAGAGGGAGCAGAGGTGCAGGAGCATGTGGACTTCATGGCGTCTGGAGACGAAGAGCTGGAAGAGGCCACTGATGAAGATGTATGCGCCTCCTTAAGAAAAATGGTACATACATGGATGAATTGATAGATGTGAATATACAGTTTAAGCTAATCTTTTCCTATTAATAAGTTGAATCAAGGCTCACTGATGCTCATGAAGATCAAAGGCTAGCCTGCCTGGCCTGATCCCAAAGAAGAGTTAGTGTAGCACACATTGCTGAAAAAGTCAGCCATAACTGAAAGGTGTCAGAAACATCATTGGTTGCTACATATGAGGCTGCATAGCTACATTTAGGTCAGAGTGCCCATGCTGACCCCTGTCCACAGATGAGACCACTTATTATGGGCACACAAGCATCTGGGCCATGGAGGCTCTGGAGTGGCACAGCTGTCTAAGGGTTGGAGCAAGCTTTGAGCGATTGTGAGTTTGAACAATTGGAGATGACTAAATTGAGCAGAAGCATGAAAATACATGGAATACATTTACCATGGAGCAATTAAAGTAGGCTTATTTGATGAATCACATTTTAGTATTAGTATTCCCTAATTGTTGCCTCTTTCAGAAGAATAATGGGTAAAAATGGTTCAGGAATAGTTTAAGAAACATGACAAGGACATCAAGGCATTGACTTGGGATGTACTGGGAAAAAAACTAGTGAAGTTCATGGGTTAGGACTGGAACTACACTAAGCAGAGCAGTAGATCACTGTGACCAGGACTGGGCACCTGTGTACTCTGGAGAAATTAGTGTCACACGTCTGTACCTGTGGCACTACATGCAAGTCGTCCCCTAGCAGCTGCTGTTCTGGTTGAGGGTCTTCATGGTGTAGGACGGGAGGAGAGGAGGATACAGGATACATTTCATCATGAATGGCTTGATGTGACAGATTTTCATTCCTGTTCTCCATCGCATTCTCAAGTAACTGTGGCCACACAACCACTTCCCTAAAGAGATTAGAAAGTACACAGGAAATCATTTTTCTTCTTTCTCTCGCTATCCTTACATTCTTTGTCTTTGTACCCACTGGAGGAAAATTATTCATGCACCACAAAACTTTTACCTTGTAGCTTTTTGCGACGAGTTGAGCTCAGTCACAGATTCTTTGAGAAGTGTGACCACATCTCCAGGCGACAGAGAATTCTTAACGAGACACTGGTACAGCAGTGCAGATAGTGGACGAGGAGACTGGCCTAAGAGTATTAAAGCACAACTTGAGAACCTTAAGTCAACTTAAAGAAAGAATTCAGTTGAATCATTGAGGTTGATTTTTTTTTTCATTTATCAGATCAGCTAACCTTTTGCCTCTGGATTATTTTCTACAACCTTTAGACCAAGATTCCCTTGATTCATGCTCTCAGGTTGGCTTGCAGTTGGTTCTTCAGTTAAGTGAAGATGTACCATGTCCTGTAATATAAAGAAATAGTTCAAATGTCATAATAGAATGTATATTATGTAGTTATGTCAGAATTCTGCAGTCTGCTTGAAGCTAGCTCATAATTACATAAATAATGCAGTACACAAAACATAATAATATGTAACATAACTAAATGTAGCAATATAGCCATATTGTGTAAGAATATATATGAAATACTGGGCATACATATTTTTGGAATAATAAAGGTTAAAATAAAGGTTAAAAATAAAAGTTTATAACCCAGGGGATAACTATATAGCATAACTCTCACCTTGCTTATAGTGGCCAGTGCTTCCAGACACAAACTGAGTTTCTCACATTCATGAATGAAGTGCGTGAGCAGACGCTTGTTTCCTGGTTGGCCTCTTCTGAGTAGCATCCAGGCCTCGGAAACACATCTAAAGGAAAAACTTTTGAATCGCTCAAAGGGAAAAACATGAACAGCGATGTAATCAAAATTTCTGCTTTTAGCCCTAGAGGTAACACTTCTGTCTATTAAGCTGACTCAGCAACGAGTGATTTTAAAATGTAGTTTTAGCAATTTGTACAAGGACAATGCAGTCAGCAAGAGTCGTTTTGATATACTTGTTCTGTAGAAGTACATCCACACAAAGTCTGGCATTTTGAATGCTCTCTATGGCTGGCATTTTGTAGTAAAGGTACTTCAGTGCCGACCGTCGCTCTCCTTGCCTCAGCAAAGTCCTCAGAACAGCATAATGATGAAACGTCAGCAATGGGGAACTGGCCTTCGGGCTCAGAAGCATTTCCATTGAATCCTATGGAGAAACAAATCTCAAAATTACATTAGTCATTTAATCCTGAGCATGTAATAATCGTGATGCAAACTTGTTCAAAGGTTTGCATGCCCCTTCTTTTTCAGTTTCAGTAATGACATGTAATCACTGACTATTAAATGTATACTTATTTGAGGTTTTCAATGTTAAAAGTATGATTGTAAGAAACATCACACCGATACAAAACCATGGTCTAGGAGCCAGAATCCATGGATCTGCTTGGAGAAGCTGTTAGAGATGCTGAAGGTGTGGCTAAAGGACTCCAAGAGGTCATCATTATAATGGAGGAAGTTGGACACATCCAGGACAAAGTACATTATCTGGAGATAATTAAAGAAAGCTTTCCTCAAATCATGAGGGACAAATAGCAGTGAAACGAATGGAAATCTCTATAACTTTATAGATATAGAGATGTATATAACTTACACAGCAGATGTAAACTGATCAAATTATTCTATGCAATAAAACAAATATTTTTTCTCTTTAACACACAAAATGTCAAAGCAGGATACAACAGCTTGGACCGAAGTTAAGTCTATATGAGGGACCACTGCTAGATTTAGGAGAGCTTGTAGAGAGGGTGGTGGGTACGTCTGGTAAGAGCAGTCTTCTGAGTCCCATAGTGGCCCATGTTGTTTCTCCATGTGAGACACTGTAGCCTGGATAATGGAGCTCCATCTATATTTATCCTCCACATCACATCTAATGAGAGAGGGGCACATCAGCATATCTTTTAAAAATACTGAATGGGTTTTTTTTACAGTGTTTCAATAGTGCACAAACCCTGATGGCCTTTCTGTTTGATGGGCACAATGTTAAGTGATGTAACAGAAGGCAACAGGGAAAGCACATTGTGGGAGTGTAGACGGGAATGAAAAGCAGTGTAAGTGTACTAGACCAATACCGGAGGTTCAAACAAGCTCTTTTTTGCTTCCGGTCCATCTCTCGCCACATCTGAGAAATCTGCTTCAGCTCATGGGCGTCTAAAAGGAATAAAGCCACAAAAAGACAATTAATAGCAATATGTAGGCTCCATAAATATGTATATTTACATGCACAAAGAAAACACATGCACAAAGCAAAAGAGGGGGAGTGCAAGCTTGATTTTGGTTTGTACCATCAGAACCATGATATTATTCATGAGAGCACAACCTCGTGTTCTTTAGCTTATACACTATAACACTGTATAAAGGAAATAACAAAGTAAAGTGCCAGACACTGTAAAAAAATATGTTTGTAATATTGGTCATTTCCTCTGCAAAAACGTTCTAATCCTTATTTTAAGGAACCAGTCATCAGTGGCATGATGGTGGAAAAATGAAATGCGCTGCTATTAAAAAACAACAGGGGTAAAACAAATTTTAGCAACTATATTTTACATCGTACATTTGTTTTATTACTCGCAGAGCAATAGTCATGCTTTTATTACTGATGTATACTGCATAATATATACTATTTATTTTGCTGAAAAAGTCATTAATAGGTCATCATGTTCTGACACTGACAAAAGGTGCTATCCGTATTGTCGGAGTTGTGCAGTACCTGGGTATTGTGGCAGAAGCCCAGATAAACTCCACCACTGCACAAGCTTGCCCAGCAGGATGTGTTGCCTGAGTGTGTGCTGATCCTGATTTGAGCATCCCCATCTGACCACAGAGACTACAGACAGAGGTTCAGCAAGAGGAGATAAACATGTACAAAGTGCAAATCAAGAATAGACCATGAGAAGAAGAGTATTATTACATGTTGTTTGTCTTATACTAGAAGTAACAGGAATGCATAGGCCTGTAATGAAATGTGCTCATGGGAGAGCTTTTAAAGGCTGAAAAAGATAAGAATTAAGCCATGCAGATTTTAAACTGTAGAGCTTTTTTCCACAGTTGACGATCTTTCACAAAGCTTTATGAATAATGTGATATGTGTGAAATACACTATATGGACAAAAGTATTGGGATGCCTGACCATAACACCCAACAGGGATTTTAGTAACATGGCAATGACATACAAATACATAGACTTTAATATCAGGTTTGTCCCCATTTTGCAGCTATAGCAGCTTCCACTCTTATTGGAAGGCTTTCCACAAGAGTTTCTGTGGGAATTTGTACCCAGGGACTGATGTTGGACAAGAAGGCCTGGCCACCATTGCTGTTCCACTTTATCCCAAAGGTGCTGGATGGGATAAAGGTGTTCTTCCACACCGAACTCATCCAACCATGTCTTTATGGACTTTGTCCATTGGGGCACAGTCATGCTGGAACAGAGAAGGTCCTTCCCCAAACACAAAGTTGGAAACGTGGCCAAGATGTCTTGGTCTGCTGAAGCCTAGCAGAAACTTTGATAAACTGGTTCCAGGACTTTTTGTCCATACAGTGTATGTGTTGTGCATTATGGCCATTTTGGGTACCTCCATCAACATCCTGGTTTTAGGATTTTAAAATAATGTCAAAATGAAAAACACTGTGTTGAGGATGAAACTGACCCGTTTGTGTATTTCCTAAGCAGACCAATGACAGCAGGTTCCTCAGTTTCTGTGTCAGTAGATGGACTTTAGTGAAGGTGTTTTGGTCTAGGAACATCCACAGGCCCTCACACTGGCCAAAGCCTGGATTGAAAAAGTGGCAGTAACAAATACTTTCAATAACTTCATAGTTATACCTACAGTGGTGCTTGAAAGTGTGTGAACCCCTCATTATTTTCTTTATTTCTGCATAAATATTAGACCTGAAACATCATCAGAATTTCCTATAAACATTGAAAGCAGATAAAGGAAACACAACTACACAAACAGGAAAATCTGGAATATGTTTATACAGAAATAGAGAAGATTCTAAAGGGCTCACAGTATGTAAAGAGATGTTAGTAAATGGTTTTGTGGATTTCTCCTACTTACACAGCGTTAGCAACTCTTTCTCGGTGAGGTGCACCGAGTGCTGGAGCCAGCAGCTGAAATGGGCCAGGCTCTTCTCCACATTGCATTTATCTACTGAAAAAAAGATGGGAGACATTTTGTTTGGGTACATTTCAGAAGACTGAAATTTGGCTGAATGTTTTTAACTCACATTGAGCTAAATTACATTCACCATTAGCCTTAATCCAAAATCTAACGCTGTTGAGAAAATGCTACTGGGGCCATAAATGGATAAATGACGAAATCTGGTAGAAACCACTAAAAACTCAATTTCTCAAGTGTTGAATTTAGAATGAAATCATGTTAACCTAAATTGTATGATTTAACAGTGTAAATTAAAAAACGTAGATTTCAATTGGCCAAAAGTAGCTACAAACAAGTCAAGTGTTACAACTGGATGTATGGAGCATATTATTGAAGTTGTAGTTAAATTAAAAGCCCTTAATAAACTCCAGACCCTTAGGAAATGTCATTCCATATGCATTATCACAGCTAAAATGCTCCAAAAAAGCTGGACGCAAAAGGTCCACAGGAGGACCAGAGGGTTAAATGTTCTATTGTTCTATGCAAATAGGGTGAGGCCACAGAAGTTAATTAAGCAAGCAGAGAAAGTGATACTGTATCAAATGAAACACAGAGCAAAGTGATTGTCATAGACTGCATGATCTTCAGAGGCCTGTGCAACAATGTACTAAAGTAGTCGAGTAAAACCTTCTTGCCTTTAGTGGTGAGGTGTTGGAGCCAGTAGATGATGCCCCTCACGTTGTTGTCTGTTAAAGCTTTGTTCCACAGAGCTTCTGTGTTCAGCATCATCCTACCGCTGCACAGAGAATGTTCCAGTGCCTAACTGCCTGCAGGAGAAAGGCAGTGGAGCTCAAACAATGGATGCGTTCATCTACATCGCATTTCTATGACTAATTTGAAAACCACTACATAAATCCAAAGGCCTCTTCAGTTTGTGTATAGATGATTCATTCAAAAACATGTGCACGTAAGCAATTAAAAATTCCTTATTTGGCATGATTGGCAACATTCTGCTGGCTTATCTGAAGACTTGGAATTGGGTATAATAAATGGAAAACGGTGCGATTTATTTTTAACCTTGATGCTGGTAAGAATGGCGTGACTCATAAATAGAAACACACCCTCCTATACTTCAGGCCATAATCTCCACCCTTCTCAGAGGTTTAGTGTTACGAGACTGACAACTGCATGGTGTAGATGTAGAGGTGTTCGAGACTTACCAGTAAGAGCACCTTTCATCCAGTGTCCCATGGGCTGAGACCAGAGGCGTCTCCAGATCTGCTGACTGGGCCCCTGCACGCGCTTTCCCTCGCCTCAATCCCCTCTAGGCTAGACTAATCCACTAATCTAGACCTCTGGATCCCATTGGCTATTTGAAAAGTGAGCGAGGGTGAGTGGGCTATATGTGACATTAAATGAAATATGCACATGACACAAAAGAGCTTAATGCATGAGGGAGCATTTATACTGATAACCAGACGACACAAAAGCAACACAAGGCTTGAACGCCTGAAGCAGGGTGGAAACTGTCAGCTCTTACTTTTCAAAAGAGGGAGTTTGTGCACGTGCCTATGGATCTTCAGTCTCAGTAACTGGTTGTTTGACCAAATATGAGGAACTCTAGGTTTCTTACAAGTCACCTTTAAAGCTTTGGTGCTGTGCCTTATAGATTTTTTCTTTGGATTAGTACACACTGAGAAGATTAGATAAGCATATACTGGGCTTTAATGCACTCATTTTGCACGACAAAACAGTGCATCCGACAGTTTGTGTTTTCTACAGATGCTCAGTTATGTAATGCTGGAAAGGCTTTTATTTTTTGTGGACTAAGCATCATAAATCCTTGGACTCTTGCCAGTGTGCAAAACAGTATTTGCAAGTTTTTGTTTCTGGCCCACTGTTGTATTCTAGGCACAACAACTGCAAAAAAACCAAATAAACGAACCAATGGAAGAATCCAAGTCTCAAGTGGAGCATACCTGACAGTGTGATTCAACTAGTGCTGAGCACCGTGGCTCCGATTGGTCAGTCAGATCAACTGGCTCAGCTAACCAGTCTTTCTACTCCCAAACAGCTCTTTTGTACCGTTTTTTTCCCCCAAATGTGGCCAAATTAGCGACCGTTTACTGTTTGAAGTCTAGCTTCAAAATAGCTCACTATTGACCACAGCATTTGTTTCACATAGTACAATGAATGAACACATATTTCTGGAGAGTATTATTTTATTTATTTCTTGTGTTTGTGTCTCTGTGTGTCTGAGCAGCCGTAGCAGTTATAAAGGTCCAGGATAAAGGATTCTGATTCTGACAAAATATGTACTATGCTATACATATATACAGTGTAGTACAACAGTGAAAGTAAAACAAAAACAATTCATTATTGCTAGAATTGGCTCTAAATCAATGTTAAATCAAGTCAAGCGTGATATTGATTTTTGGTTTCAACAGCAGTTGCAGATATAATTGCACTGCTTGTGCATTTTTATGCGAAACATGAGACATAAGCTAAGAGCTAAATCGAGAATTAAGCAAAATCAGGGGTCAATATGTGAGAGTCTTTTGGCAACTGCAAAATGCTGACAAATCAATCAAACAGCCATTAGCAAACAAAGGCAGTCTGAAGTCAAACATCTTAACAGGTTAATAAGGGAACATGGATCAAATGTTCCAAGGAGATCCAGGAGAGAGGTCCAGTGACAAACCTGCTACAGCATCTTAAGATGTAACTATTAGTTTTGTCTTTATTTAATAATTACACAGAGAGAGAGACAGATTGATGCTCTTCAGTCCAAAGCCACAGACACTCACCTACAACAGGTAACTCAAAGAACCGACACAGTCACAAACGGTACTTCACAAAGATGCACTACAACACCTGGCGAAATGTTAGAATCACCGCTCACAGAGGATGCTCACGTGGTTTTTTTTTTTACTTCATAGTAAACAAATAAATTCCAGATATCACACAAAACAATTGTTAATAGTGGATTGTTCGAAAAACAATACTTTTTTGATAATAGCATTGAATTACTGGACAGGAAGTAAATCCAACATGCTATAATAATAATAATGCATTTTGTTTACATTGCACTTTATATTTTACAAAATGCATGTGTGTCAGTAGCTGGTTATTCTCAGTCAGCTGTGAGTAAAATTTGGTGCAAGTACAAATAAACGTGAAGGTTATAGAGACGTTGATGCTTGAGGATAGAAGACTCAAAGAAGTATGTGCCTTGAAAATTAAAATAAACAAATTGACAACAAATTGAAACAGTTTGTTACAGAATTGACTAAATGAAATTAGATTTAGACTGAGCCTTAACTTCAAACCAGATGGTTTAACTTCAAAGCAAGGGGTAAAAAGAAGCAATAGTGGAGTGTGGATGAATGGATGAAAATCATCTTCAACTATGAACCACAAAGGTTTGATGACAGTCATTTTTTCAGGATCTAAATGCATCTTATCACAGAGCAAAGGGTGTTAAAGAAGCTTTTCTTCAGGAAATTCAATGACATGACCAGCACTCATATCTCAGTCAGGCAGAATTGACTGTGGAAATAAAAAAAAATGGTCCATGCCAAGACTTCATACTGTGAAAGTGATTTGAGGAAGTTGGAACAAGCTTGATGGAGAAAGTTGTTTTTTATTAGTGTATTCTCAAAGAATTCAGGCCCAAGTAGGAGCAGCAGGCACTCATTTTGATTGATCTTGCATTGGAAAAATACACTATCATTACAACGTCACATGTGATTTACTGATGTTCGTTGTTAAAAAGTAAAAAGACTGGGTGGACATCATCTAAGTGTGGCGATTCCATCATTTTTGTCAGTGGTTGTACATATGTGGGATTAAACAGCGTTCTCGACCAGTCTCACCATCAGCCTACATGCTCACTGATCACTTTATGCTGACGCAATCATAAGCAGGGATCTGGGAAGCTCATCCTATAGACTAGTGCAGTTTTATCCTTTCTACGGGATGCATTAATGCATGGTCAAGATTAACTCCAGCCCGAGTCAGAGAGATACATTTATGAAATTGATGTGGCAAATATACCAAGGGAAACTACATGAAGGAATCTATTACGAATCTAAAATGCTGAGACTGTTTAAAGTTTCTGTAGTGAAGTGGTTATCATGTTTGCCTCACATGCAAAAGGTCCCCAAGCTTTGAAATCAGGCAGAAACAAGTCTCGTGTCTCGGGCAACTGGTGGCCTGGTGGTTAAATAGCTGTCCTTGCGATCAGAAGGTTGGGGGTTTGAATCCCAGGACTTCTAGTGGCACCATTGGCTATCTTTGAGGAAGGTACTGTCCCCACACACTGCTACCTGGGCGCCATGTTTCTTGGTGCCCACTGCTTCACTTGGTGAATGGGTTAAATACAGAAAAACAATTTCACACTCGTCACACTGTGTGCTATTTTCAGGTGTGACTATAACAGTGTCTTTAAAGTGCTAACAGAGCACATAGTGCATACACTGTTATAGTCATTTCCTCTCTTCTTGATAACACTACTTTTAATCACTCTCCCTCTCTTTTACATACACAATAGTCCACCAGTGAGATTTGTATAGGTGGCAGAAGGTACTCTTCCAAATCCAACTGGGCTGATTACTGATTACAGGAGGATTACGGGGTAGGTCAGGGCTGGGTTGTCTCCAACACACACAGGACACGTTTTTCTGACCCAACAACACACAAGCATATTGTCACATGCTAAAAGTGAGTATAGCTGGTGCACAGGAGGAGAGCAATAAACTGAAATGGGGCGCTATGGGGCAAAGTGTTAAGCGGAGAGTGCAGAAGCGCTGGGTGAGTATTAAACTATTTACCGCCACCCTTAATTCTATAGGGATTATCTCCATTCATTGTGTCTGGCTAAGCACAGAGATGTGTGTCTGTGAGAGCAGGTGAGCCGTGTTTTGTCTGCTTTTTGGGCAAACAGGAAATATATGGGTAATAAATGTAAATTGTACATTTATTTTGGCTCTAGTTAGATAAAACAGAGACTGTGTTTTTAACTCTTTTGTTTCAGCATATAGTTATAAAATGCCTAACAGACACTCTTTAGTAGTTAGAGTCTATTTATATTCTTATATTTATATTAATTATGAGCATATTAGGCCGTAATCTGAGCATAATGGTGTAAAATAGTTGGAAATCTATGTTCAATTTTTGCAGTTTTCAATTTGTTCAGGCAAGCAGATTGATCCAGTCATAGGTTCTTACCGTTGTTTGGCACAGAAAATTGTTTCATAGACACAGGTTGTTTGTGTGTAAACATGCAACTAACATACACTGCTTTCTGTATCTCTCTTGAGACTGTAACAGGAAAACCAGTTCAGTATCTGTTTGGAGATGCCCTCAGATGACCGATTCAGCTGTAAATTCCCAAAAGGCCATCAATTGCTCTTGGGAATATGATGGACAGAATATCACTGACAGAATCTCATTCCATGCTGTACCTGGTTTTAAAGTCTTACGTTGTCTCTGAGAATACAGATCCTAAAAAGTGATTTACTATTGCAACACAAGTTTTGATGGGAACTTCCAGCTCTATTAGGTTATTTTCCATCATTTCAGCTTAAGATTCCAGAACTCCCCAAGAACTTCCTGCACTTTTACTTCCCAGAGACAACGGATTTTAACACCTCTATCTGTTTTCTCCGTCACACAATCTTTTCTTCCACCACCTACCCTCCATCCTACCGAATTGCATTCCTCTTTATACTCAGCAGCACCAGTTTACTGAAGCTGGACAGCTGAGAGTTGGCAGAAATGGCCGTTCTGCGGTTGAAGTTTACCAAGAGCCAGAGGGACAAGCTGGCCCAGGTGCTGTGGTTGCTGAATTGGGTCTCAGTGGTGACAGGGATCATCCTCTTCAGTCTGGGCCTTTTCCTAAAGGTAGAGATCAACAAGAGGAGGGAGCTAATGGCCGAGCGGGAGATCCACTCCGTGCCAAACATGCTTATCGCCGTGGGGCTGATTGCTTGCATAATCAACTTTTTAGGAGGGAAGATCTGTTATGACTGCGTGGACACCAACAAGTTCTTGCGCTGGAAGCTAGTGATGCTACCCTACATCATTTGTACGTTCTTCTTCACCCTGTGTGTGCTGGTTGGCGCGCTAATGTGCTACAGCATGCACGGGGAGCTGGAGGAATCACTGGCACTGGGACTACAGGACGCCATGCGCTACTATAAGGACACGGACACACCAGGCCGCTGCTTCCTGAAGCGCACCGTCGACCAGCTGCAGATCCAGTTCCAGTGCTGTGGGAATAACGGCTACAGAGACTGGTTCCAGATCCAGTGGATTAGCAACCGCTACTTGGACATGTCCAAGCGAGAGGTGCAAGAGTAAGTAGAGTTTTAAGGACATTTTTGTGATGTTAAAAGCATGAACCCACTTACAAAACCCATTCAACACACAGCATGTCAGCCCAGACCATTGACAAATGGTAAGTAAGGTTAACGCAGTCTGTAGCAGAGGTAGTGAACATGTGAGGACAAGTGATTAAATGCTGGGAAGCAAATATATTGTTGCAACTTTCCAAACGATTTACTTTCTATAGGAAAATTCTATTACTTTACAACATACTTTCTAAACCATACAGTTTGTTCTGGCATGGTTTTGCTCATTTAAAAGAAGCTTAATTAAAAAAAGAGTTTGGAAAATGTAGGGATGAGTTTTGATGCAAGGATGAATTGTTTACTTGTTTCAGGTCAATAAACCCCTAAACTTGCAGCATTGATTTTAGCAAGTGAACTTTAGGTGACATCCACTGATTAAACACCTCATTTGTATTTATTCATTTATTTTAGCCGTTTACGCAGTAATGTAGAAGGAAAGTACCTGATGGATGGTGTACCATTCAGCTGCTGTAACATCAACTCGCCTCGGCCCTGCATTCAGTATCAGCTCACCAACAACTCCGCCCACTTTAACTACGACCACCAAACAGACGACCTGAACTTGTGGAAGAGAGGCTGTCACCAGGCCCTGGTGGAGTACTACACCAACATAATGCACTCTATTGGCCTTACAGTGCTCCTCATCTGGCTCTTTGAGGTTGGCACTTGCCTTCTATTTTCATAAGGAACTACTATTGTTTAAATTCTGCTTTGTGAGAGAAAATATCTTTCTTATGAAAAATAGACACTTTGTCAGCAAACGAGTAGGTGTTCATTTCAATCATATTCACAGTACACAGTGAAATGAAAGTGTTCCTCCAGGACCATGGTGCAACACAGAGAACAAAAAATAGAACATCACTAGACTACACAAGTGCAGGTTAGACAGAAGTAAAGAGAGTCCTGTCCTACATGCACTTGTGGTGGTGTTTTTTTGTTTTTGTTTTTGGAGAGGCCCAGTGGCCTTAAAGAAACAATTCATTTCACAGTGTACTATTAACTAATCCCACCTCAAGTTTCTGCCTTGCACTCTAATCTTTGCTCAGCCATGATCATCCCCCAACTTTGTTGTCAGTCAAATCCTATGAAGCAGGCAGAAGTTACAGAAGTTACAGGAAGTCATACCAAAACACACTTCTCAATGTCTGTAACGGAAATGTTTTCTCTCACACTGTCAAACATAATGTCTTGCGCAGCCTCCTAATGTTTATTCTTCATCATCTTTCTCTACACGCACAGCTGTCTGTTCTTACTGGTGTGCGTTACCTGCAAACAGCCATGGAAAACGTCCTGAGGCAAGGAGACCCTGAGTTAGAATCAGATGGATGGTTGTTAGAGAACAGCTTTGTAGAGACTGCACGCTCGAACTTCAACATAATCAAAAACTTGGGAAAGTGCAATCAGATCGACACAGCTGTGAACGGAGATCCCAACATTGACAGGCCGTGCACGGCACACTATGGTCCTGACAATGTGCCTCCAAAGCAAATGCCCATGGCCAGCTGACCTGATCCCAGTTTCTTTCTGCGGGTTTGTGCAAATTGAAAGGACGTTACCAAACTCCATTAACTTGCAAAGGTTTCTCAATTGTTCTCTAACTGTTCCACGAATGGGGGAGTGTTAAACCTCTGATGACTGGGGCAATATGTAAATAGCAGAATATAAAGGTATAAGACTTACAATTGAAATTAATGGGTCACATGGGAAGACATTTGAACACTGAAGAGAAAAGGTACTCTGTAATGTCTACATTGTAAGAGGATATAGTTTAATCAAATCTAATGTGAAATACAACACCAAGTACAATGCAAGGCCTTGATCGCACACACAATGTCTTAAAATCACTGTGACCACACCTCAATGTGATTTTGACAATGCCAACAGTAACACCATTCACTTTAGATTTTAGGAGTTGCTCTGGAGTGAACACTATTTGACTGTGACTTCAACCTGCTGAGATCAGAAGAGCTAATTGTGTTCATTTTCAAACTTGTGCCTACTCCTTACCATCTGCCTCTACAACCTCTTTTTGACCAAAAACTGAATATTATAGCTAGGAATGAAACAATGTAAGTTGCAATTTTTTTTGGAAATAAAGTTAAATGTTCCCAGAAATCTGAAATACTGACAGCTGTGGATCTTGCTTTCCCCATTTCAACAAATGGAAGCAATGTGTAGAACACCCTCATATTCAACATTTTTACAGCTGAAAACACTTGATTTGAAAACTGTCAATTTGATATTATTAGTATGAAAAGATTTGAGAGGATGAAAGTAGATACAGCACAGTTTCAGACATGCATCAAGGTTGCTTGCTGCCCACGACTGTCACTTTCTCAGGTGGAAACAGGGATGCACAGATGGCAAGACACGCATGTAGACAGCCGAATCTAGCCTGTGCACTAATGCCAAGTTTTTTAAAAAATGGCAAAAAACCTTCATATAATATCAAGCACTTTCCGTGAACCCTGTCTGTCTATTTTTAAAAACTTTGGAACATAACCATCCAAATGATACATTTACAGTAGAAACATTCTTTATATTGAATGTAAGTTAATAAAACAGCAACCGTTTGTAAGTCGTAAAAAAGCACCAGTTTGTATTTCCAAACAAAAATGGAGGTTTTGTTTAGACAGCAACGCTACCTGATACTATGTACGTTCTGTGACTCACTAAACTAAGCTTTTTGAGGACTAGCTAGTGCTTTGTGATAACATTTTCAGTTTTGTCTTTAAGAGAAACGTATATGAAATACAAACGTCTAGTTCAAGCGATCCATGAATATAAGCAATCTTCATTTCCAACAGCATTTGAAACATAAAGGCTCCATTGGTGAAGACTATTAAGTTTTCATTACAGTATTTTATTTTGTCAGGTAAGATGATTTCCAGCACTGTTCAGCAATGTGGCTGCAACATTTTTGATGGGAAAGTGTGGATAAAGTTGGAGATACAAATTGTACAAAACAGTAATGACAACAATAATTAGTGAAGTCAAGGCTTAAGTTGGACTGTTACTAATGAAAATGGTTGATTTCTTTCCGTCTACCTTAACAGTCATGTTTTATAGACTCATGATTATTCTTATGTTACAAATTGTGAGTTAGTGGCTTATGTGTTCCTATTGTATTCCTATAGTAAAATAAGATTAATCTACTTAACCATTAATGTTTTATGAACAAGTGACAAACAGCTATCTTGCAAAATAACTTGATAATCCTGAAATAATGACACACCATTATATTTAAGGGGTCTTTGTAAAATATATTCATATATTGGTATAATATATTCACATTGATACAGTTTTCCCACACACTAAAGAGAAAAGGCGACAAGTCCATCAATGAGGAGGACAGGAAAGTGCAAAAGAACAAAGAATATACAAGTAAGACAATGTAATCCTGCCTCACTTTAATACTCAGAAAACAATGCAGAAAAACTAAAGCATCCAAATGTGGAAACACTTCAAGCTGAGGAAAGGAAAATAAAGCTAAATGTGTTTTTACACCATTTTTCTTGCTTCACTATGATAAGCTTGTACAGGCCGCATTAATCCTTAAGCAGAAAAAAAAAAAAAAGAAATGGACAGAACAAACATACATCCCACCCTCCTACATATCTTGTGTCTCTACCACTTCAGTTCAGCTACTCTTTACTGAATCAGAGGAAATCTGACTGACTAAAAGACCTGAAGTGAGGTTGTAGGAGACTGTGGTACTCCCTGAAATCTGGCAGCTCTGTTCCAGCTCTCGTTTCACTCTGCTCAGACCTGAGCTCACAGCATCTGCCACTCGAAGGCAAACATGACATTCAGCACTTCCAAGCTGCGGGCAATCTCCTCAAGAATGCAGTGCTGCTGCCACAACTGGTGCAGCTTCTTGTAGCGCTCGGGGCACAGATGCAGTGGGTTACCACGTCTGTCAAAACACATTGAGATAATTCTTCATTAGTCCCATAAAATCTGCATTGCTACAGCAAAAAGTGGACAGTACACAAGTAAAATTTACTACAAATCAATGTCTAATAAAAATATAATAAAGAATATTTATGGAAAAAGATTGTGACCCTTTCTAATAGTTACTCTTACCCTAGCTGAGGGTCCGTCTCTCCATAGTCATCGAGATAAGGGGCTGGATATGTGCTTCCTCGTGTCCTACTGGCCATCAAAACAATTTCACACTCTCTCACCCTGTTCAAAAAGACACAAGTAGGCAGCATTATTAACAAGATTCATGTTTTCTGCCTTACATATAGAATATGTACCTACCCTCTAAAAGCAGACATAACAGCTAATTTTACTGCTTTACTTCTAAGCCCGGTCTCTAAACATGGCCTCTTAAGGGGTCTTTACCAATTATTTTCTTTACCAATTTTATTTGCTTTACATATGCATTTCCTCCATGCTGCTTTATCTGTGCCATTCTTAATCACTGTTCTTGGCAAGAGCAGGGAGCTCCACTGAAACCCATTCAAGACAGTTTCTAAGCGTGCTCACCTAAGGAACATGCCCACACCAGCCCCACAGGAGGCAGCATGGGCTGTGCAGGCGCCCACCTCCTCCCCATCCAGCTGGACCTGACAACAAGGGCTCTGAGAGCAAAGCATGGCTCCACAGAACAGACACAGTGTTGGGTGCTTCCGCTCGTCATCTGATGACTTTGGACACCTGGTATGGACAGAAAGATGTCAGCTGTGCTTTTACTATTATGTTCAATAAGGATTTATGCTTAAATCAACCACACTTACTTAAAATGACTGGCCTGGTTGAGCAGCACGCTGTAGTCATCAGGAAGGGCAATCAGCCTGTTTCTCTTTCGTGGATATCTATCAAGATTTTTACAAATAAAAATGTACGAAGTATTAACCTACAAGGAAAATTAATGCTAATAAAGAAGTCGAAAAGTGTGCTAACCTAGTCATGGTCGATTCTCCCTTCAGGGCTTTCGATATGGCTTCATTTCCACACCACCTGAGTCACAGACACAGAGCATTACAAACAACGGAGATTTGGAAAACGATTCTTTGTATACACCAGGTATATAAATATAGCAGATAATATGCACATAATATAATAACACCTTCAGGGAAACACACTTCAGAGTTTTACCTCTGTATTAGGGGGGTTACAGCATCTGTGTGATCTTGGAAGAGCTGGAACAGGTTGCAGGGCAAAGCAAGGTAACTGCAGAGCAGGTGCAAATGACTGTCAAAGAACTCTGAAGATTTGAAAGAGAAAAACAACGCTAGAGCTTTTTTTCCCCTGATAGACATCTACTTTAATAACATAACAAAATACTAAATATGGTGAAGTCAGTACTTCTGAACATGTACACTGATCAGACAAAACATTAAAAACACTTGGCAGATATTTGGTTGGACCCCTTGTGCCACCAAAACATCACTGATGGGTCAAGGAATGGACTCTAACAGACCAAATCTGTGCTTTGAGATCAGCCACTTTAAGTTCTGTAAATTGCAAGGTCGACTCTCCAGTATATACCCCAGTTGTTTGTGCTGAATGAGATATGGGGAATTTGGAGACCAAATCAACATCTTGAACTCCTTGTTATGTGCCTCAAACAATTCCTGAACAATTTGTGCATTGACACATTTAATTATCCTGCTGAAAGGGGACCCTTCCATAAAGGGTTTTACTCTGAGGTACATGTGAAACGTAACAGTAATATAAATACCAAGTCACTTTTTCGTAGTGTGCATCATGGCACAATCCCTTCCTCAGGTAAGCAATCCACACACACCCAGCAGTCAACATGATATAAAGAAAGCATTCTGGTGATACACAGAGGCCCATCATGGGCATTCTGACCTGTTTGCAGCTATACAGCCACACGCACTACGATGCATTTTGTGTTCCATCCGCCTTTCTATCACCGTAAACTGCCTACGCCTTACATTACCTGTTGTTTTCAAGATGCTCTGACCTAGTCATTTAGAGAAGTCAGTCTTTGTCAAAGTTGCTCTAATCTTCGTTCTGAACTTTTCCTGCCTTCAACACATACTGTTTTAGCTGCCTAGCATATCTTCTGCTTCTGCTGGTAACAAGATAAATGTTATTCACTTCACCGGTCAGTGGGTTCATGTTGTGGCTGATTGTTGTAAACAAGCAAGGCAACTCATTAACCTGCAGTACTGGAAAGCTCATCTGGAGGGGGCACTCCTGTAAGGCAATTAAATAAAAGTGCAGCACAGCGAAGAAAGGGTAGAACACCCCTCTTGACTCTGTCCACAATCACAGAACCGGGCACACCTGACCGCAGTCTGAAATGTGAAATGTGAAAAAATGCAATTAGCATCCTTGTAGGTAAAAGTGGAAAAGTGTTTGCATAAATGGCAATATTAGCTTATCTAATTACTTTAATGATTACTTAATATCTCAGGTGCACATTTTGTGATGCCACATAAGCATATCCTTACCCCTTAGTGTGATGTGAAATGGTATGGTAAAGTGCTGTTGCTGCTCTGGCCTCCTCATCCTCCTCTTCTCCTCCTCCCAACACTGCACTGGAGTCTTAACAAACACACAATCATGGTAAATATATTCCAAATATCCGAACCAGAACAACATCCATCCGAGTATTACTGCGTGTTACATTGTGTGTGTGTGTGTGTCTTTACCCATTGAAGACATCAAGATCTGTACTATATGGGCCATAGTGACTAGCTGCACTAGATGAAGGTGATTGTAAGCTGTACTGATTGCTGAAGGCTGCAACTCAACACTCTCCTCTTGATACAGTGCAGGTATAGAGAGAACAAGTCCCACCTGTTGGATGTAATATTTAGCAGATTACTTCTGTGCTCAACAGGCTGTAATTTGCCTACAATCACACAATTCAAATTCATATATTAAAATAATTATTAGACACATTCTAACAATCTATTAAAAAGCATTCTTACCAAAAGATGAAAGAAATCTACTTCTAATATTGAGGGTGTGCCTTCTACGTCAGGTACAGGTACCAGGACTATAGGAAAAGAGAGATGGAGAGTTAAAGAAAAGCAAAAAAGAACCACAGTATTTCAAAAAGAAAGTCCATTCAGAGGCATTACTGAGTACAGAAATACAACCATACCTGCCAGCATGTCTATAAAATGCTTCTGAATAACAGTTTGAGAGTTCTTCAGTCGCTGAACTGCAGAGAACTGAACCACTGCTTTTAGACCAGCCAGCTGAAACATAGCATTACAAAAGCTACTCTAAGACCACATCAATAAAAAACAAATATTGAGTAATTATGTATGAACATGTTTAGAAACTGACCTGTCTGTTCTGTAAAGAACCAAAGAGAGCTTTTCCCTCTTCCTGTAACATGTTCTCTGAAGAGAAGAGCACAGCATTAAATGGGTAAAATGACCGGCAAACACAGCTACAGCAGACAACAGATCCACCCGCTGAAAAACTGAATGGACAAAGCTTCTCACCAACAGCCTGGATGGTGTAGGCGCAGGTATTCCAGGATATGACAGGCACGTGTGGGCACAGCTCATTGGGTGCAGTGTTCAGACCCACCCTGTGCACTGTAGTGGCACACACTACCAGCATGTCTGTAATACTTGTTGAGTACTTAGGCCTAACACAAACAGAGCAGTGATTGGATTCACATTCATTTTACTATGAATAAACACAATTCAAACAAAAAGAATGTCCTGTTTTCCAAAGTAGACTAAATCTTGCAGCAAAAAAAGAAGTGTGGGACTATAACAAACAAAAAAAAAGTGTGGGACTCACGGCGGCTGAACTCCAAAGCTGAGGATTGACCTAAAGTCAGTCTGGCTGTCCTCAAACAGTCCAGCTTCTTCTTTTCCTGTCTCAGCATTACAATCTGAAATACACCCAATAATTGATCTCTAAAATGGGTTACAACAGAACAGAGAAGAAAGCTTGTTAGAAACGCCTCTCACCAACTTCTTGAGCAGCTCTGAGTCCTTTGATTCGAGCTAGCACTATCTGCATCCAGCGAGGAAGAGTGAGGACTTGACCAACAAACTCAGCACTCTCACTGATAGGAGGGGAAAGGGAGAGGAAAAATAAGAGTATAAAAGCACTAATACTCTTAAATATGGTATCTGCGGACAGAAGCATTCAGAATATTCATACTAGTCAAGTTTGCTTGGCTCCATGGGAATAAGAGGAACCACAGTATTGCAGAGGGACTTGCAGAGTGGACACATATACTCTCCGTTCTCCAGGTCTATGATCAGCTCAGCATGCAGGCGGTTCCGAGTAGTGTTCTGCACTGCCTCAAAATACCTGCACAAAGAGAGACAAAACCGCGTTGTTAATCACCACCAAAGTAAACATGAAAATTGTTACTGTTTGTTTAGCACAAATGTGAGATACCATTTTTGGCACACACTTACTTCTGCCAGCAGGTGGCATGCATGACATGGCCACAACTCCCAGTGTGTGTGCCCACAGCTAGATCAGGGGGCATAAACAGGGGGTAGGGGCCATCTGTCCAACAAAGGCAAGCACAAATCCATTGTTTACACATTCAAGCAAGGGATCCAAAAGTGTGCCTGTGTGTGTTAGGCGCATCACTAACCCTTTGTGGAGAGGGTTTTTCCCCTGCACTGGGTGAGGACTGTAGATCTCTGTACACATGCAGTGAGGACCATGGCTGGAGCCTGAGCCTGTACCTCCTGTTCCTCTTGACACAGGATACAAGTGAGGGCTTCCCAATCTGCAGGGCATACTCCCTGCTGAGGCCCCACCGCCACACGCCTCTCTCCAAAATCCATAGTACTGCTGCACAGGAGACATTTGAAACACTGAAAGCTCTGGCCACATAAGAATTCATCTGATTGTCGTGATTATAAATCAATTAGTTATGAGACCTACTTTTAGACAGATCAGAAAAAATGTTTTTGACATATACAAAATGTTATTGTATATCGTATTGTAAGTAGCTTTGGACAAAAGCATTTGCCAAATGAATATAATGTAATATGTTGGGTAATACAATAGGCAACATTCTGTACCAAGATCACATGATGTATTGCATAGTTCTCTTGAGCAAACTTCTTACCTATCCACAGAAGCTGCAGGCTCAACCTGGCTTCCGCTCTCAGGCACATTGTCATACAGCATCTTGTGAGACTCAATGAAGTTTTTCTGCATGGCAGACATCTGCGCCATAATCTTCTGCCTGTGCAGCTTAGCAGCTTCAGCCTTTCGTTTTCGATCCTGTAAACTCTGCACAAATAAAGACACAGATCATTACAAAATACACTGTTCTTTACGTACAACACTGTTTAACAAGACCAACAAGATCAATCCCTGGAAAAGAACAGTAAATCGTAAGAACCAGTCATATGCAAAAAAGTGTATGTATATATTTTTTATAATAAAAATAATACATTATTATTTTATTAAAGTAAAATAAAATTAAACAAATTGCTCCATGAAAAAAAATAAGATTTTTGCAGAGGTCACATTTAAATTTTTGAAGCAATTAAAATCTACAGGGTGTTCTGATGTGTACTTTTCATTAAAAAATAAAGTGAGGTGTGCCCCAAACAGCTTACTATTGTGCTTATAAGGTTGAACAAAATAACTGTTTAGTACATTGTAATGAGTGCATTTGTTGAAATCCTACCTCCTCAGGCTTTGTCTGATCCGCTGCATACACAGCAGAAAGGCTACATTTCTCACGAAGGCACTTTACAATCTCAAACGTCTGAAAATACAACAGGAACATTTTAAAAAGCTAGAAACGCAAGTGCAGTGGTTAAAAAAATATCCAAGTTATTTCGAGCTAAGGAGACCACAAACCTGTAGCAACCAGTTAATCATGTCCTTCTGGGCTTCCAGAGAAGGCAGCGCCTTCATTTTGGACAGGAAATGGAATATTGACTTGTTGTGATCTGAGCCAATTGCTGGAAAGAAGCAGAAAAGGTAATTGGTAAAGATGCACTGAGCATTCAGGGAGCATGCTTTTAATCCTTTAACTTTTATCTCCTTTTTCCCTCCTCCAGTGACGTACTCCGTGCCTTGTGACTGAAGTCAAATGTCACTTCATCAACATTGCTGGCTTCCAGCTGAGTTTTCTCTTCGAGGAGTGCCTGGCCTACAAGATGCAATGCCTAGAATGCACACACAAACACACCAATCATTCAAGACTTTATAAAATCACAACAAACATCGTACACCCTCCCACTACAACATAACACTCTCAGAAAGTAGGACAATAAAGTAAGAGTGTCAGCTTACCCTCTGGACCATGGCCTCACTCCACAAAGTGGAGCGCTCCTCCACTGCCCTCTGCAGGACTCTTCTCAGCACATGGATGAACACGTCACAGCACAGCAGCTTTACTATGCTAGAGAAAGCAGGGCAGAAAGGAGGCGGTACTGGAGGTCTAAGAGCTGCAAATTATAGGGGAAGAGAGGTCAGCATCCCTATTCATCCAGGGAGTAACACTGTGGTGCAATATTTGTATAGAGCTAAAATCCCCAACCTGTTTTGCGCCACGGACTAGTTTCACGTAAAACAATATTTTCACGAGACAATATAGATAGAACTAAAAATAAAGTTAGGTTTTTTTTACCCATTTTTACTAGCTTGTGGGCAACATTTTTGATGTACTGTATCATCTGTCTTTCTGTGCAACCTGGTACCAAATAACTTTTTAATCTAAAACTAGGCTGTAAGATTTTACAGTCCAGAGTAGTTTATAAACACACATAAGCCATTCAGTGGAGAAGGAAATGATTACATGCCTTTATCACTCCCTTCCTGGGCCCTTCTCTTCTTCTGTGCATCTTCAGCCTAAAGTAAAAGAGCACCATTACACTACCAGAAGGAACCCAAAGTTAGAACAAAACTGTAAACACTACACATACAGCATGTACCTTGCTGTGCTGTGATTTGGTGTAATGGTAAAAGAAGGGATTAAACTCCTTAAGACATTCCTTCTTCAGTTCATATAAACCATGACCAGAGACTCCAGGTTTTCTGAACAAAGGTACAAGCATAAATTCATTTATACATACCCCAAAAAAAATTAAATATCCAGTTTTATTGGACTTAAACTCACTTAAACGTCGCAACTTTTGCGATCACTGACTCAAGCCCTGTTTCATGACTTTCCTAAAATAAGAAAAAAAGCATAATTAGCTTTAGTCAGATATTAAATCCATTACTAAATCTACTACTATTACAGAAAGCTGTTAATAGTAAAATATACTCTTTTTTTAATTTCCTTTGATTAGACATTTTTAAAGGTGGTACTGTCTTACATTTTCAGGCAAGCCTTTGACCAAGCTACTGTGAGCCATGGCTTCTATACACAAGAGATGAATCACTTCCCTCATCGTCACATCCTCTTTAGTCACATTACCGATTCCTGGGAAATACCGCTCTCCTGCCCAGACACAAAACATAAAGTAGAATTATGTGTCTTACGAAGCAATACCATCATGCTTACTATGAAAGTGAGCTGCTAAAGCACACTCTGATCACAGTGTATTACTTTCTAAGCTAACAGAACACTATACTCTGAAGACATGCCTGTGATAATGATCAATAGGTACAGCATTTCCTCCGTCAATCTGTTCCACTGTTTCAGGAGCTCCTGCACAGAGGAGATCATTTCCATCAACATTTCCAAGCACAAGAAATTAGAGCAGTTTTAAAAAGTTTTTTAAATAATAAAAAAAAAGTCCAAATATTACTTTGGTCAATAGCTATTGTCATTATTTCCATATCCTTTTTAACCAACAGAGTTCTTTGAAGCATCACATTCATTGGACAAGTAATAGATTTATGGAGATGTTTTTGCATATGTGTGCAACTGAATTATAGTTAGAATTGTAAGGACTGGGTAATTTAACACTCTACACATACCTGATCTTTACTTGAGCAATTTCCATTAAAAACCTCAAAGAGCTCAAACCTCAAAAGAACAAGCATGAGGAAGTGGTTTGGGTCCATTTTGGAAGCAGCAATCTGTGAATGGAAAATAACCAAATAGGAATATAATATACATTTTTTTATGTGCCAAGATGCTCTTTTGTATACAAAAATACAAAAGTATATAGTACTAAAAATGTATAGTTATATTTGATATGGAAATGTAGCTGAATTTACGATATGTTACAAAATTAGTACATTATATTTTTCTTAATAATGTGGCACTAAAAAGCATAAAAAAAATATACTGGCAAAAAAAAACTAAAATAAATAAATGCAGAGGATATCTGTAGTTTCTACGAACAATTATTAGTTCGATTCTAAGAAAAAAAATCTGTGAACGACTGCACTGCCACTTCACCGGGTAACACTGTATATATACCATTTCTATGTGTTTGTTGAGTATATTATTGAACATATGCCTTGTGGAAAGTCTAGCACAAACCTGCAGCATAATGACGTCCTTATCAAACATTTCATCTCTGCATTTCACATCCTGATAGTAGTACACCTAAACCAAAGGCAAATGTTAAATGCAAGCCAGTGCATAGAGAACACATTTGTAATGCAATCTCATATTTCTACAGTTATCATTTAAAACTATTCAAACAATTCATAGCTGAAGTGACACAAACATGAATTCACTTGTATCCCAGAAAGCACCTGGCTATGTTTAAGTATACAATCCAACAGGTAAGCTCACTTGTGAAGCTGCAAACTATTTTGCCTTCTGTTTGATTTGCATTTGCCAACAATATTTGCCAACATTATTCATTTTATTATAGATTTACACCGGATACACTTCTATTATTCATAGGCTTATATACACATCAGCCCTTCAGTTCATGTTTACAACCCTTCACTGTTTTATTAGGGTCTTGACAGTAAATTAGGTTCATCATTAACTTCTACTCGATTGCCCAGGACAAATAAAATATGTTAGGGACAGCAGGAGCACAAGTAATTCACCCTGCTGGGCTAGATAATGTTCAGCCATTGGGCACATTACTTCTCACATTAAATAATTTAACAAAGCACATGAGAATTCTGTAAAAATCCACTACCTTTACCAAGCAAGTTACACCTTAATTATCCTCCTCCTATAATGTGTGAAAAAAGAGAAGAGTTACAGAGCAAAGAGGTAAACAAGCATGTATTATCTCACCTGGCTGACAAGGGAGAGGCCATTTCGGCGCCACATCTCCGCAGACACCTGAGCAGCCAGTACCACACAGCGCAGGGAATACTCTGCAAATGCAGAGAAGTCCAAGAGCTCCTGAAATACACATACGCAAAAAATACACACACAAACATACACACATGGTGGAGAAGCGGGCAGGTAGGGAGGGAGGGAGAGAGAGAGAGAGAGACAGAAAAAAAGAGTGAGCTCTGCACCCTGATTTCACAGTACCATCCAACACAGTAGCAGAAAATAGACAGGCCATGATTAAAAGATGGAAAATAGGGCTGCACTATAAATCGCACTGCAAATAGGAAGTTTCACAATCAGCACAGTTAAGAGGTGCAATGACAGATCACAGCTGCCAAGTTACATAATTACATTCATGTGAACAGATCATTAGAGGTGTTACACAAGATCCTTTGCATTTGGGCTTGAACCATTTGGCAAATAAGAACAATTTGTCTAAATGGCCAGGTATAGAATACACATGCACACCCCAAGAACTAATCTATCCTGGACTCCCACTCCGTACAATGCCTCAAACATGATATTTGCTAGCATTTTGTGCAAAATGTGTGAAGTAGTAGGTTTATTGTGAATTCCTAGGTAAAAATACCCAATGTGTCAGTTAACAGATAACTTACAGTATCCACAAAGTCAGGGAGGTACTTGACAGCTCCTGTGCGACACAAGAGCACGTAAAGACCTGCAGCCACAGAAGAAGTGAAGTTGAATGAAAAATTCAGCAATAACAGTAAAAATATTAAGAATGCTTACAATTTCATTTTTACAATTATGTAAGACCTCTGAAAACACATGGAGCTGCCAAACTAACAGAGTGGATCTGTTTCATCTAAAAATAAATAACAGTCAGATTTTCTCTGTGTGGAAACTCACCAGCTAGTAGTCTGGTGATGGGTAAATGAATGGAGACAGGCTCGTGGGACACTTTATATGGGCGTGTATGGAGGATGTGCTTGCACATGTAGTGGTCAGTGGGTGCGCTGTGGGAGGGCTGGTTTGTGCAGCGCAGCAGGGCCCGGTGACACTCCTGGAAGGCCAGCAGTAAAACTCTTTCCTGCAAAACATACACACTGTTACACATTCCAGTACTATTGTGTACTCTGTGTGTTTGAAGAAACAAAGTAAACTGATTGTCATGTCTTAGCAATGTTTGAACAAGTCAGAAATAGCCAAGCGCATCTCTGCCTTACTAAGTATGCTTGCATAAAGTTCTCAGATGAAAACAATATTTAGAAAATCAGAGGGAATGTGACTGTTTCATAATGCCTTGAGGAGAGATGTGTACAATGCACGTATTCATACCAGCAGAGGATACTTTTCATAAACTCACATCGGAGGAGCACCAGTCTTGAAACATGGACAGAATGTGTCGTAGCTGAATCTGGATGGAGAAACCTGCCTCCCATTCTGGCTCCACCTCGATGTGCTGACCTAATTGCCTCTTCACTTCCTCCATTCCCTAGTAGAACAAAAACAGTTCACTCACAAAAGAGGTAGGCCCCATTTTTCCAAAGTATTTATTTTCCCCTTCAAAGTCCATTTACAACAAGCTTTTGTAATTTTTACAACTTCTTTAAGAATTCCCTTACAGTGTCCTCTTACAGTTCTGCTGACGGAATGAACATGGCCTCTTCTAATTGGTTGTCCAGCACTAAAAGCGCAGGCTCAAATAATAATCATACTTTCTTCATTTAAATGGCTCAAACTAAGCTGCTGTAGGTCTGGGGTATAAATGTGCTGAATTTTGTGCCATCAAACAAAAGAAAAATAAAGAAATAAAAATGGAGTGACAATGGACCACTTTATTAAAACAATTAAGAATGTTCACACAGTTTGTTTCGTTTATTTAAAAAAACAAAAACTACAGAAAATGAGAGTTTCAAGTGCTCTTTAAGGAGAGCTTACAGTTGTGATCAAAATGGACAGCTTAGGTATATTTTAGCTTACCTGCATACAGTTAAGCAGACCCAGAAAGACATTAAAACCTTCCAGAAACTTCCCCCTTAACTGTTCAGTCCATTCTGTGGGTTTACTAATCAGAATATACCTATGAGCAAAGCAAAAAAGGACAAATACATTTGAATAGCCGATATTTTATAAATGTATACACACACACACACACACTCCACACTGTTCAGTAGCAGCACTAAAACTACTCACTGCGACTTTAACAAAGGCCAAATTGTGATGCCTGTCTGTTAGCCTATCTGGGTCAATCCCACAGAACTACTGCAGCACGCAGGACCAATTGCTGAAAACGTTCATGCCGGCTTTGACAGAAAGGTGTCAGAACACAGTACATTGCAGCTTACTGCTTATGGGGCAGTACAACAGAAGACTGAGCTATGAAGCAATGGAAGATGGTGACCTGGTCTGATGAATGATTTTTTTAAAAAAAATTTTTTTAAATCATGTAGATAGACAGACGCATGTGTGTCAACTTGCCTGGGGAAAACTAGCACATGAAGAAGGCAAGCTGGCTGAGACAGTCTGGTGATATAAACCAGAGGTCTCCAACCAGTGTTAGTTATTAACCACTGCACAGAAAGGCAGAAATTTTTTTTTTACTGGTTATCAGAGTCTGAAAGATCTTTTATTTTGAAAAAATGCTCATCTCGGTCACTTGCTCGACAAACGCAGGGCTTCCACCAATTCAGCGCACTTTGTATTTATACCGGTCTGAAAAAAAAAAAAAAAAAACTATTTTATATGATACTGGTCCGTGACGCAAAAAATGTATGTAGATGTTACTTTGACTGGCCTGAACCAAGTTTAGTTTGGGTACACCCCCTCATGGCAACGGTATTTTGTGGTGGTAGTGGCCTCTTTCAGCAGGATAATGCACTCTGCCACACTGCAAAAATTGCTCCAAGAATGGGTTGAAGAGTTCAAGGTGCTGACTTTGCCTGCAATGATTTGGCATCTGTGAGATGTGTTGGACAAAGGACTCCAATCCATGGGTTGCCCTCTTCACTACTAACGTCTTTGTACCAGACACCAAAGCAGAAATTCAGAGCTTGAGTAGAGCAAATGTCTCGAAGGGTCAGAGATGTTTAAGTGGCGTGAGAGGGACTCACACAATATTCAGTAGGTACACATATTTACACTCACACACACTATTCTGAATAGTCTGTGTCTACATAGCCCCATACACAGCAAGCTGCAAAATACTGAAAGCGTTCTACCCAACAATTCGTGGTACAGTAGAAAGGCCAAGGAGATCAGGCTAGTCTTCACTACTTCTTGGACATCTGATATATACCCGGAACTACATACGCGGAACAGCCCAATAACACTGTTTTTGAAATCCAAACCGTGGTGCAAAAACGTAATCTTCTTTTGCATCATGGTGTGAAGGAAGTCACTAAAATGACTGCAGGAAGTCATATATATATAATGCACCTTCTGCTTATATATACACTCAACAAAAATATAAACGCAACACCTTTGTTTCTGCTCCGATTCTTCATGAGATGGACTTAAAGATCTAAAATTCATTCCAGATACACAATATTACCATTTCTCTCAAACATTGTTCACAA
>JBBPDB010000001.1:30052624-30091578 GCA_037974465.1 Brachypetersius altus
ACACACACACACACACACACACACACACACACACACACACACACACACACACACACACACACACACAATAAAATACAATCTCAAAAGCTATATATGCATACAGTTAAAATACATTTAATGCCATATGTAACATGTAAACAATGCATAGAATACGCATTAAATACAATTGACGATATGTTACGTATAATAATAATAATAACAATAACAATAATAATAATAATAAATATAATAAATAATAAAAAACAAAATAATAATAATAATAGAAATAATAACAATAATAATAATAATAATAATAATAATAATAATAATAATAATAATAATAATAATAATAATATAAAGGCATTATGGGATGTTCATTCCACCGCAGTATAAATAATCCTTCATGTCCTGAAAGTGACACTCGAGTGACTTTCCATTTGAAAGTGGAGTCAGGCGGAAATTGCCTGTCCTGCTCTGAGGCTGATCAGGGAGGAGTGTGCTCTGTTTACTGAGAGACCGGAGAGAAGACTGTGGATTGTGTAGCTTTCGGAATAACATGGTCAGTCCCTAAGGTTCAGTTTTAAATCTGCTCTTTCAGGGTAGGGTGGCTTTATTACCAGGAATTCATTTTAAACTATTTTTGAGAACGATAGTACAGACCAACACTGTCCTACAAAACCAAAGTACAGCCTAGGAGAGTCTTTAGGAGAAACTGTCCTGGTTCAAAGTTGTTCTGTTTCAGAGGAATGGTTGTGTCAAAATTGCAGTAACTACAAAATCCATACTAATACTAAAACTTTAAAGCCATTTTTTCTCAGTATCAGCTTTGACATAGTTACTTCATCATAACCAGTATTCATCCATTTACCTTTTGTTCCTCTACTGCCTATCCATAGTATTATATTGCACCACCCAGTCACTTTATACTTTCGTTGAATAGTATTTGCACTATCCTGTACTTAAGTACTTAATTAGTACTTTATTGCTACTTATTTTACTTTACCGTTTTTGACATTTCACTCTTATTTTATATCATTGTTTTGCATCTGGCCAGATTGTCACTTCAGTATATGTTTTCCTGGATAATCATGTATGTGACTGACAAAGCCCTTGAGGCCATGTCGCGCATCCATTCTGCTCTTTGCAAACAGAATGTAACCAACACAGAGTGTTCATTGCTCTCCTAATTTTGATTTAAGTCAATATTTGTTTCTACATAACCAGCAGCTTGGCTGCTCTTCAACCAACCCAAAATGTTGCATGTCACCCCAGTGCTGATTGACCTTCCCTGGCTACCCGTTGCTGCCTGAATTAAATTAAAGTAACTAACTCTTGCCAACAGAGTGAGATCTGGGTCTGCACCCAGCTACCTTAATCCTCTCATTCAGCCTTATGTTGCTACTTGGTCCCTCCGCACCTCCAAGGGTCTGGCTCTGGGATCCCGACCCAAAAGACAACCCCAGTCCAAACTTTTCTGTATTGTGATTCCCCGCTTATGCACTACTCACTTCTTGCATTACTTTTACATAACATTTCAAACTTAGAAGTCCCCTCAGGTTCTCACTTTTTCCGGTGTTTTCTCATATTGTAAGTCGCTTTGGATAAAAATGTCTGCCAAAGACATACCATGTAGTTAAATGTAGTTAATTAGTAACCCTACTTACACAAGCTGTCCCCATCACAAACTTAAGTTTCTTATTTTGTTATATTATTTCTTTCACTGGAAAATCATATAAATGTCAAAACATATCTCATTGCAGTCCCACACTATCCTGCTTGTTCAGCCCACCAAGAGGCCCGAAGGAAGAACCTACGCTGACTATGAATCAGTGAATGAGTGTATGGAGGGTAAATATTACCTTATACCTTAATGCATGAATACAGCTTTCCCATTATAGCAAACATTGAAAACTATTCATCTGAATAGTTTTCATTACTTATAGTGATTTTAGTGTTTTGTTTACTGAACATGCTGTCTGTTTAGACAGAAAGTTGAGGGATCACATTTGTTGCTATTGAAACAGGAACTAACGCAGTGATTTGATTTTTTCATGTAGCCGAGTAATTCTCTAGATGTTTTTATCTAAAGAATGTATAGATGTTGTCTGTGCTTATGTCAGATGTTGTGTTTGGCAGGAGTCTGTAAAATGTACGAAGAACACCTAAAGAGAATGAATCCCAACAGTCCATCAATCACATATGACATTAGTCAGTTGTTTGACTTCATCGATGACTTGGCAGACCTCAGCTGCTTGGTGTGAGTAGGCATTCTGTGTTACCTTATCATTTCTTTATATTTCACATCCAAAACTCCAAAGGACTTCCCTCCTGGAAGCCATTCAAAGTTTTTGCATAATAAGTTGTTGTATAATAATTATTTTTTATTCATTATGTGTGAATGCCACAATCATGTTAACAGAAGCTTTATGATCATAATATCAGCTGCCATGGGCCTGTTGGTGGTTTCAGGTTTGTGGGCTTTTGGTTTTTAGTTTGTTCTTCGGGTTATCAGCCCAAAGGTCTTTGACACTGAGTGTATTTCAGTGAATTGGACTGACCCAGGTTAAACAGTCTCTGTCTTCTCTCTCTTAGATACCGTGCAGACACGCAGACATATCAGCCCAACAACAAGGACTGGATTAAGGAGAAAATTTATGTTTTGCTACGTCGACAAGCTCAGCAGGCTGGGAAATAAAGGGATAGCACATTTCGCTTTTGTGTGCTGATCAGATAAGCTTTGCATTTCAGGGATTTGGTGGGGAAGTCCATCCGCAATGAATCAAAAGAGGAAAGGTTTGCTAAGATTAAATGGGAGGATTGTGGGTCAGAGATTTAGAGCAGTGGTTCTCAATCACAGTCCTGCAGTCCCAGGTAACCACTGAAGCCTTGGCTATAAGCGAAAGAGTTCAGACCTGGAAAACTATGAGGGTGATTTCCTCCTGGAACTGTCCAGTGTTTAGTGGCAAAACCTGTTTAATTTACCAATGTACAATATGCATTGTTCAAACCAAGCTTTTCAGAAAGGATCATTAGTTCCAGTCCTGAAGTGCCAGAGTTGAGCACAATTTGGCCGTTTTCCTGCTCTGAAATGCCAGCTGGACTTTTGCCTTCTGGGACTGAAACTGATGACCCCTGCTGGGAGATCTAGTGGCTGCATCCTTCTAAACAGAGTTCCCAGGACTAAGATTGAGAACTGGCAGTCTAGATGAAGGTGTGAATTTAATGTGTAAGAACTTAAACTGTGCATTATTTCTTTATTCAAATGTTTTCTTTTTTTTCTTTTTTTGCCTGAAGTGGACATTTTATAAGTCAATATCTCAAAGGTTTTCCCTCTACTGAGTTATAATAAAATGGCAATGTTCAAAGCAGTCCGTTTTATTATAGTAAACAGATAAGTGGCTAATGTTTTGTTTTGGTAGGTAAGGAAAAGACCAGAGGATATCCTCCTGAGACCCAGAAAAAAACTTTTGGTATTCTTAGATCATTTAAAATTACAGTTGAAAGAAACATGCTACAGTATATTTAAATTCTCAGCAGCTCAAGACTTTGGCAAATCAACCTTTTATCTGATGCTGTATGTAAATTAATGTAAAACTCATTTCCCTATCTGTACACTGTAACAGTGACTTGCTTACATCTAGTGCATAATCAGAATCAGAACCAGAATGGACACTTTGTCACTCCTCAGGTTCCTTGAAAGCTGATATGTCCTCATCTTAGCTTTCAAATTCCTGCTCCACTGTCTGGCCATCCTCCACCTGATGTCCAGACAGCTCTACGTCGGACTCTTCATCACAGTTCTGACTAAAACCCGTCTGCTTATTAACCCCGAAGATTCCGGAAGTTTGAAAACTGGTTAGGTCCTGATGTCCACATAGACCACACTAAATAAAAGTTGATAAGTTTTAAGGGTTTTTAAGGGCTGATTTAACTTCACAATTCTGAAATCTTACTAAAGTTACGTATAGACCCTTATTCTGCAGAAACATATGGAAACATAATCTGCAAAAAAAACAAAACAGGAGGATATGGTCATTAAAAAAACAGGATAGCTGGATACTTTCTATGAATCCTCATAATGTGGATGAATAATGAACTGCATTATTAATATATCATTTCTAAGTGCTCCAGCCACATGCTGTAGAATTAGGAAATGTGCCAGTCTTGTCAATTTAATTATATAAGCTTGAACATACATTCATTTTCTGTGACCACTTAGTCCTTATTATGTCACGGGTTGCTGAATTCTATCCGGGTGTTGAGACTCATCCTGGGCGTGGTGCCACCCCATTCACTCACACACTCACTCCTACAGCCAATTTAGAATTACCCAAATTACCTGACAGACCTGACAGGCATGTCTTTGGACTGTGGGAGAAACTGGAGACCTCAAAGGAAACCCATGGCCACACGAGGAGAACATACAAACTCTGTATAAACAAGACCAGGACCTGGATTCAAAACACCAACCCTGGAGGTGTGAGGCAACAGTGCTACCCACTGCGCCACCATGGCGTCATATGAACCTAAAATAGTGGTTTTAAAAGACAAATTGCAGACACTGAGGTTTTGTACATTGTGTAAGGGCTGACTGTGAGCGATGTAGCCTACAAACATTTGTCTTGCAACAAAAATCGTGACTTTTTGTTTATTAAATAGTTTTTCATCAAATTCACCAAGTAAACAGTCAGTTCTTCAGGCTGATGTGCAAGTGAAGGAATTGGAGCATTAAAGGCCAAGTTGTGATGGCTAGGTGACTGGGTGAGAGTATCTCCAAAACAGCAAGTCCTGTTGTGTGGGCTTTGGTACGCAGTGGTTAGGGCCCACCAAAAATGGTTCACTGGCGACAGGATCATGGGCACATATGGTTCATTGATGCATGTGGAGAGTGAAGGTTTGCTTGTCTAGTCCAATCCCACAGAAGAGCTACTGTAGCACCTATTGCTGACAAAATTCATGCTGGCTGTGACTTGACCACCAAATTCCCCAGATCTCAATCCAGTCCAGCATCTGTGGGATGTGCTGGACAACCTCTTGTAATCCAAGGAGGCTTCAATTTACTACCTAAAGCATCTGCTCTTGGTGCAAATACCCCAGCACACCTTCAGAGATCTTTTGGAGTCCATGCCTCAATGGCTCAAAGCTGTTTTGGTGGCTCAAGGGGACCTTTCACAATATGAGGCAGGTGGTTTCAAAGTTATGTCAGATGTTGTATGTATACACTATATGAACAAAGTTCAGGACACCTCTGTTTTTCAGGGTTACCTCCAGTGAAGGGCTCAATCTTAATGCTTCAGTGCAACAATTTTTGGACACTCCATTCTTTGTCGACACAATTTCCTATTCCAGCTTGCCTGGCCCAATGCACAAAGCAAGATAAACAAATCTATGGTTGGATGAGTTTGGTGTGGAAGAACATGACTGGCCCTCACAGAGCCCTGACCTCAACCTCATAATGTTTTCTAATTTTTGCTGCTCTTACCTTTGTACTGTCCATCTTCTGTTGTGACAATGCTAATTTCTCACTTGTGGGATTAATAAAGGTTTGTTTGATCTTATCTCATGCAACACATTTGGGATGAACTGGAATGGAGATTTCGAGCCAGGCCTTCTCTGAGGCCAGTGCCTGACCTCATAAATGCTTTGCAGAATGAATGGGTACAAGTTCCCACAGAAACGCTCCAAAATCTTGTGGGAGCCGAGGAGAGTCGGTGCTTTTATAGCTGCAAAAGAGGGACCATCTTTGAATGCAGTGTCATTAAAGTCGCTATTTGGTGTAATGGTCAGGCGTCTTTCGTCCATACAGTGTGTGTGTGTGTGTGTGTGTGTGTGTGTGTGTGTGTGTGTGTGTGTGTGTGTGATGTTAAAATCTTTCTAAAACCTTTTTGAAATGAGCCTGAATCTCTCTTATTTATACTCCAAAACAGACCCTCTCATCTGTCTCTGGGGTCTCACCTGATTTGCATAATGTGACATCAGCGCGGTTTCTGTGTTTTGCACGAGCGCTATTCTTGAAGTTTTGTTTTTTCTCTCTCTCTCCATCTATCTCTCTTTCTTTCTCTCTCCTTTTCCTCCTCTGCCGGATGGCTGGAGTAGAAGAGCGCGCCTGATGGAGAGACCAATAACGCGCCGCTCCGTTTTTTCCCCACCTTTGTGTTTCTCTTCCCCCAGCCCAGTCTCCCCCCGTCTTCCCCTCCCTCCCTCCCTCTCTCCCTCTCTCTCTCTCTCTCTCTCTCCCTCCCTCAGCATCTCTAAAGGCTACTGAGTGAGAATCGATGGCGCAGAGGCCCGCCTGACAGGACAATAAAACCACAAAGAAGCGGTGAGTGGGGATCACTCTTTTTTTTGCTCCCTCTCTCTCTCCCTCTCTCTCTCTGCGTCCTTCGCCTTTCACTTAACGGCACAACAGAAATATAGCTGGCTGGGGGGCGAGAGAGGGGCTCGGCTGTGTCGCCCACCGTGCGGGATGAAATCCACAGCGGATTTTTGAACAGCTGCCTTTTGTTGGTGCGCTCCTTGCTTTTTTTATTTTCTCCTCCAAGACACGAGCTTCATCCCCGCGCCAGGCTGAGACCAGGAGCCCCCGCGCGCGTGTTTTGCCACCGTCGTCTCGGGATGGTGGTATTGGGGGGGGTTGATGGGTGGTGTTGGGACACACACACACAAACGATGAAAGTCACTTTCTGTATCAAGGTCTCAAACAGTTTCCCTTGGGTCCGACCATTCATTGTGTGCACATCCATACACGCACACGCACCGAATGCGGCGGCGGCGCGTGAACAACAATGTGAGGGGTCTGGCTGAGGAGGAGGAGGGCTGAGGAGGTTCAGGCTGGACCTCCCCTAGAAGAAAATCACGACAAGCAGACACAACAAGGAGCAGCCCTGCATGGTGGTTCACAGCCCTGCTTTTTAAATGAGATGGTCTAACAGCACCCCTCCTCCCCTTCCTCACAAGGCGAGTGGAGAAATGCCCTCAGTGTTCACAGGCTAGTGTGTGTGCGAATGTGTGTGTGTGTGTGTGTGTGTGTGTGTGTGAACGGTGGAGGGAAGCGAGCATCTCCAGAATGTCATTATGGAGAATGCAGAGTGCAGCCTTCTCACATTATTATGGCAGGCCTAAAGTGTGCAGCTTTGCTAGGCTATAGCCAAACAAGACTACTGACCAACAGACTGCCGTGATGCGAGATCTGAAGGTCGCAGATGTTAGTCAGGTATCTGCATAGGCTGCTTGGATTACATGGTTTTGTTGTATACTAATCAGCAGTGCCCACTAGTGAGTAGACACTGTTCTTTCGCTGTTGTTGATGACTTTGTGTCATTTCCCCCAGGTTTCTTTTTAAGTGAGAAGATCGTGATGTGCCTGCTGTGGGAGTTCACGGCCCCCTACCTCCCCACAAAGGCCTGGCCAGGGTGCAGAGCCAGTCCCTGAAGTGTGAACATGAGACGCCAACCAACTCTCTCTCCCTGCTCTTAATGGAGTCGCTATCTCATGAGGTGAACCTGCGTGTATTTCACACCATGCTGCTGTTTAAGCTCTTATCTTTGTACAAGGTTAAGCTTTAATTTGTAATAAGGAAAGGCCGAAGGGTTTTAAGGTTCCTGACTAATTATGTACCATGTTTTCTAAATTGATTCTTTAAATGAAACAGTTAAGACCCTCTCGTCTTGTCTACGCTAATGTTTCTTACCGCAGGTCTGTTTTATTTTCTTTAACACCATGACCTATTATTAAGAGACTGTGGAATTTCAGTTGTCTTTTTTATTTTTTGCATTTTATGTTCATGATAAGTTATATACACACCGGTCAGCTATTACATTTAAACTACCTGCTTAATGCTGTCAGACTGGTAGGACTAGTTTGTCCAGCATGTCCCACAGATTCTCAGTTGGACTGAGATCTGAGAAATTTGGAGGCCATGTCAACACCTTGAACTCCTTGTCAAGATCCTCAGACCATCCTGGTGCCATCTCTTACACAGGTAAAAGAGGCACATGCACCTGGCTGTCCCTGTAATGTAAAAGAAAAGGTTATGGTGTCCTTCTTCCAGTGCTCCACGGTCTAGTTCTGATTCTCCGGTTTCCATTGTTGGCATTCTTGTCAACGGGCAACGGGGTCAAAATGGCCACCCTGGTTGGTTTTGGACCAGACAGCCTAACTTTAACAACCCTCAGACATCAGTTAGTCGTGTGCGTCCATGACCCAGTCACTGCCTCCACATTTAGTAGGTTCTAACCTCTGCATACCAGCAGTATTTCACAAGACCTGCTGTTTTGGAGATGTACTGACCCAGTTGACTAGCCTCTCACAAAGTCACTCAGATCCTGCTTTACCTGCTTTCAACACATCAGCTTCAAAAACGCACTGTTCACTTGCTGCATTCTTCACTTCACCCGTCAGTGGTTTTAATGGTGAGGCTGATCGATGTGTAGACAATTTCTTGTTGTGTTTTATCGTGCTTCTAGCAACATTATGTGCCCTACCTCTTTTCCACATGCTTCAGTTGAAATGGAGGATGAAGATGGGACATGTTTACTTGATGTGTTGTGGTAAGTGCTGCCAGACTCAATTACTCCCAATTGCTAAAACTGTGATGAAGCTCAGACTTCAGCTTCAGACAGGGCACACGGGAGTCTTTCTCCATTGACAGATATTACAACATGGAGGAATAGCTCTCCCTTTACTGTGATTAAACATCATTTGATACTAATAAAGTAATGTGGCAATACACAACAATGAGCCTTGAGACATGATTTGTGATGACTAAATTATGCCTTGTCTGTGTTTTAAAGTGATCCACAAGCTCTGAATGACTTTCTTCATGGGACAAAAGAGGTACTTGTCTCCAGCAGTAAAACAATTATAGTTCCTTAAGTATGCATTAACTCATGGGTGTTCATCTCAGTTCTTGGAGGGCCATTATCAAGCAGAATTTGGCGAACAGAGCAGAACACCTCTGCCATAATAATAAAATTAACATATAAGAAGTATAATTTTTTATAACTAGTATAATTTAGTAAAATCACAGGTTGTACTGAATTAAGTGCTAGTTAAAATAATGAATCAAATATTTTGTATATGAGAGAGCATATTTGAGAAAACATGATGAAAGATTAAGGATTCAGTACATTCTCCCTGCAATTAACCATCTTTCCTCTGTGTTCATGCAGCTGCTGAGTGGAGACCTGCTCATTAATTCCTCCTCTGGGGAGCCATCCCTGTTCACAGACACCCCGGTGAGTCTGGGCCTCTGTCCCTATGGAGAACATGCTAGATGGGGAAGATATTACTAGTTGTAGCTCAGCATCACCTGTCTATTTGATTGTTTCTTCTGAAACCACCTACTGATAACTTGGTTTCTACTGACAGTCACAGTTCTCTAATCAGTGACTTTAAAGAAAGCTCAGTGTCTGTCATTCACTCATGATTGATTGTATACTAAAGTAGTATTTCTTTCCTCTCCAGAGCCCTGTATCTTTGTTGGCAGATGATGCTGGTTCTCATGACACGCCTACCTCGGGCTGCGTGGACCTTTCTTTCCTGGATGAGGCTTTGCTGGCCTCACCAGCTGGAGAAGATTCAGAAGAGCCAAATGATGCCCCAGATGTGCAGGCAGAAGTGCTGCAGCAACAGCAGGAAGAGGAGGAGGAGGAGGAGGAGGAGACCTGTGATATCTTACAACAAAGTCTCCAGGAGGCTGACATCACTGAGCACACACTGGCTTTAGAGGCAGGTCTTGCCCCGCCTGGAGAAGCTCTCTCACTCTACCCATCTGATATGAACCTTCCTTCACCAACATATCTGTCCAAGCCGCTGAACATTTCTGGGGTCACTGCCTTGCCCAGGGACACCCAAGTTGCCGTAGAGCCACCTCAACCATCCTTATTAGCCGTAGGACCAGGCTGTCCATCGCTGAAACCTGCAGCACCCCAGTTAATGGGGCTACTTCCAGGAAATGTATTCCCTGCACCTTCTACTGAGACCTCTTTCTCCCTGAGTCCAGCCCAGGGCTCCAGCATGATCATCCGGAAAAGTCTACCATGCCTGACGGGCCGCCAACTGTTGACCCCTGCTCTAAGGACCACAGCACCAGAGATCATACTGCAGAGGACCCCCCTGCCCATTCAGCCTAAGCTGCCAGTCAATATCCAGCCGAGATTGGTGCAAATCAGCCCTAAACCATCGGGGCAAAAATCATCCCCAGGACTTACTTTCATTCCCCCAGCCGCATCACAGAACATCCTGCTGTCTTCTCCCATGACCTCCAAACAACCTCCTCCATCACAACCCACACCCACCCTCAACAAACCTGTTAGCCTCCAGCTAGTCAACCAGGGAGGATCCATCGTCATTCAACCCCAAGGCCTCTTTCAGGGCCAAAGCCACTTCCTTCTTCCCAACCAAAGTCCCGTAACTGTGGCCCAGTCTACAAGCACTGCCAGGCCTCTTCTCACCACAGTGAGTAATCAAATGCCAAGTGGAGCTCCTCCAGCGGGACACCTCGTCGACGGCTCACAGATTGTGACGGTACGCCCCAGGCAACTGAATTTCAGCCCAGTATTTACAACTCCAACTGGGCAGCTCACGCTCAGACAGGGAGCCCTCCTGTCAGGACCCCTGCAGCTTCAGTCAGCGCCCCCTACAGTCTTCCAGATGCCAGCGCAGCTAACAGGGGCATACGCTCCCCATCCGCAGGGGCAGCATGGTGCTGTAGTTCACAGCCCTGCCTTAGGGAACCAGATTACCTTGATCAATAGCCCCAGTGTGCTCACCCCTGATATGACCTCCATATCTATAGTGAATGGTCCGTCAGTGGTGCAAAGCCTGCCCTTTGTGTCTCAGGCACAGCGACTTATGGCAGGAGGTGCTGAGGAGCAACTAAGTCTTCCGCAGACTCCAGTGCTTCTCCTTCCTGAAAGAACTGCAGCAAATAAGGCCGAAGCGAACGAGCAGATTCATAGCATCTTACAAGTGAGATCCCTATTGTCATTCTTCTGTTTACCGTTTTTGTTATTGCTGTGGTTTTGTTATTGCCGTAGCTCATAAAATGCTCGGGTATTAGTGTGATCATACAATATTTGCCTGTTGTTTTTGCACTCATTCCAGCAGAGCAGGCTGTCTTCTCCAGTCTCAGTGCAAACCCCCATTCCTGAAATGCATTCACAGCCTTCCCCAGTGGTCACTCTTCTGCAAGCACAACCAGAGAGTGTCCATAACCCTGAGCCTGTTGCGTCATTATCCAAACACCTAAATGCCCAGCAAGAGAAAGAGCGGACTGTTGAAGACGACCATGGCTCTCAGAATCAGGTCTTCATGCATCCTCCTCAACAGGTAAACCAAACTATGTTGTTTGATGTTCTGAATTTAGTAATACAGTAAGCCTGCAGTTTTATGCGGATCAGGACACATGGATCCAGTCCAGTGCTGATTTATTATGACAACCTAACTTATCGTTTTACGCGGAACCAGCAAATATTCTACACATTTCTTTTTTTGCTTTTTTTGTGGCAATATGTTTTTTACACATTTTACTTCTGAACTATTAAGAAAAATTAACAAATTTTGTAACATAAATAGTAAGGATGCAAGGAAATTATTTATTTTGGCAAACACCAAAAACCAAAAATGAGGAAACACTTGGCCGAAAAACGAAACCAAAACACTGAAAGAAATAATTATTATTAAATTATTAAAAGAATAAATCGGTTACAAAACTATGAAAATATTTATTTAGCATTCAAACAATACACAACATAAAATAAAATTTGAAATAAAATATTTTACTTGACCCCACTCATGAAGAGCTTAAAAGCAAGATAGCTGAAATATTATACCATCAAATATCTTCTCTCATAAAACAAGTGAATTCACGTGCCTGTTAATATTCTGAACGAAGTGCATGAACATGAATGAAGTGCATTTAGAAACAATTTCAGAATTGCGCACTTTACAAACGGCTTATATATATCAAAATGCGCTCACACGGCAGGCATGTTGACTCTAATCCAATATTGCGCCTGCAGGTTACAGTTGTTGATTCAGTCGTGTTAAAAAAAAAAGTTCAGTGGCCGAAGATTTGGTGCATTCCTAATAGATAGTAATACAAATATAAATTTAGCTAAATATAAATCAGTGTAGGGCGTGGCACAGCCACACCCAGACGCCTTCCGGACTGCTCCGTTCAGACTCTGCTCTTTTTTTGTTTTTTATTTGTCTATTTTTTTTACTTTACTTTTACTTTTGCATTTTTACTTTAGTGTGTTTCAGAGAATTTTTTAAATTTAAAGCTATTTATTGTTTATAATGTTTGCATCTTGGCAGAGAAAGACAGGCCGATGGCCATCGTGCATTGGACAGATTACCAGATTACCGCCTCTCTATGTACCTGTACAGTATATAGCAGAGATGACAATAAAGTTGACTTTGACTTTGACTTGACTCATCTTGAATGTTTCTCTTGATTTTCGTTTTTTTAAACCCCAGTAGTTTTATTACTGTACTGTAAATGAAATTAAAAGAGGCTGTTGAGCTCAGTCGTGGTGCAATGACTGCTTTAACCAACGGGTCTCTAAGACGCGACCGCTGATGAACAGTAAATTGAACTATAAAAATGATTGATTACCCCTACATTTTACTGTCGTTTTATTACTAAAATATTACTAAAAATTATTATTAAATTACACTAATTTATTACTGTATTTATCTGTTTATACCAAAGAAAATGCCTGTGCATGAATTACAGTACAGACTGTGTGGGCTTACCTTAATATTTTTTATTAAGGGTAATGCATTAAAATGAGTTTAAAATTAAATTAAAATGTTTTGGAGCATATTTATATATCTCTTCCACAGCAAAGTACACACACCTGACTGTTCTCATGAGGTAAAAGAAAGTGTGATTCGGCAGAACTGGGGCATGTTGTTTCATTGCTCCGTGGACTGGCTCTGATGCTCATGTGCCCATTATAGGCACATAAGATACTTGACGGGTCAGCATGGGCTCGCTGACTGGTCTGGAGAAACTGATACACTGTGATGCTCTCTATCATAGCCAGTGTTAAATAAGTTATTTTATGCCTCATCCCAATTTTATCAGATGTCCTTTCTTGGACCATTTTTGTCTGATTGGTGTATATTTATTCCGTTTTATTGGCTTATATAGAAAAAATGTTCAGGGAATGCTAATTGGTGTTCAGTAAAGCAAAATGTGCTAAGCAACTAGTATTTAAGTTTTAATTTTTCTAGCAATGTAACAAAATAGATTTGATGAATAGGTTTTTGTTTATACAGATAAAGCAAATGAAGCAATATCTCCAAATATCTTGTTTAGTCAGAGGCAGACTATTTCAGTCATAATTTATTGCTTCCTTTCATTGTTGATGTATCCTGTGTGATATTTTGAATGTTTTTTAATACCTCTGCCCACAGCAGGTGCTTAACGTGTCTGCCGAGTCCTTGACCGAGACGCTGCTACTGGACAGCCACATCTCTCCTGCAGCTAGTGAGACAGAATCGTCCCCCGCAGCCCCGGCTGTGTGCAGTCAGTCTGATGCACTCTCCGTACTGTCTGAATGTGGTGGGATACCCACCCCGGCACATTCTGGATCAGAGCACAGTGACATGCTGTCCTCACCACCCATCCTCCAGTGCTCTGGAAGCACGCCTTCCACCATGTTCCCTACTCCTCCACTCTCAGACAGACAGCCCACAACCTCCTCTGCATTTATGGCTCTCAGTGCAAACTTCCAGGCTCAAGATGAATCTGTGCTGTGCCTGAGCCCAGCTTCTGCTCCAGAGAAGATATGTGCTTCTGAACAACAGCCGTTACCCATCCCTGCTTCAACTGGCCTTAGTGCATCCTTGGAGCCTGGTCTTAATGGAGCCCAACAACACATGAAGCGAAGCAGTAAGTATAATGAACCATCCCTGCTTCTTGATTTCTTACCCACATTTTGGACCCTTATCCCACCATTTTCACTCTCATCTAGTGCACCTAATCCAGTCCTTCTAAAGACATTTACCAACAGACGTAGTAAAAACAGATTATAGTGGGGCTTAAACTGTCTAGGAGCATATTGTTCTCAAAGAGCGGAGTTGGGGGTGCTTTTATAATCTACACTAGCTGTAAGTACAGTTATAACAGCATAAAAAAGGTATAGCAGTACCTTAAGTTTTACTGAAGAATTGTATCTTTTTCATCAGCATCAGAACTCGGAACTGGTGTGGTGGCTGACCATGAACTCATCTCACCAGATCTACAGGACAGCCATGATGCTGTTTCATCACAGGACCCACAAATGAAGACAGTCCAGGTTCAGATACAAGTGAGCAGATATTGTTTAATAATAAATAAGATCCTGAAGAGAGCACATGACAAATAGAAATAGCAGAAAACATGACCTAAAATGTAATGAAATATTCCATTTGGTTTTGCTTTGTTTCTGTGCTGCTCTAGGTGCCATCTGTTGGTGTGAAGGGAAGAGAAATACTCACGCCAGCGATTAAGCAACACATGTCAGCAAGCATTTACTTCATTATTATAGAAGACATCACTATTAGTGTTTCAAATGTGATCAACAACTTTTTAAAAATCTGAATAATAGAATTACCCAGGAAGAATGTGTGTGTGCCTCATGAAAATGAAAATGAAGTTGTATCATGGCCAATATATCTTTTGTGTTTGTGTCTGTGACTTCCAGAATTAAGCAGCAGCTTTGTTCGGACCACAATGCTGTTCTCAATCCAAACACTGGTACTCGGTTCATTTCGCTCGAAGAAGCTATGAGACACCTCTTGCCCTACCATACCTGCTCCAGACTTTTACCCAGTCAAACTGATCTGAGAACAGGTTAGGTCCAGCTCATCTACTGCTGCATCTACAGTTCATTTGAAACTGACCTGAATGGACTAATATTTGTGAATGTAGCTTTTTTTCTTTTGTGGATACGTGGTTTAACCTGTTGCAGTCTTATATGTCTACTGAGCAAACAACAAAGGAACAAATTGTCATGCCTCTTCATATTTATCTGTCTCTGTTCAGTGGATAAGCAGTTTGAGAATGTATCGGGGCTCCTGCTGAAACGTACCACAGACATGCTGAACAAGTACAGGAAGCTCTTACTGACGGAGTCCCAGGTGAGCCAGAGCATCACACTTTTCTCTGCCAAGCTGCCTGCTGTGCCTCTCTGGGTTTTTTTCTGCATTTTAGGGCATGTCCGTGGTCTAGCCAATGCTCACAGTATTAAATTAGCATATACAAGAGGTAACAGGAAAAATAACAATAGTATCACAAGAACAGCTTTAGCATATAGATACATGTACGGACAAAAGTATTAATTACTGAATTCAGGTGGCCCCATACAATCTTAATGCTGCAGCATAGCAAGACATTTTGGACAATGTCATGCGTCCAACTTTGTGGACACAGTTGGGGAAGAACCTTTTCGATTCCAGCAAGCTGGATGAGTCTCCCAAGGTGTGTAGTTTGGTTAAGATAAGTCATTAAATTATTTAGTGATCCCTTGGTGGTCATCTTCGACCACTACCATCAGGATACAAATGTGGCAGCATCGGATTTAGGTGGTCAGTCAGAATAACTGTGTTGATTTGCAGTGACACCTTCTAAGGGCACAAATGGACTCAAACTATGCCAGCACAATGCCCCCAGATAGCCACCAGATAGAGCTCAAGCATTCAGGCAGTTTACTTGGTGAGCACAGCACATGTGTTCTCACTTGTGTTCCCACTTGTGTTCTCACAAGAATGGTGAAGAAATCTGTAATATTTCTCTAGACCAGGATTTTCCAACACTGAACGTTTAGTGAAAGCCACCATTCTGTCCTGAACACCACAGCACACAGCATGAAATTCTTCCTCTGCATTTAACCCATTCACCAAGTGAAGCAGCGGGTAGCAGTGTGTGGGGTCGGTACCTTGCTCAAAAGTACCTCAGAGGTGATTGGGAGTCCACTAGACTACCAGCAGCCCTAACGGTCATTTGTCTCTGCACTGTCACCCTACCATGATATCCCTCTTTATGGAGTTGGACAGACTGCACTTGCATTCTGCACTGACAGTCTAAGTCAGTTTTCCCATACATCTAATTGCTGATGTCACTTTAGTCTTCGTAACTGAAGCTCCTGTTGTAAGTCCCACAATAACAAACCAGATTTCAAATTCACTTAGATACTTTCCTCCCTGACGTCTTGATCCGATCACTTTATATACATACTTCAGAACAAGGCAGGAGTTATTTTATAGAATCAGGTAATACACCTGTCTGGAAGCATCCGCACTTTTGTTTCTCTTCTTATTTAATCAGCATTTTCCTTTCACTTTTCATGTCTGTAAGTTTGTCAGTTTGTGAAGTAAATGCAGTTTAAAAAACAAGAAGGGAATGCTTTCTTAAAATTTAAAAAGGCAGGCCATGCTTTTCATTCAGGCTTACCATCAGTTATCCAGGCTTGCTGAACTAGATTTCACGTTTAGGCTACTCATGCATTGGGCAACAAGGCTCCATGTAGTTTGTAGGAGATTTGATTGTAATATGAAAATACTGATCACTACACAAAAGTACGGAAATCAAGTCGGAAATCAATATTTAATAAGAAAAAAGTTTTGGAAATGATGGCTGAAGATAGGAAGTCACTGGAATATTTTATAACAACATATTTTAACCAAGAAAAAGAATTGAGGAATAGTACATTTATGGGCCTGTGTGAACTGATGAATGAGAAATAAAGTACAAATATTTTTTTGGTTACATAATGTTACTGAGGCTTGTTATTGACCGTTACAGCAGGAGAGTCCCTCGGCAGAGATGGTGATGCTGGAGCGGTTGTTCCTGCAGTCTGAGAGGTTTTCACTGGGGGAGGAGAGACGTAGAGCGAGGGGAGATCCAGGTCAGTTTTCATGCTTTTCATAACCCCCTGTAGCTAAATAGGCTGAAAGAGATGATTATAGTTAAAAACTGGCTATTTATACTTCAGACATAATCATCTCAATTCATTTAAGTTTAAATAAAAAATGAAATCAAGAAAGGTCACTTTTGGTGTTGACCAAACATTTATCATTATTGTAAATTACATGCCAGTATGTCAATTAGTGCTGTCAAGCGATTAAAATTTTTGATCTAATTAATTACATGATTTGGCAATTAATTAATCGCATTTAATTGCTTATTGATATTTGTAAATGTCACTTTGCCCAGTGTAGCTGACTAATAGGAAACTGAAAAATTCCCAGGACAGTTCTGCACCTGCACACAGTCTGAAATGGAGTGAACAGTGGAATATTTCATTTGGAAGACTATTTCATTAAAATGCCATATAAAATGTCTTGGGAAATAAAAAGCAGCCTAAAAAATAAATGCAACCTTACTTTCTAACTTTCTTCGTATTTACTGTTACTGTACTGTTACTATTATTTCAGTAGGTCAGGACTATTTTCTTCCTTCATCCTTAGAGGTTCAGAAGTAGATTTAGAATCTATACATTCAGTGTAATTCTGCGATTTCTGTGAGTTAAAAAGGGATAAAAAAAAAAGACAACATGCTTTTGTTATGATTGGCATCTAAGTGTTGGTAGAATAAATCAGTATTGCTACCAGTATCTTCAGTTCAGGCATTATGTAGAATCTACTCACTGATGCACTGTTTGGTCGTTTGACAGAGTCGTTCCTGATGTCTTTGCGCAAAGCCTCGTTGCACCACAGCACGGTGCCCTCAGGGCGTGCCGATGCCTCGGGCAGTCCTCCTTCTCCACCTGCGTGGGCCCTACACTCCGACAGGCCTCCGGGTCTAAAGACATATCGCTCCAGAAGCAGAGGAGCACTCCGCCTCACCATCAAACACGAGTCGGGATCCCGCAAAGTCATCCACAACTCTGCCTGCGACAACCCGCACTCCTCCACCGGCCACAAGCGGACCTCTGGTGGGCAGCTCACCAATGGAGGAGATGTAGAGGAGAAACAGGAAGGGCTTAAGGCCCCTTTGCTGAGTCCCCCCGAGAGCAGCTCTCAGCCTGAGAAACAAGCAGTGGGGAAATGTCACACGGACACGGAGGCAAACAGGACAGCTAGCGGATTGCAGGACCTCCCACATTCAACGGCCAAGTTGGAGGGCACAGCTGTGAGCCCGGAGGGTTTACTTCCAGAGTTGTGCCCTCCAGAGCTTAAGCGGACAAAGCTGGACTCTTCAGACGTGCTGTGTCCTGGCTCTTCTCCGCTGGGGGAGGACAGTGGGCTCAGCGAGCACCTGCAGAGCGCCATAGACAGCATCCTGGAGCTGCAGCGGCTGCAGGGGCCAGCGGCGGGGGTCAAACCCAAACTACAGCCGAGCCACTCACTGGAACAAGCCGTCAGCTGCATGCTGGAGGGAGAGCTGTAGTACACAGAAGACCCCCAGGATAAGAACAAGTGCCATTTTCAGCATCTAATTTCCTACAGCGAAATAGAACATTACCAATGTCAGATGTCCACAGCAGACACTAAATTCTTTAATTTGTTCATTCAGTCTACATGGGGTCTCCTGTTAACTGTTCCCTCACTGGCATGAGAAAAGGCCCTCGAAATGAAGCACTGAACGTAAATAAGATAAATAAGCCACTCATTATAAATGTAAAACTAAGTAGCAGTTAGAGGTTGGGAAATCTGATGTGAATAGATTAAGTGGAGCGTATTGAAAATACGCGCCACATTACTTTTTTATATTCCTATCGGTTTAGTGTTAAGTAAGGAAACCTCCAATGTGCTTGATTTGTGCCAACATCGAAAATGTTGTCAGTTACATGCAGAGTGCCTGTGTGTATTATCGTCTGTTTTGTACGTGTGTGTGTCCGTATGTGTTTGTCAGGTATGATAGCTCATGTGTGAAGGGGAAGAGTTTGCTTGATTATTTACATATATATATAAATATATACATATATATTATATAAATACAGTTTAAGCAAGTTTGTATTTGGAGATTCTCACACTTCAAGTGTGCATAATCTACAGGTGACAGTACATGGAATCCGTTTCAGCTTGTTTACCCCCAAAGAACATGTGCTTCATTCTGAAATCACCAGCAAAACTATTACTGCAGCAGAGATTTTTCTTTCCTTGAAATCGTCTCCCATCCAAAACCAACAAAGACCGAAAGAGCGAGACCCAGTCAGGAACTGACAGGTGTTCTTTTTTTCGTGCTGACTTTGCAGCCGACCGTGAAGCTCCCTCCCGTTTCACATCACCGTACGCCGTTTGGTAATTTGACAAGGAGACACAAGTCTAAGATCATTTAAAGAAGCAAGCAATAATGAATAGTTGGTCTGAAACGTGGTTGTGCCTCAGCCAAACTCGTAGTCCTTGTTTTTTGTGTATTTGTGATCTCATCGGTCGTTCACTGGCTGACATTAAAAAAAAAGTGGGCAAATTTTGAAGCGCCCCATTAGAATGATCGATTTCACACTAGGTCATGGATGCGAATAGATGAAACTATTTGTGCAAGCTCAGAATGTGACGAAAGGTTCAATGTTTTGCTTCATTTTGAAATTTTAAATATTTGTGTTTGATGTTTTCCTCGACAATCTTTGACAATTTTGTTCGTTTTGTGTACTCCACAAGTGGTTCCATGAAGAACTAGGCCTGTTAAGATTAACGAACGCTTCTTTAAAGATGAAATTTCTGGATATTTGGATGCGGGAGCGTGGAGGCCCCTTTATGTTCGGCAGTTGAGGTTCAACACCTATTACTTAAGTAGAGCTGTCGTAGTAAAGGTATATATTTAATGACTACGTGTCACCAAGTAAAGCATCCATGTTTCACCCAGCAGCCACATGCCACATGGTTAACGCTACTTTAATTGCAAATTAAGATCTCTCTCCCCAACATGCTATGCACTAATCTAGAACTAAACCCATGTCAATACAGCGCACTTAACCCTATAAACTGTGACCAGCCCTAAATGTGACAAGGAGCCACTTTCCAGTGTATGATGTCATTTTCTTCCTAGTCATTCGTTTTCTTTTCCAGTTTAATACTGTGAACATGGTAGCATGTGTTGGACACAGCTTTAGACTATGACATTTGACTGACCGATTGTTCTGATGCCAAAATCAAAGAGGCCTTAATTTCGCAGTACCAGATTGTAAAAAAAAAAAAAAAAAGAAAAAGACATTACGTTAAATCCCAGCTAATGATTCCTGTGACCCGATGTAATGTTAGTGATTCATTTAAGACATATAAAGAGAAAAATCTTTTTGTACACATTTTTACAAACTATTTATTTATCTGTGATTTTGTAAATAATAAAGTAAAATGGTGAATGGAAATGCTTGTGTTCATCCATGCGTCAAAATTCACGGACATTTTTACATTAAATACTTTATTAATTGTTTAAGGAAACACAGCAGCTTTTAAAGGGGTTACATCTGGACAAATGTAAATAAAAGGACAAAACTGTAGTGTTTCTTTAGTTAAATCAAAAGCATTCTTTTTTTTCCCTCCAATGTGGAAATCAGCATCTCGCTAAAGGATCATGGGTTTCAGGATCACCTGATGGAGCCAGTGCTCTCTGGTGGCACAAAAAATATGGAATGAATGGGAATGTAATGGACACCACTAAATACTGAGGTACGCCAAATGATAAAGATTCCTCAAGTCAAGTCAGGGGATAAACTGCACGACCAGTGTGCACTTTGAGGTGTCCTGACTGACGGGATATTTGGGAATACAGAATAAAGGAGTGGCCACGTCCTCTTAAACCATTCGGTAAAATCAACCAAGAAGCCCCGAGTTAAAAAAAAAACCCATAGAGTTCATCATAAGGAGGTATTTAGTTCATATATAGTCATGTCAAGTCTATCATAAAAAACCGACATAGTGTAACAGCCATTATTCAAATATGGGGCGAAAATGTATTCTGAACCATGGTCAGCAACCCCAAGAGAAACTGATTTACCACATTTATACAAATGAATTAATAGGGCCGCAAACCTGCAGTAACTTGGACCTACACACATTTTATTTTAACTTAATTTTTAAGAAATGAAGGGCAGGTTTGGGCTGTTTAAAATAAGGACTTCGATTTCTGAAAAGCTGAGAACTGTTCTCCCACCACATTTTTTCCTCCCTCCCTATATAAAGGAGGTTGTGAAATGTCTTTAACCCTCATCGTTTTTTCATCCTTCTTCAAGGGTAGCGATCAGTCATTCATCACAGTGACTTCCATGTCCATGAGCCACTGGCTTGTCTCCTCAGTTCTTCTACAGCCAGCCTCTGAACAAAGCACTAGGCGTCTTTCGTACAGGATTCAATGTCAGGCCAAGTCTATCTCTTTGGAACACACTGAAATGACATCACAGTATTGGGGTGAGACCACCTGGGTCAGACCCACACACCGCAGTGACCCTCCTACCTGTAGGGAGAAACTGCAAAGTCTGCTATGTGAGAGAGGAGCGCAAAAGGTCAGTTCAGGTCGATGACCAGGTCCGTTCCAAACTTCCGGAGGTACTTCTCGTGGTTGTGGTCGACGGACCAGAGCGGGGGCAGGAATCTGGGCTGCATGCTGGTCAAGAAGTGCTGCCGCCAACGGCGCTCCAGATCAATCAGCCCCTGCAGGCCGTGTTCGGCATACGCCCGCACAACCTTTAACCCATGTGGTACGTAATTCTCATTAAAAATCCTGCAAAAATACAAAGTCACAAGAAGTCATTCTTTACACGTCTCCTTAAAACACTAATTACATTCATTCTGAATCACACTGAGAGACTCTGGCAAGTTCAGGTAAATACAGCCAGCTTGACTGGAAAGTGCTTTGGACAAACAATATTTTGAACATATTGAACAACATTTTCCCACATAATCTAATAGATGTGAAAGTGTGGCTCATCCCTCATTAGCATTATTGAATTCTGGTTAATATTCCAAATAATGTCACTAAATTTAATACACAGAATTGAAGCTCGTTCTCAGGCCTGCTCATCCTCTCTCCCGTCTGCTGTTACAGGCTAGGAGAAAGGCCATCTAAAAGGTAAGATGATAAGGAAAGTGGTCAGATCGCACCCTGTAGTTTGCATTTAGAGCACAGATTTACAGCAAACTGGAGGCGACCGTTACTGACACAACATAACACGCCATGTCACTCACATATTCAGATTTGACACAGCCAATGATTCAAAAAGCTGTTATACCATTACAGCTATTAGATACCCAAAAGTGTCAATCCGTCATTTGTGAACACACCACAGCACAGTGTGAACAGCACAAAAGTGTTCTCTGCATTTAACCCATTATCCAAGTGAAGCAGCTGGCAGCCAGGAACACAGCACCTGGGGAGGAGTCCGTGGGGACGGTACCTTCCTCAAGGGTACCTCAGTGGTGCCACTAGCAGTCCAGGGATTTGAATCAATGACTTTCTGATTGCAGGGGCAACTCCCTAACCACTAGACCACCAGCTGGCCCAAAACCTCTGGTGCCCATGAAGCAGCACAAGCACTGAGCCATTGACTCCACAGTCCAAATGTATTTTAATCTGCAGTTACAGCTCAATACTGTAATTCATAGCTGCTGTAACTGTAAGGTCACAACATTGCTTCATGCCACTTAATTCATTACACAGGTCATCAGAAACCACAACAGTTTTTCATGCAGATTTTTTCGTTTTTTTTAGTCACAACAACTTTTTTGAATTATGAGTAATATTAGATCTGCAATAGACTTGCATGTGGTTTTTAGTAAACCCGCAGGCACCAATCAAGAACTGTTTCAATATTTTCAGTGGGAAGTCAGACAGGCCACACTGTGGCATAGATATAATGATCAGTGTCAGTCAGCTACCACTGTTTCTTCAAAAACGCTTAGCACATATTATATGTTAATTATACACTAATCAACATGAAACACAAAATAAACTAATATCCCAACAAAACCCACATAAACTAATCCCTGATGATTTTGACCTGTGTTATCAAGTGTCCCTTTATCAAAATCTGAACACAACCAGTAGATGGCATAGCTCTGCACCGCCAGCTTCCCATAATCATTTTTACCCATGTTGTCTTATGTTCTATTTATAAAGGTTCTCAAAAATACGTCAACATTAAAGTTTCATTCCAAGTAGTTACCAGTTTGGATAGTTTCTGCACAAACATTTTGCACCAGTGTCTAAATAATTTATTTGACATTACAGTCACTATCATATTGAAATAGCTTGCTTCCTTTTAAAAAATAGTTGTTTAGGTTTTCTGCTGTTTTTGATAAGCAGTCTGTCAACCTACAGAAGTGTTCAGTAGAGACCCAAGCCCACACTGAAGTACTGCTAGGTCCCTCTTTCTCACCTGGTCTCCAGGTTGGCAGCCATCTGCAGGATCTCGCCTGTGACCTCGCTGTCCTCTTCTTTGCAGAAGAAAGTGCGGAGAAGCGAGAGGAGCTCGTCTTGTCTGGAGTCTGGCAGGCTCTCGCCAGCGCTGAGGAGCGCACGGGCCGCTGACCGAACCCGCCGACGGTCCGAGTCCTCCAGCATCCTCACTCCCTCCTCGCAGCCCTGAGGGGCCAAGTACTCGGTGGCCAGCTGCTGCTTCAGGAAGGTGTCGTACATGTTAGACACGGCGTGGCAGGACGTGCACAGCAGCAGGATGTCATGGGAGTTGTGGTCTTTCATCTCGGCCGGGAAGTGACGTCTGTATTCGTGAGGAACAATGTTCTTTCTAACAGAGAGAGAACAAAACAACCCACTGAACAATGTATCTACTCACACTGACAAACATAAGGAGCAACTGGATAAAGCCCTAAGATAACATTTTGAAAATCAGGAAATTGCTTAAGCAAAGACTCCAGAGACACAAAAAAGACAAAGACATTTTGAAAATATAATGCAAAGTCAAAACAAAACTCTCCAGAAAGTGCTCTGAAAACACTGTACTAAATGCACTCTGCTGTAGGACCAAAATACTGTGTTCAGTAAGGAGCTGGATATAAATACTATAAAAAAAACAAATAGTGGTTAAGCTGTTCTCTATACAGAGCCTGTTATTGCACACAAAGTGACGAGCAGTGAGGCATAATAAAGATATTGCACACAATAAGAAATTGCATAACTAAGGAGCAGTAGGTTATTGCACAGATTATCGTGTGGGTTCCCAGGATAAGTACATGCCAGTCATTACATAGGCGTGGAAATTCAGATGTACTCAGCATCTATCCAGAAGAGAACACCTTCCAGAGGACAAACCTGATGTAGGATTCTGCTTTGCCACACACCACACACAGATTTTCTTTGGCCGTTAGGTAGTAGTCCTTCTGCGAATCAGGCCGGCCTGACGGCTCAAACAGCAAGCGAACGATGAAGGGCTCCTCGCTGATCAGCTCTACAAGAGACGGGGCTCCCGTTATCACAGTACACAAATTGCTTTGAAAGCTTTCCTTTCCTAAAATCCTATTCACCTCATTAATAATAATGTCGCCTAAGGCAGTATTAAACTCCAATTTTTCACAGCATTATTAAATGGTTGCCGATTCGAAATGGCTCACAGCAATGGTGATGAAAACCAGAAGTTCAAAGTGTTAGATGAAGTTAACATTATCATGTTAACGCATTATTTACTTAACACTGACAATTATTTTCTCGTGCGTTAACGACTTGTATTGAAAGTCTGCTGCTGTTTTGTGCTCGTGGGTGCGCGAAGCATGCAGCGCTATACGTCTCAGCTGTCATCCGGGAGTGAACAAATGTGTATATACATATCTATACGTGAAATGGACAAAAGTAATGGGACATCTGGCCATTACACCAACAGAGACTTTTATGAGACTGCATTCAGGTACATATGGAATTAGTCCGTTTGCGGCTACTATAATTGTTCCATCCTCTATGCTCTGGACTCTTGCATTTCTATAACAAACTAGATAAAACAGGAGCAGGGGCAAATAGCTTTGTTTTTATATTGGATTTGATTACATGCTGTTAAAAAGTAGCTTTGCAAACCAAATGTTACTGCACTTTTGTTCATATAGCAGTACTTTTAAAATAAAAGTGCCCAATATACCCCTTTTATATTAATTACTTAATTTTACATATAACAATGCGATTAATCGCAGAAAATGATGTGATAAATCGCGATAAAAAATTGTAATCATTGCCCAGCATAAGTTAGCCTAAAACAGTTTTCAAAACCATTCATGGAGGAGAGGCATATTTATATTCATTAGATTAAAAATTTCAACTCATGTGCGTTCACTGGTCAGCGGAAGTTAAAAGGCTATATTTGCACTGTAGACACTGAGAGACTGGTTATCACCACCATCACAGTAAAGAACATTTCACTACAATTAACTATTTTGCATCACTCTGAATGACTTGGTTTACAGCTCAACCATTGAAATCAATGAGATGGAAAAAAATGTGCAGTATTCCTCATAAAGCAACTTATAATATACCTCCTATTCCTTTGTCAAGATACCATTTTGCCTTTTTCTTGTCACAAGTACAGAGTGGCTGGCCATCAGGTGCGTGAAGGAAGCAGTTATCATACAGGGGGGATTTCCTGATTGAGGGAAAAGCAGGCAAGGGTTGATTTCCACACTCACTGGTAGAAACAAAAAACAAACAAAAAAAGACAAAGTTGCATATTCAAAACATGACATCCTACCGTTGCTTCTTCAGTTTAACACAGAAGCTACAAGGCACAGACACAGAAGCTACATGTAGCAAAAAGTAACAGCAAAATGCCTCATAATAACTATTAAAATGTTATTGGGCACTTTCATCCAGAAACATTAGCCTGGTAAAACCAAAAAGAAAAAATTTTAAAGAAAGCATTTTGACTAATTACGATACCTGGCGGAATATCCAACCCCGAGGGGTTTGCGCTTATTTTTGCGGGGGTCTGGAACTTGCTGGTCTCCAGACTCAGGACTGTCCACAGTGGACCTGCGGTTTCTGCGCCTGCGCTCGCCCTCTTCTCCGTCACTGCGGGTCCTGAAGGGCACGTCCACCAGGCCCTGGCAGTATGAGGCCAGCTTTGAGTACGCTGTGTCCCCCTCGCCTAACAGGAACGGCTCAGAGTAGAAGCCCAGCATGTGTAGAAAGAGAGAGATGGACACCTGGGCATCACGTGCTGCATACAGCATCTAACATATGCAAAGAGAAGATAGACCTTGAGGTCAGCAAGGATATTTTCATTTTTACAACACGACAGAACTGTTAGCCATTATTTCATTTCATTGCATGCAACTGTACTAAAAACCAAACAGAGGCAGCACAAAGCGACACCCAGAAGATCTTTGTATACTGCAAATGTGTTTTTGCAGCTTCTACCAGCACTAAAATCATGTAAGTCTTGTAAGAAGATACAGTATTGTGTTCTGCCCCCTAACAAGAATTTAGATCAGATCTCAAAGGCTTCATTATTCAACACCTGAGTTTTCACACTTTAGTCAGGAACCATCTGGATTCTGAATGACAGCCATCAGTCTAATAATGGGACAGAAGAGTGGGCAATCAGGAGTCAGTAGAAAGGGGCTGAGATCTCATTTACATCAGGAGCACAGCCCTATTTACAGCGTTGGCAGACGTTTTCACATGCTTTGTTAGTGCTTTCATAAAGACTGGCTTGACCGGATTTTTCCATTAAGTTTAAAGAAACAGCCTTATTTCTTACAGTTACATGGAGTTCCAGAAAAACAGCTAAGAACAACTTTACAGAAAGCCTACAAGTTTAGAAAGAGAGGAGACTCCACCTGCTGCTGGGTGAGGTGCTCGGCTTCCCAGTTGCTGCACCGCAGCTCCAGTGATTTGTCCAGGCTGACGTTGAGTAGGTCTTCAGCCAGAGACTTTAGACTCAGCCCATTATTCAGCACAGCATGTCTTCATCATTCAGTGGACAAAAGCACAGTCACAAACTCAGTGTTGCAGGAAGACAAAACGTTATACCGTGCATGCATTCACTTTGAGGAGCTGCATAGCTACAGACAACACTAAAGACAACGCTAACACACTAATAAACTCTTAATCTTATATGGCTTCTGCTGCAGAACAGACCAGTGTGAGCCTGGTAAACTTTATGAGTGTACATTTTGGATAACAATCAATAACCTCGCCAGGTCTAATGGAAAAATTAAATCACACTCCAGTCTGTCATTAAAGGAGTATGGCTGTATAAGTATTACCTTTGCCTAAGGGCTAAGTAGCGCAAGTCCACTGTGCACGCAAGAACCAGGCCATGGTCGTGGGCCAGGCGCTTGCCATCTTCACAACAGCCCACCCCCACCTTCAGCACACGAGGGTCCAGCAAGACCTGGAGCAAGCCTTTGGGCAGAGACAACTGGGCACTGCGAAATGCCAGCAGTCTCACCAGCATGCATCTGCCAGAATATGTAGCAATTTGGAGCAAAGAGACTGCAGAAGCCTTCCCTTTGACAGAAACCTAAGGGCAAGACAGACACTGTGTGAAGGACAATTTCTATGAACAGTAGATTTGAACCTCCAACAATTATAGAACCCCTCTTACACGCATGCTCTTTACCCATTCACAGTCCAAACCCAGGACAGGGAGGACAGTCAGGTCCTTTTGGAACGATGGCCAGTGCTCTTCCCATTCCTCGGATGAGCTCACCACTACTGCTGGTACCTCTAGCAACTTCTCAACACATGGTCCAGAGATGCATCTCAGAGTCTGTGGTGCTAGTGAGGAAGACAGTAGATGTGGTGGTGGTGGCAGCACTGGCTTTGGTTGTGAAAGCTGAACTGGGGTCGTACTAACTTCAAGAGGTCCGAGCTGCTCTACAGGTAAGGGGTCTGACTTTTGAGGGCTTTTCAGGGCTTTTCTCTTCTGTTTGTATATGGTGTGCCACAGGAATAGGCCTCCAAGCGTGGCTCCCAACATGGTTGCCATTGCAGCAGTGAGGGTACTCTGCCTGGACATCTTTTATAGTTGCAGCAGCTCTCTGCTAGGACACAGAGCAGAAGGATTAAAATTGCATCACCTTTCACATATTAAGAATACTGGGAGTCAAACAAAGTGACAAATGAAATTGCAAATGGAGTCTGTATTTTGTTACTGGCAGCACAAAACTCATTACAAAGTGACACCTGAAGCACTCCAACACATATGTCACTGTTTGAGAAAGACAGAAGCAAAAAAAAATCAGCAGCTGGCAGCAGCAGCTCAGTCACACCAAGACTCCAGGATCCAGAAAACAACTGCAGCTCCCAGTAAGAATGGTGTAACAGGACAGGAGCTACAAGATATAGCCAATGAGATTATATATATATATATTTATATTTGTGTGTGTGTTCAGATAAAGATAAGGCAGTTTGGTGTATTAAATCCAGTTTCCAACTTTGAAAGGTGTATTCCAGCAGTTTCCCAAACTGTCATTTAGAGTAGTAGGAGCTTCTCAATTGTTCCGAAGAGGTTAACGCTTCCACAAAACATGGACAAAAGAATTGGGACACCTGACCGCTACACAACGCAACATGGACTTTAATGATACTGCATTCAAACACAAGAAGAGTTGAAGCTGTTATAGCTGGAGGGACCAACTATATATATATAGTTGGTCATATATAGTTGGTCCCTCCAGCTATAACAGCTTCAACTCTTCTTGGAAGGGTTTTACACAAGAGTGTTTATGTGAGATTTCTGCCCCTTTATTCTGTAGAGCATGTTCTTATAGTGTATATTATAACAATTATATTAAACTTTATAATAATCTGTCCTGGACATGGTGTTACAGTAGTTCTGAAATAAGCTTCACTCCTAAAACTTGTTTATTAAAGCCCATAATAAATGTGCCTGAATACTCTTGTCCATATAATAGTGGATCTAAAAACATTCACAGGCGAGACATAAAGACAACTCCTTTCATTCATTTACCATCGACCTCCTCTGCTAAACTCAGGAGACTAGAGCAGATTAGGGGGTCATGCTGGTCAGTAAATAAAAAGTTGTATTTGAGGAGTCGACACCAGGATCCCCCTGGTTGCCACAACTGAGTCAGCTAGTTTCTGCACAATGAAACGTTTTCAGTGTGGTCATCAAATCTGTTTATACACAACATGGACAAAAGTACCGGGACACATCTCCTGTTGAATTGAGGTGGCCCCAACGTCATGCTTCCAACTCTGTGGATATATTTTAGGGAAAGACCTTTTCTGTTCCAGCATGGCTGTGCCCCAACGCACAAAGCAAGATCCATAAAGACATGGTTATAAAAGTTCGGTGTGGAAGAACTTCACAGAGCCCTGACTTTAACCTCATCCGACACCTTTGGGATGAACTGGAACGGAGATTGAGCGCCAGGCCTTTCCATCCATCATCAGTGCTTGATCTCACAAATGCTTTACAGAATGAATAATCACAAATTCCCAAAGAAACTCCGAAATCTTGTGGAAAGCTTTCAAAGAAGAGTGGACGCTGTTATAGTTGCAAAGAGGCACCAATTCCATGTTAAAGTCTATGCATTTGATTGCAATCATTGAAGTTCATTTTGGTGTAATGATCACCCGCCCCAATACTTTTGTCCATATGGTTAACCTCTTCGGAACAATTCACACATGACAGCCCCTGATCTTAACCCCGTGCAGCACCTATGGACTGAACGGAACGGAGATTAATAGCGCATAATAAATGCGCCCCGATACTTTTGTCCATATAGTGGAGCTAAAAACATTACTCAAAACCTCCCTTTATCCTGCTGAGCGATATTTAAAGTTTAGTTTGTGGGGTTGACACGAAGTGAGGTGGTTTCTGGACACCACAGTGGGTCTGTTTTCGAGTTCACAGCCTGGTCGAATGAGAAGCTGATGGAAATGTAAGAGTTTAATGTTATTTTTCTGCAGTAAATCTGATCGGAAGGTTGCTGCAGTGTCTAAGGCAGGCAGACTGGCTGGCCGGCCCCTGGCTCCTCCACTCTCGCTCTCTCTGGGGTAAAGTAGCTTTACGGAATTACAGCCCAAACGCTGACAGTACTAGATCCCTTAAATCCCTCAGCTGTGGATCCCATACAGCTACTTACCTGGAGGTGTGAGAGCAGACCCAAACACCCGAACACTCCTGCACTCCAACACACACACACTCTTGCCTCGGTTGGGATAATGAACAGCTGCAGCGCTTCTTCTTCCGCCTCTATTTCTACCGCACACACACACACACTGCAGCGCCCCAGACAGGCAGAGCAGCAGCATAGAAACTCAATCTAACCCTTCCGGCCCTCAGATCAACCTCACGATGTTACACTATACGGACATAAGTATTGGGACACGGTTTTCCAGAATTAGGGTTCGGCACTTTATTTCCAGTGAAGTTTAATCTTAATGTTTCAGAAAACCAAGACATTTTGGACAACGCCATGCTTCCAACGTTGTGGACAGTTTGGGGAAGAACCTTAAAGCTCCATAAAGACATGATTGGATGAATTTGGTGTGGAAGAACTTGACTGGCCCACACACTGCCCTCAACCCCATCGGGATGAACTGGAACGATATCAGGCGTCCCAAATGCTTTTGTTCATTTAGTATCTCACTCACACACACACAAAAAAACACAAGACACGTGCTCAGCTGTTGTCCTCCACCACCATCATTTTATTCAATCTTTTAGATCTATTTTTTCTGGAAACAAGTGGAATAAAATAATGAAATACTTACAAAATGAGAAATAAAAACAAACAACTAAAACAGAACCATCTGTCTCCACAGGTTTGATTAAAAAAAAAAAATTATGATAAAGACACTGCAATAACCTCCTGACTTTCTCTTCACTGCAACCAGTTTAAAACCACAGGCCATTTTAGGGAGATCTCTTAGAAATCTCAGCTGTCTGGTGAATCATAAAAGTGTCTTCTCATTCAAATAGCCAAATCAACTAAAACAGTGCTTGTGCAATATGCAGAGATATTTCCAAAAAAAACAAAAACAAGTGGCTGGAGATGACACTGTCGATAGTGTTCAAAAAGCCCCCCCCCAAAAAGAAACCCCAAAAAACATTCAATTATACAGGCAGTGGAAGAAAAATCAAAGTATTAAGCACTATAGTACACAATGACAAAATGCCAGAGGTGAAGGATGATAGCGCTGATAGATCTCCCATTCCATCACTGAGTTTATGATGATTGTAGTTGCAATGATTCATTATTTACAGAGGGATGCACATCCAAAATGGGATGCGAGACACGGCAATTAGACCCCCTAAAAAGTCCCTTCACTTTCAGACTCTCTTTATACAACACATACACGTTATAACTTGAGCTCAATGTGTATAATAATGAATATATATTTTCATTTCTATAGATATATCTATATAATATATGATCATTTCCTGTATACACACAATCAGTTCCACTGTAGTTTGCCTGCACTTTTGGCAAGATTACTTACAACTTTTCTGTTATATTCCAAAACTATTTAAAATATACTTAATGCATAAAAATAAAGTTTTTGGCATTCTCTCATTTCTTCTCCGGATTAGGAAGGTTTATGAAAACTTCTCAAATCTGGAAGCTCAGTTCTTCTCTCAGTGCCTCTGTCCTTCTGATGGCGGGAGCAGTCAGTCATCCCCACTGTTAGGGGGCACTGTGAATTGGTCTATGGAGAGATAGGGCCACAGAGGCAGGACAATGTATAGCTGCGGGGTCTGTTGCCAAATCAGGCTGCGTTTTTGAATGGTAAAGGGCATCGTCAACTCATGAAACACTTCCATCTTAAAAATGGCCACAGGTGCACCAGACGGAATGGAAATAAATGTAGCAGAGTATCACTGACTTTTCTCCAGTTTGATGTTTCTGTGGCCTCTGAACTCCATGGACACCCCTCCCTCTCACTCTGATATCTGCTCAGCTCACACTTAACGGCAGACAGCGAGGGAATGAGAGACAGATATGTGGCCAAAATGGTATGAGTATCAAGAGGGATCCAGTCTCTTAGTCCCTCCCCAAAACCTGCCATCTGTTTTCTCCTTCATGTGCCTCTACCAGCTTTTTGACTCCCACCCACCCCATAGTACTGTTTCTTTCACAGCTGGATCTCAAAGGTCTTTTGGAGCTCACTTGAAAAAGGGTTTGTGGGTGACGGGGTGGTACGTTGCCTCGAACGGCTCTCCAATGCGGCCCACTGGGCCTCGAATGCATCGGCCTGGTGCTGTGCTGGCAGAGGAGGCGCTGAGGAGGAGGGAGACGCCCAGCTGTCAGCACCGTTGAACGTAGCGTTACCGTTGGGTGGCTGAAATATTGCTGGATTTACCACTGGAGGCAAGGGAGGTTTACCAAATGGGCTCCCCATACTTCGGGCATCTAACTGTGCCAATGGTGGGGTAGAGAAAGGCGAGGGCTGCAGTGTGTGTGTTTGCTGAACAGGTACAGGCACTGGCACTGGCTGGGTCTGCGTGGCCGAACCAAAGACATTTGCCACCATTTGAGAAGGCGTGATGCCGACCACGGGCACACTTGGCTGGGCGTAAGGGAGCCCGTTGGACATTGGGTAGGAGGCTGGAGCCTGGGCATGGAAGGCAGGCTGCTGAGGGGGCAGAGTGGGCACAGCAGAGGGCATGGGGGGCATAAAGGGTATGGGTGCAGAGGGAGCCATGTTGACAGGCATGGGCGAGGGGAAGGGCTGCTGGGTTGGGTGAGTAGTGGTCATAGCCCCAGGCTGCTGGGCTCGTACAGATTTGGACACCTCCTCTAGCCAGCGGTCAGCCTCAGATGGGGTCCGCTTATGAGAGGCTGCGGGGACCGAGAGAGGTGCAATTGCCGCTGGAGGAGCCACCACTGCAGGTGTAGGACTGGGCCAGTCACCCCCTTTAAAGAAAGAGCAAACACGCTTTTAATAAGCTTGAGAAAAAACATAATAAAAAGGTACACTAAGCAGCCTGAAACAAAACAGATATTTATAGGTAACTACAAATCAGCAGGACTGACAACCGCCCTTATCCTGAAAATTTTTATTCCAAGTGGTAGCGTATTATAAACTGATCTTCTAAAGCAGGGGTCACCAAATCTGGTGCCTAAACACTGTTAATTCCATCTCATATCTCATGCAAACCATCTCATATCTCATGAATCTAGGACTTCGAAAGTCAGTCATTATCTCAATCAGGTGAGATAGCTCAGGGCAGGGGGCTACCGGTTTGATACACAACAAAAGAGTTTACTTAAACTTATCTATACTTCATGTATAATAAACATGTTTTAAATGCTGTTTTTAGATATTGTCATTTTCAAATCTAAAGAAATGCAAATGTGATTAAAGAAGAATAGTTACAAGATAAAATTAAATGATAGATGCTGTTCACTGGCGAGTTTTCTATTTTTAGAACAGGTCCGTGGGCTATTCATCTGGTCCTCGGGGGCACCATGTTGATGACCCCTGGCTTAGGGGATCGAATCAACTGTGCATAGTTGTAGAATACCAACACACTGCACAACGACTTTCATCTCATTTCTTCTCTACTTCAAAAGCAAAAAGCAGGACTCCTAAGCATGCTTACCTGGATGTGCTGGAGCAGGTGCTACAGCAGGGGTCTTGGCCCAGGGGTTAGTTTCTCTGGCTGGTAGTGGGGGTGGCAAGGCTGGGGGGTTAGCAGCAGCAGCAGCAGTGACAGTGACAGTGACGGCAGGAGTGGGGAAGGCAGAAGCTGAGCCATTTACTACAGCAGCAGATGTTAGAATACATTAGTATTTTGTATTTCATATGCATAAAGGAAAACATATAAGATGAAAAGTGCATTATTGCTAGATTTTAGCACAGAGTGCTCTGCCACAATGAGCACAACTGTTTTTGGTCATCACCTGGAGCAGCAGGGGACTGTGGAGAGGAGGCAGGTTTGGGCATGGGTGCTGAAGAGAATGGGTCCTCTGGGGGGCCGCTGAAGGCTGATGTGATCTGAGTGCAGAGTGAACTGATGCTGTCCCCTTCACCTTCTACCTCTGGCACTGATAGAACAGGACAATACAGGCTAAGATGAAATGCCTTTTAACCAGAGAGACTGGCACTCACATGTATTTGCATACTAGATATAATCATAATTAGTTAGTTTAATGCGAAATGGCTCCCAATTGTCAATATGGGTAATTTTAAAAAAAAACTTGCAATTTTGGACTTAAGCAAATGTTAGCTTGATTCTACCACTTCAAACACATTGGGTTTACAACATTTATTCATAAGAGACAAAGAGACTTTTCTTTACAATCCCAGTTTCTGTTACTTAGGAAGGATATTTACAGCATATGACAGCATGGCTCCTTGATTCCCAGTCTCCTGTGTTCGGTCAGCAATTCTAACCTGTGTTTTTGATGGGGAAGTCAGACTTGCGCTGCATGGTGGATGGTAGATCGTTCATGCGCAGTGACATCTGCCGTTTGAAGGGTGACGTCTTCTGGCTGAGAGCTGGAAAGCCGCGGAAAGAGCCCTGGCGTGCCAGCGCCTCCACAGGGGCATGGCGACGAGGGATGGCATGAGGGTTGGCTTCCTGAGGGGCCATGGGCAGGGGAGGGGAAGAAGAAGGAGACGAGGTGACCGGGTTCACGGTGATGCTGCCTGTGTTTCCTGTGACAGCTTCTGAATCTGCAAAAAAACACAGTGATGTTTGCCAAAGAAGCAACTAGTTGCACAACACAGAATACAGCTGGAAGTCAAACCTGAACCCTGTGTGCTTTTGCTGGGTGGGCCAGTGGGAGACCATATGGCAACGCAGAGTTTCATAACAATCATGGTGTACAGTCGTGCTGTGTAAGACCAGCCAATCTACTAAGCCTGTTTACATCTTGCACTGCTGACCTGAATTAACTGACAACAGAAAGCTCATTCCAAATCCTTTCTAAAGGATTTCTATTAAAAAAGGCCTTCTATTTTTGTCTCTATCACTAACTAACCTACCTTTCTTGGCATCTTGTAATTGCCGCATGACCTCCTCTCGTTCAGCCTGTTCAGTTGCCGTGGTAACACGGAAGGAGCCTTCGCGTGTGAATGTTGTACGATTGGCGTCGAAAGTGGCTGTGACCCCACACTCTTTCTCTCTCTTCTGCTTTCGCTCAAGACACGCTGCAAACGCACAGCCCACTGCATGGCTCAGACGCTCGCCCTGAATGAGGCAAATGTACACATACACATACAATAATCACTCAACTGCCAGCAGAGAAAGAAGCTGCATTCAGAAAGTGAGTTAATACTTCGTGGCGAAGTAAAATAAGATTAGCACAGCAAATTGAAGGAGGGTCAGCGATTACTGGAGCCTTTACAACAGCACTAGGTTTTTTGCTCCAGCAGGGCCAGGACTAACTCCATTATGAAGTTCAGAGAGAGGACAGGGAAAGCAGTTTCTGAGCAAGGCTCAGGAAATGGTTTGAGGAAAAGGCATTCAGACTGGAAAGGGAATAATAAAGAGATGAGAGGGCTTTAGATCGCCAATAAAAGGATGTGAAGCCTGGGTTAGACTGAAGTGTGTTTCTTTCATCTTCAGTATCTTTGAGCGTAAAATGGACCACTCACTGAATCTTTAATGGCCATGAAGCAGTGACAGATCCAACGACGAGTGGTGCCATCTCTGCAGATGTAGGAGAATGCCCGTTCAAAGTTCCGGTCAGGAGCACAAAATGACACCTTCTCTATTGTCTGGTCCAGAATCAAATCCTGGCAAAAGAACAAGCACATTCAGCTCAAACCATTTTAACCATTATATTTTTTTTTTCATTCACTGCGGGTGAATTTATTTCTCAGCAATAATGTCACCACAAGGTGGCAGAAAAGTCCCAAAAAGCTTCTGAATTTGATCTTGTCTGTTGTGGACCAACTGACATATAGCATCACACTGAAATATTTACAAAAGCTGAAACAAAAGTCAGCAGTCTTATCAAAACAATTAGCTTGCTGTTTTGTTTTGTTTGAGGATAAGCAACCCAACAAAAGAACATATAACTGGTCTTAAAGACATGGATAACCTCCTTGTTCCACCAGATTAACAATGAGCAAAACACTGATTTCTGAAATGTGTGTTCTAACAGGTTTTTAGTGAGAAAATACAAGCGTTCACAAACTTTCAGGAAGAGGACTTACCTTTGTTTTGTCATCAACAACCCTCAGGCCATCAGCAGACACCCACAATACAGCCCTGACCGCCTTTTTCCCTGCCTAGAGTGAGAGAGAGACAGAGACAGAGACAGAGAGAGAACACAGTACAAAATGAGATGGCTGGAGAGATGAATAAGGACACTACCTGTAATCTCTTGCAACCCCACCCTTGCAGTATCTCCACACTTTGTTCCTTAAACATCCACACAAACCTGTCTTTACCTACAAACAATTCCTGCTAAAAAGAAACATCAATACCACTTTGACACTTTAAAGAATTTTTTTAGCATGAAAGAAGAAGGTGAGTCAGGGTGTTCTGTGAAGGGACCCATGTGAAAGAACGGAAGGAAACCGAGAGACAGAAACAGCAACACCGCAAATGACACAGTGCCCCACACACAAGGAGTGTAGTATCTCACTCAACCCTATTTTCATTCTCAAACAAACACATACACACTTCCTTCATAGAGGAGACAGAATGAGGTCCACTTTTTCCTGTTGTTCCATCAGTGATTGAATAGTGAACAATTATGAGAGAAAGAAACACACACACCCACACACACAAACACAAATTAGCCCCACGAAGCAAAACTTACTTTTTTAAAGAAGCCCTTGAAGAACTTTCTGTCCTGGAATTGAAGATTTGGTAAAGGGATGTTGGGGGATGGGGCAGGAAGGACAAGGCAGGAGAATGTTATAGATGGTGCTACTCGAAATCCTGTGTCCAGATAACACAAGAGTGTGCGTGGGGGTATTTGGGGGAATACACTGAGAGGGCGAAGGGGCTTGAATGGTTAAGAGTGGATGATAGACAGCAAGGAAGTAAAGTGAAAATCACACATCTGTAGTAGGTGAACAAGGCCACAATCTCAATACATAAAATCATCCGCAGCTGATCAGACCATTTTGTGTTGTTGTTATTGCTTTAAATAAATTAGTATTAGTATAATTATTAGAAATAGTTATGATATTTGTATTATGATGTTAGTGACATGCCTACTGGTGGCACTGGGAACCATCACCAAACGCCTTGATGTCCACTGACAGTCTGATTGTAAACTACTGTACTGTGACATCAAAAGAGGCAAACACTTGACTGGCCAAACAACAGGAGAACCACTTGTGGTCCATTCCTCCGGTTTGGTTTCACTGTGATTCCACACGCGTGCACACACAGATGCATGCACACACCTACACACGTGTGAACACAAATGAGCACACACACTAAAATACCAGCACCAGCATAGAGTCATCATGGAAACAAGAGTATAGAAAAGCTGAGGTTCTATGTTTTGAGGTTCTGTGACTCCTGTGAAAAAGTAGACGTAACCTCAGATTCTCTAGACAAAGATAGGAAATGTGCAGAATCTGCCCTTGAATTTGTTTCAGACTGTAGCTCCCTAGTTCCCTGTAGTTTACTACATTATACCACAGTTAGTAACAAGCTCATAATGTGAGGGGTATTTTAGGAGTGTACTTTAGGCATCACTCCAACTTATTAAGCAAGATCCACCTTTTTAACAGAACTTAGTTTTCCATGTTGAATATAATAAACTTTCTTTTTAATGAATTTCAGAGTCATTGTAGTACAAAAACAAATAAACATCTAAAGCGCTTTGGAAAAACTGTGGTACAATTGCAATAATACACTTGAAGGTGTGCTACACCACGGTGTGCTGATCTACTGGCCTTTGGCCTTGTGCCTGTGACCACAGCACACGTGTACCAGTATCTCATGATATAGCACCACCTGTGTAATTATTCCATCTCTCTTTCCGGTGAGTCAACTAACATAACCTTAACATGTGCTTTGGCTTTTGCAGTTTACCTGGCTCAGGCCACAACTATCATCTAAATAGGTAAATGCTGCCACCAGGCCCATTGCTAAGGGTACAGTATGACTAATGGAGACAAGAGGTTAACGTACCATTAGCTATACACACAGAGCGTGAGTGTATGAGTCATGCAGGGAGTCACTCTAACACACAGCTACAGAAGAAAAACTACAATCATCAGGTTAAGATGCTGAGCTGAGAAAAGTTAGGGGCTGAGGGCATCACAATGTGGGTCAATGTGAACACAACCTGCTAAAAAAACATATACATATATACATAATTTTAAATACATACATAAAAACATATATACAAGGGAAACAACATATGACTATGAATAATGACTTAGCAAAAGAAAGGCCTCTAGAAAGCTTGCAGACAGGAGGAAGAAGAACTGCAGTGAACTGCAGACAGAGGTACAAATCTTGTCACTGGTATGATAGGACAGCTACAGTCTAGAATGCAGAGCATATAATAGATTACTAATGAAAATAAGGAGTCCAACATGAGTTGAGATAGATGTGGAAGAGAGATTCAATATAGCCCCTGACCTGTTCTGATACTATTTCTAATACCCTGGTTGGCAAAAATGCTGTTTCCACTGAAAGGTTTCTGGTTCCATTCAGCAGATGAAGCTGAACAGCTACAGCGGGTTTTTAAGGAACAATATTATTTATATAAGCACCGCCTGAGATAAGGGATTGGTCTGGAAACAGGAAGTTACACTACAGCTTGCAGGAGAAGTTACGTGACAATCAGCAGAATAGGGTGTGACGTGTCAGACTGTGTGATGTCACACTACAGACAATACTCTGTCTCCTTCCTCAGAGCTCTGAGTCAGAGGACAAAGTATGCATACTCACTCAAATCATTCACTTACACACACCCCTGGAATCAGAGTAAACCTGCTGTTGTAGCTCCCCATTGCTGTATATATAAAGTATTTAATCCAGTCATTCAGACACAAGGTTTCAATCCAATATGTACACGCTGAGAAAGGGTATCCAGTTATCTCTGGACCAGCAGAGTTGGTTACCACACACACACACACACACACACACACACACACACACACACACACACACACACACACACACACACACACACAC
>JBBPDB010000001.1:30091678-30104866 GCA_037974465.1 Brachypetersius altus
CACACACACACACACACACACACACACACACACACACACACACACACACACACACACACACACACACACACCTCAGTGTACTGTATCTTTATCTTGGGTCAGAAGGAGCCCACTAATTAGAGATTGCCTAATGCCATCTTGTGTACAAAGTTCTGGGCAAAGTTCAGCAAGCATGTGAGGAGTAAACTGCAAGCTAGAAGACAAAACCACAAGTGGGGTGATATCAATAAACACAAGTGTGCGTACAGACACATGGTCTTCCAGGAACCATGTGGCTGGACTCCAGAGAGAGGAAATCTCATTATAGTCCATAAGGACTATAGAGACATATGAACTTACATACACTATATGGCCAAAAATATGTGGATTGGATAATTAGATGTAGTAATTAGATTTAAGGTATTTCAGCCACACCTATTGCTAACAGGTGTATAAACCAAGCACACAGCCATTTAACCTCCATAGACAAACAATGGCAGTCCAATCAGTCATACTGAAGAGGCCAGTGACTTTAACTGCTATGATGGAAAACAGCAATGTAAATATGATGGTTTTTGCTGTTATCAATATAAACTTTACTCCAGAACATATTGTGGTTCTAAAACTCTCAACCATTTCATATTTGATTACAAAAAAAAAAGAACAACTGGATCTGGATAACTGGATTTAGTTCAGCCCAATGTGAGAAATGCTGAATTAAATGTATTCGTATTTATCATTTTCTGGTGTTTTGAATTCAGCGACACTGGTTCCTTTTTGTCCATTTCTAGCTAGATGTTAGAAAAATAAGCTTTGTGATAATTAATGCACTGATATGACTCATGAATTATTGTAATATTGGCAATATCGCTCCCCCGTATGGTCACAGGGTGACACCTTTGTCACAAGTCAGTTCATCAAATTTCTGCCTGGCTAAACATACCTCAGGCCAAGAGTAAGTGCTATTGTGAAACGGAATAGGCCGCAAACTCACAAAGCAGGGCAGCAGAGCGCTGCAGTGTGTAAAAATCTGCTTATCTTCTTTTGCCTCATTTACTACATAGTTTTAAGCTGCCTATGGAAGCAGCCTAGGTACTGGGTGCATCTTGAAATGTGTTTTCATGGCTGAGTCGCTACACACAAGCCTATGATCATTATGCACAAATCCAAGCTTCAGCTGGAATGGTGTAAAGCATGCTGCCACTAAAAAAATCTGAGGCTGGCAGATGCCAGGAAAATGCTACCTACCAGAACGCACAGTGCCAACAGTAACGGTTGGGGAAAGAGGGATAAGAGTCTGGGACTGCACATGAGGGTTTGGGCTGGGTTTGTTCGTTCCAGTGAAGGTTAATGTTAGAGATACCGCATAGAAATCCATTAAACATAATTAGAATTACATGCTCCAAACTTTGACAAGTTTTTCATCACGACTTAGCCCCTGGGCACAAAGCAAGGTCCATACAAGGTTTGTGGAGTTTGGTTTGGAGGAACTCCAGTATCCTGTACAGAGCCCAAATAAACCCCTGTGGTATAAATTCGAACATCAATTCCAAGTCAGGCCTTTGCATCCACCATCAGTGCCTGACCCTCTTAAACCTTTTTTGACTTAATGGACATAAATCCCCAAAGATATGCAACAAAATATTGTCAAAAGCATTCTCAAAAAAGTGAAGGCTGTTACAGCTGCAACACAGGAATGGCAATTCCATATTATTGCCCATGATTTTGGAATGGGATGTGCAAGAAACTTTTTTTAATGTGTTGTTTTGTCTCTATATAAATAATCTGAAAAGTGAATGATAACAAAATGATAAAAAACTATAGTCATTCTTGCACCCTGGGGATCCCACACGTAGTCTGACAACAGGGCACTGTAGTAATAGGACAAGGTGTAACTGAGCACATACGTGTGGTGTGGGTTTACATCAGAAACTCTTGATGCCTATGCTGCTATGTTTTACTGAGCCATGTGAGATAAAACCAGAGATAAAGTAAAGGCATCTTGTCTGCCATCTCAGAGGAATCCTTTCTGTGACTTTGCACAACACATACAGGCCAGGATCAAGCTGTAAAAGAGTCATTCAAATGTTCAATATCTTACTACTCTAAACAAAATCTCTCATTCCGTATCAGAAGCTGTGTGAGAAAGTCTGAAGCGTTCCGAGACAAGTGGGTGTAAGCAGAGGCCATCTGTGGCCTGAAGACTTCAGGCTTACATTTGTCCAGTTTGTTTCTTTACCCTATTGGTTCAGGCAAAACAGGGCTTCCTGCCCAGTGAATCCTGCATTACACAGAGTATGCAGCCTAAAGAGATGCACTGAGAGAAAAAACTGGGCCACAAGCCACATTCTCCATTAACCAGCAGAAGAAAAGGTCTTATAAAAGTACCCATCATCTTCAAGCCTGCAGCACTAATGCCATTTAAAAACGAGTCTCCTGCCAGCAGGATGCTCACTGTTCCCCTCACTTTCCTGGAGGATCCCAGAAAAACTGAGAAGTGTCAGAGAGGACAACAGAGACTGCCATCACACAAAAAATAATCAACGTTTGCATTTTATCTAACTTAACTTCTTAACCTGGGTGGATACATTTAAAGCCTTGTCAGCAAGGAAAATGAATGGTGCCGTGTGTTCCCCCAGAGATACAGAATGTCTTTCCTTTTGCAAAGACCCAATAGACTATCTCTAAACAGGAAACTCAAGCCTTTCTGTCCTCAGGGACGTTGTGCAGGAGAGCTGAGTGACAGGCCGGCATGTCCGGTGAGGTGTCTACTCACGCCACTGAACAAAGCAGACGTCTTGGAGCAGAGTGGAACACTTAGCAAACTGTGGGTGGGGGAGGTGGGCAAAAACTGAATGGTCCCTAACGCCATTTCATTTTCTGAGACTTTCTTTCCAACCTCCCCAGCTTATCAGCATCATAGCGGTCATTCTAGTTGTTTGCACTAGGTAGGTAACTAACTTAACTAAACTTGGCTACACTTGGCTCTACAGCTTCAATCTCAGTAGTATTTATTTCAAGAGACAGCACTTTCCTGAAATTTTGTAAAACTGGTATGCAGGGACAATGATAAATTGATCAAAATTTAGGGGGTATGTGGTTGATCGGGATGGCTCTTCACCATAGGACCGTGACTAAAAACAAGCACATCAGGAGTCGTAAGGGCATCAAAGCAACTGAAAGTCATGGTTTCTACAGGGGCACCAACTTGCAGGGCTTCCCCAAGTGAAGTAGCAAACAGGTTGACAATTCCCAGTATGGCTTCTCAGATTATTTATGATCTGTCCCTGCTTGCACACAAGGAGAACAACAAACTGAAAAAGACTGCAGGGGCTGATGGCACTGAGGGACAGTTGAACAGTTCATACATATAGGAGTCCACCTGAGCCTACAGGAGCCTAGGGGAGCTAGTGGATTCCAGCACTTCACTGAACCTAAAACAAACGAGAGGTGTGTGATTCACCCTGTGAATGTAAGCAAGTATAGTGGGGCAGATATAGGAAAAACTGGTACAGGAATCAGATGGTATTAGTAGACAGGTCCGAACTTCTGTGGTTATTGTGTGAAAAAAACAAGCGTGCAGCAGAGAGATCCTGGCCTTTAGACAGCAGAGCTTTGTGCGGTAGACACCTACCGTCTTCAGCCTCTTCACTGCATCTTCACAGATGTGCATGCCTCTAGACTCCTCCACCTCCACATGGCCCAGATACTGCATAGATGGGAGAAGAGAGAGGAAGAGAGAGAGGGAGGGGGGAGAAAGAGAGAGAACAAAATTTAGCTATGTTGAAGACAGTGACAGGCTGTGACTCATCTCTCCCTTCTCCTCCCATCAGAGTCACATCAGTGGCCCTTCCGGTCTCAGCTACTGGAGAACTGACCACTATCATTCAGAAAGAGAACAAGCAGTCTTCTACCCACAATGCCCTCTCTCAAGTCCCCTCTGACTGTGCCTCGCCCCATGGCCCCAAGAGAGACTGGAGATCAGGCAGGGAGGCATGCAGCTATTGTGTGTGCTGTGCCGAGAGGAAGTCCTAACCCTTCCCTTAATGAACAACCCCCCCCAGGACCCCACCCAGTTCAGGCCTTCTTATAGCTACTCACAGCTTGCAACACATGCAATGGATGGACTTAAGTCAGTACACATACATACAAGTACATAACATGCAGCCAGCTAACACCTTTTAGTTACTGTGCTGTCCAGTGGTTTCGTCTTTCATTATACAGTTCTTAGAGCAAAAGTCAGACACTCTTTCAGAAGAATAGCAAAATAGGTCTTCAAGTGTAGCCTAATTCCAAAACAGAAGCCACCCAGCTGACACTGCTATTTATACCTGGCTCTGAACCAGTTATTCAGCATGAGCAAGAAAACCAGCTGCCTATAGATACACCAGCAGCCGTTTTCAATTCAGTTGAAACAGGAGAGTTGCGTTTCGACAGAGGGGGGAAAAAAGCAGAATTCAGTGTATTTTCCAGCTCCACCATCCAAAAACTCACACTCACAGCTTTTGCTGAGCATCAGCTCAGAGAGCTCCAACGCAACATACTGTTGGTAAGCAAGCGTATTGAGAAGATGCCACATGACTGAACTGTGTTCACTTCCTCACAGCTTCAAATCCATTAAACAAATCCAATTCTCTCTTTTTCTTTCTCTCGCTCACACTCACACACACAGCTTTAGTCCCTTGTGGCAGGATAAACCGCAGTCCAGAGGGAGTACTGTGCTGGTGTAATGAGCGTGGAATTGGGCTTTTCCTTTCCACTCGCCTCACACTGCAAATGTTTATGAGGGGGAAGTTTCACACCACACAGACTGGCTGCAGACTATTTTAGCATCTAATTCCCCACTTACACTTTTTTCCTCCATGCCCCTTTCTCTCACTCATCCTTTACAACCCCAACCCCTCTGTTAAAAGGCACTAAACACTAAACATACTGCAACTATTTCACCCACACAGCTTCTCAGGGAATGAGGGAGAAAGAGAGAGAGAGAGTAGGAGAGGGAAGGGTGGGGGTGGTGGTGATGAATGCACAAGTCTAGCAAGGTAGGTTGCACTAGCACAGTAAGAGTGAGGGGGAAAAGAGCGGGTGAACAGAACAGGGAGCAGACAGGATTGCTGTTCCAGAAACAGCACTCCAGTCTAATCAGAACCATACAAACAGTTTGGTAAAACAAGTAAATTCTGAAGTGACACCTTAACCCATGTGGCCATGCACACAGGAAGAGGGAGAACACAGCAGAAAGTTGAACATCTCAAATGTCCCGACAACCCAGGAATCTAGGGCCGTACACACAAAAATATGACCACCAGTAATGTAAAACCTATAATAAATAATGGAGACCAGCATCACTACTTAGTGTACTGGGAGTGGTAGGGCAATAAAGAACATTTACAGTAAAGGCAAACAAGTACAGAGGTTTCTTTTGTTTTTATCTATATTAACTTACATACACAACGCCTGTTGACATTATAATTATAAATCTGTATAAATAAAACTGACAAAAGTAGTTAGATACCACAAAATAATAATGTAATACTTTGATGCAAAACTACAGCCAACAGTTACTGATTCAAGATGTCTATGGTGAGAGTTAAACAGAGAGTTAAACAAGTGATGTATACTGATAAATCACTTCAGTTCCCCAAGCTCATAAGGGCCACCTAGAGGGGCAATTGTATAAGCCTTGCATAAATTGTCACAGAAATTCAAGTCAGGAGACTGGCTAGGTCATGCAAGCACCTTCACTCTCTTTTGCAGGAACCAGCCTTAAGAAATCTTTGGCATTGCTGACTTGTTGAAAGATTTTTCCATTTAGTTTTGCAGCTGCTGAGAATTACTTTTCCAAACATATCTCCAGGTGCATCATTCTATTCATGTTTCCTTCTATACTGTGGGATACCACATGACTGTTAGCAGAGAAGTAGCCCAATATCACGGTCTCCATACTTCACAGTGGGTGTGGTCTTGAGATCCTGGAACCGCTCTTTTTTTTTACCAAACATGACGAGCTGAATTACTCTGAAAGTGCTGCATTTTTGCTTTATGCTGTAAAGTTAATGATTATACTCTACATGCTTAGTTTACAATTCTAATGATAACATGGTCATTTTCAATTCTCTAATTTCATCTGGATAAGAGAATGTTGAGGAATAAATAGTATAGTGCAGTTCTTGACCTGGGCAAGTCCGTCGCATATTCCCCACACACGGGTGAATAGATGAAAAGGGGTGGCAGACCATTTCTACTGTGCTGCCAAAAGCCTGGATTGTGTTGCCCCAACAGGCTGTGAGCTGTGCTGTGTGTGGACTGACAGTAGTGGGCCTTGATGGGAGCAACTGACAGGGAGGTTGAAGGACCACACGCAGGCTGGGGGCTGAGAACCTTCAGACAGAGAACAGCCACAAAGGAACATCACTCAGAGTGATCTCTCTGAGGGCTACATGTGTGGCACCAACAGGGATATGAGCAACAGCTGAATAAGGCAGCCTAAGGCTGGCCTGAATGCCCTTCCTACAGCGTTTCCTAATTTGATTACTTCATTTTTTGTTCCTAAAAACAATGAAATAAGTGTTTAAGAGCCTCCCAGAATAATTGAATTTGTTTTGTTTCTCATTTAGTACTTGGAAGCTTTCTTTTTGGGTAACCTTTCATACTGCCCCACAACACTCGGTACAAATGTCTCTCGCAGCATCTTTGGAAAGTCCCTCATAAAAGGACATTTATAAATATATGACCACAATTCAAATCAAACACTGGAATAACCTAAAAATTAAGGTCATTTCATCAAATGTAAATATTTAAAAGCAGTATTGAACCAATATAATCAGTTACAGATCATGGTCTTGAATTAAAACAATTTCTTACTTTTAAAGATTCAAGGTGTTTGTCGCATATAGATTTATCAGCTATGTACAACAAGCAGTAAAATGTAAGCCAGAGCATCAGGTGGTTAGAGAGCATGAGAGGGAGAGAAAGAAAGAGCATGAGAGAGGGAGAGAAAGAGATAGCAAGAGAGCGAGTGGGTGAGAGAGCGAGAACGAATAAGAGAGAGAGAGATTTGAATTGCTACTGACAATTACCTTGACTCCAAAGCTGCACTTGCCACTGCGCACTGCCTCCTCGTCTGTCTGCCACTGGTGCGGTCTGCTGGACTCGGGCACATACACATCTTTCTTGCGGCGGAAGCTCTGCCGTAACTTATTCATGGCTTAGCCTCCTCCTGCACAGGAAGAAAGAAGAGGAAATGAAGGAAGAAGACACAGACAGTTTGGTGGGGAAGCTTTTAACTTTTACCAAGTTGACTGCATGTAACACTTGTATGATTGGGAATCTGGACTCCATATGCTGCTCCTTACAAAATATCTTATTACACATGATAGTGATGTGCCATACCTACAGATCAAATACTTCACATGGCGCATTATATCTAGTTCTGACTTTTCATTTTTTGTGCTGTAGCCAATTTCAAGCTGAACTATGGGAAATTCATTTTGTGGTACATGCACATAGGTGGTGTCTAGAGCAACACACACACTTTAACCAGGAGTGAAGGGTGCATGTGGCAAGAAGGTAGATTAGCAGAGCTGTCACCTTCTGAGACAAGTGGAGTAGAGGCAGTCACGGCAAAAGACACTCTGTCCCACTGACAGCCAGCAGCTCCGATCAAACTCCAGCACACCAGCCCTGCCTCACAGAATGCTGACAGGCATGGAACCATCAATGCATAGTGGAACAGTCCATACTGTCCAGAAAGAGGGAGAGAGAGAGAGAGAAGAGAGAGGGAGAGAGAGAAATGATATAACAGTTTCACCTGCTGTGACACATGAACAAACTGGCACACTTTTTGCATATTCATATACATAGATACATAAAAAAAAAAAAACCAAACAGCAGCACACCACCTGTTGGGACTTGTTGAGCAACCCACAATGTGAAAATCCTCTGAATCAATATTCACTCCAACTTCCTCTAACAAACCCACTTCTTCATAGCTAATAATGTGGTGAAACCACAGAAAATACACACCTGTGTTTCAGGTTTCTGGGATGATTGCATTGTTGGTGCCTGGATACATGACTCTAAACGTCTAATTATTGCTCTTACCAGGTTAGAAATTGTTTATTGTCAAAATAATCAATTCCCAAAACTGAACAATTTAGAGTTACCATGCTTATTTAACTTCAGGCATTCAGTGACATTCTATGACACATTTTACATAAACAGCCGTCTGTTCTGATACTTTTCAGTGCCAAAATGTCTTCAGCAGTAGTTCTTGGACAAAATGTGCTAGAGCATAACAGTTTAAGTGTAACAGCTTAAAACATTTAAAGGGAAAGTCCTTTTGATCCTGTACTGCGATACAGGGATGCTCTGATCCCTCATAATTCTATTCCCAAACCCAACCCAAAGTGTGCCTTGATCTGATGGTGATACTGTCACTCAATCTGCCATCACAGCAGCATAACAGCTGCTGTTAATACTCAGCAGGGGTGATAAGCTGCATTGCTCAAAGTGCATTACCGACCACATTTTCAGCAGTTCTTATATTACCCTCAATCTGAAGGCCATCAAAGATCACAGAAAAGTAACAGTATACAGATTGTGGTAATATCAGTTTGTCTTGTTGATTATTTAATCTGGTCATCATAACCACTACAGTGTCCTGATATGTTTGATATTCATTTTCTAGCAGATACAAAGATACCAGATACAAGGAATTATCTTTATCTCAACAAATTGCAAATTCCATAAAAAAATTTTTTTACTCCACACTTTACTCTTGAAGGGAAGAAATGCTGCTTTCGGTAGAGCTTGCATTTTCAGGAGTGATCAATAATATTACTGGGTTATGGGCTACTGTTGTGAAATAGGTCAGCAAGTGTAGATCTGCAAGGGAAAGCGCAGAGAGCTCTTTTAAAAGAGCCAAAAGGAGAGATTCAAATGCACACACATACGTGCACACACACACACACACACACACACAGCTGTAGTCAGCAAAGCCAGTGACAAACAACTTGGTCTGAAAAGAGAAAATTACAGTCACTGCATCGTAAAAACCTTTGCCTAGCGCACCTTGTGTGCAAGCTGCAAGCCAGCGGAGACACTACAGACGAATCCCATAAGGGGCTGCTTCCTTATCGCTCTGTCACACACTCACCCTCTCAGGCTCTTTGCACTGAGCTCACACTGCCACCCCAATCTCCAGAGGAATACTGCTGAAATCAGGTTCCCCTTCCACGTACATTTGCTGTATATTCCTCTCAATCTTTCAAACTGATATCATGTGCAAATATTCAATTAAATACTTAAAAAATAATCTATTAAAATTACTTTGTATTTATTATTTGTACTAAACTCTCATGCTATGCCTGCTACTGTTGTAATGTGTGAATATTCCTTTGGAAATAAATAAAGTGATCTAATTCAATCTTATCTAATCTATAAAAAAAAAACATTCTACATTCACCTAACGATCCGAGTGTGTTTCTCAGGTAACATTCAACAGGTAGTGATTTGTCTTTTATAACGTAAAAATATTTTAGCTGAGCTACGGCAATGCCAGTAAATGTCAGCATAAATGCAAAATGCAGGCTAAACTAGATCTGTCAAGCATCTGAGGTACAGGAACACACAGAAAGAAAAAAATGTGGAGTAATCTGTTCAGTATCTCATTGATGCATCTCTCCAACTCCTTCAGGACAAGAAAACAACCAGTAATGTCAAGCCATGTTCCCTCTCTTTCTTTTTATTTAGGTCATATTATATCTGTGCTGAGTGCAGGCTCCAGGCAAGCTCCTGTCACTGAGCTTCCACAGCAAAGCAGAAGAGAGGAAAAGGGGGTAGAAAAAGATGAAAACTCCTCCCTCTTCTAGCTGCCAGATTTCTGCCACCACCAATTCACTTCACTTGCTCCTTTACTCCCATTAGTCTGTCTGCTTCCCTTCTTTTATCCTCTCTCCCTTTCTCTCTCAATAGGCCTTTTAAAGTTTTTCCCCTTTAATGTTTTGGCCTCTGCACCCTCCTTCTCGCGCCCTGCACCCTGGACGTGTCGGGCCCTCTGTAGATTTCGGTCTGTCTTTTGCTCTCCTCGGCTCTGAGGGTTAAGATGTGTGTCGGCACTGAATGTGGGGGCAGAGAGCAGAGCTGGTGGTGAGAAAAAGGGGAAGAAAGGTAAGAGAGAGTGTGATATTGAGAGAGCTGGGGCAAGCAAGAGAGAGAAAGTCAGCAAAACACACACAGAAAGAGAAACACACAGGCAGACAGACAGAGACAGACACACAGAAAGAGAGAAAGACAAAGACAGACAGAAAGAGAGCGAGAGAGACAGCAAGAGAGTTAGACAGAGACAGCGAGAGAGACAGAGAGAGTGTCAGAGAGACAGAGAGTCAGAGAGAGACAGCGAGAGACAGAGAGAGATACAGAGTGAGCCAGAGAGAGACAGAGAGAGAGAAACAGAGAGAGACAGAGAGAGAGAGACAGAGAGAGACAGAGAGAGAGAGAGAGAGACAGAGAGAGACAGAGAGAGACAGAGAGAGATACAGAGTGAGTCAGAGAGAGACAGAGAGAGAGACACAGAGAGAGAGACAGAGACAGCGAGAGAGAGAAAGACACAGAGACAGAGAGAGGCTGGGAAAAGGGCCCACAGGGCTGGCTGAGTCATGTGAGGGGGCTTTGCAATGGGATTGTCTGAGAAGGGTCTTGCTGGAAGACTGACTGGGACGGGGCAGCAGGGTAGGGGTCACACAGGATTCAGCACGGCAGGGGCCCTCGAAACCCTGTCCTCTCACCTCACACACACAGACTCAGTCATTCTCCTTCCTTTGCCGGTGCATTTAATGAGACCATTATCACAATCCCATTAGGACTTTAGCCCTTGCCAGTTAAAACCTGCTTATAACTCTCAACAGTTCCCACCTACTTCTCCCACAGTTTCAGTCATTCAGTCGTTTATCCGTCTAACTGATGTGGGCAATATACCAAAAATCTTAGAACTTAGAAAATGAAAATGAATTATACATATGTTAGTATATTTATTGTTTCAGAGATGTGAAAAAAGAACAAAAAAATGTGACTCCATTCTAAGATACAGAAACTGCATGTCATGAATATTACTACATAGAGAACACTGAATCATAAATGGGTCAAATCTGTAAACAAGAAGCAGTTTAAAGCAATTGCATATAAAGCTCAATATCAAGTAACTGATCAGTCATTATGCCATTAATGAAATGATTCTTTTGCACACTTACGGAAATTTTATTGTACAGTTTATACACTTTTTGAATGTGCCACTTTGCTGTACATTCTATCCATATCTGTATTATCATTTAAGCGGCTTTAACTGTTCCAACTTATTTTTTTTGTTATATTGTCCATACTTAAGAAATTCAATGAAAAGAGAGAGGCAAGCAGGGCAGGGGAGAGGATGAGTGGGACAGAGAGTGAGCAGAGTTGGCCTGCAGATATGAGAGTATTTGAATAATCTCTCCAGGAATGGAAAACTGATTAATCCCTGCAGAAGGATCCTGGGGAAGAGCACAAAAAGCCTTTGAGAAAAGGGGAGGGGACTGAAGGGAGGAGATGGAGAGAACCTATAGGTCTGTTTCTCTTCATTCTCTCCCAAGCTGCACAAATACAGGACTCCCTTATCTTCAGTCTTCCTCAAGCGTCCACACACACGGTGACGACTCCTTTCCGTGTCACACAGTGCCATGAATGAAAAAAGCTGAAAAACGCAGTTAGAATAGAAATCCAATTTTTGAGCATCAGCGCCAGCTTATGAAAAAAATGGAAAAACTCGAATGCCGGCCACATTACATAAAGGAGTGCTCTAAACACAACGATGCTGAAGAAACCGGCTCCAATCACAGCAGTGCTCAAAACGGGCCTGAATCATCAGGAGCCAGCCAACAACAGAGCTTTAGCCAGTCACTGCCTTTATGCAGCAACCACAACTCCTCAGCCAACAAAAACAGGAAGACCAATTAGCAGGGGTGACATGGCTAATCAAGAGTGGACCATTTCTATTACAGCACCAATTTTAAATTAATTCAGATTACTATCTCCGAATATCAGACACACATTATGGGCTATTCTGCACGGGGGCACAACACTGATGGTATTTTGATGCCTAAAGTTTAAAGAGTCCATTTTTCATACGTGACTACACCACAGCACACAGTGTGAACAGCATGAAATCCGTTCCCTGCATTTAATCGCTTCACCAAGTGAAGCAGTGGGCAGCCAGGAACACAGCGGCCCGGGAGCAGTTGATGGGCACGGTGTTCTGCTCAAGGGTACCACAGTGATGCCGCTAGCAGTCCTGGGATTCAAACCGTTTCTGTAACTTCCTAAGCACTAGGCCACAAGCTGACAAAATTGTACAATATAAAACTAGACCACACCCTTAATAAGAAGATGTGAGCTCCTAAGTGAAGTTCAATATGTACAGCACATCTCTGAACACATGGATATGCACACACAACAAATAGGAAGGAAGAGAAGAACGAGAATGTGGGAGAAGTATAATATGGAGTCGGAGACTGAGTAGATAAAGAAACAAGGCTACAGGCCATTCTATCCCTCAAGAAATTCTATTCAAGAACTTCAGAACCTGTCAAACATTTGCTTTTCCAGCTATCACTTTTCAATGCAAGATATTATTGCAACCAATAAAACTAAAAATTGCCCAGCAGAAACAAAACACAGTCAGGTACACCTCAGAGTCTGAAAACCCAAAAAGCAAGAGGTCAACATGATTTTAACACGATTCAAATTAAATGAAATAATAAAAGCAGTTATTAACGGGGTCCAAGCTATGGCGCAGTCCATATCCCCGGCGCACTCGAGCTCGAGCAGGTCGAACGAACGCATGCAGTGCAAAAAGCAGTCACAGATGTGTAAGAATTGATGTCAAAGAGGTTGTTTAGAAATGTACACGTGTAAGTTATAGCACCCCCTATGGAACCAAATGTGCCTTATCTTGCAGGTGTTCATACCTCGGCGTCTAGATGTAGTGTACCGAGTTTGATTATGTTACGAAGTTGATCCGTGAAGATTTTTTCCTGAAAGTAATGACTGGCATTGTGGTTGGACACAGAAAAAACAGAAAGTTTTTGAGCATATAGGCCACGCCCACTCTTTTCAATCATTGAGATATTTCATGGATTGACTCAGAAGTGCCCCATGGTAAAGTATACCAAATTCCAG
>JBBPDB010000001.1:30112818-30124932 GCA_037974465.1 Brachypetersius altus
CAAGACCCTTAACCCCAAGTTGCTCCAGGGAGACTGTCCCCTGTAGTTAGGGAATGGAAGTCGCTTTGAATAAAAGCGTCTGATAAATGCCGTAAATGTAAAATCATCCAATTTCTATTGTATGGCACTGTATTACACTCTATTGTATAACAAAGGGCACTGTATCACCACAGAATTATAAATTCATCCTCCCAGTTTAAAAAGGGTCTTTTATCAGCTTCTTTGCTTTAATCACCTTCTTTCTGAACACTTTATTTCTGGTCTGCCACCATAAAGGAGATCCATAATAATAAGTGGAGATTGGATTATAATACGGTCCACAAACAGTCCACACATCCTGAAATCCTCAAGTCAGCTTTTTTGGCAAGGGCTCATTTGAGATTATATGAAGAAAAATGTAAATATAGGCTCAGTTCTCTACTAAACCTTGTATATGACATCATCAAAATTCAGCTTTCCCAACAAACTACTTAACTTGAAGTGTGACATCTATCATTATGACAAAAAGCCACAGAAGCAAAAATGAAATAGAATCACAGCAAATTTGGGTAGCCCACCCTACCATTACACAACAGCGTGTGCTAAAAGGCCAGGTTGAAGGTCTGTGCAAACCATGACTCAGCAAAATGAACAGATTTCATGACAGCAAGGGGTAGAGGAAAGGGCCTTCTGTTTGGCTTCACTACTTGTCCCAAAACAACCCTGTTTACAGACTGTGGGCCAAAAAATTGAACAAGGCGCGTTCTAGATTGCGTTCCAGGAGAACACCTGAGGCAGAGATGTGAAAGGCTAGGGAAACGATTCCCCTCTGATGGGGTACAGAGCTTGTCAATAACGGCCAGACTCCGCTGCCGTTACCAGGGAACTACACCCGAAATAAGATGCCCACTTAAAGCAGAGTGCAAATACTTGCAGCAATGTCATATTTTACTGATTTTCTAAGTGAAAATAAGCACACATACTCTACAAGGAACAAGCTTAAATATGGCATCTCACTCATTTTATGGTATATTTCTTCATATGTAAAAATCCTTCAAATGCACCACAATATCTGTACACAAACATTCTGATTTCTAAAAGCCAAAATTCAGTAACTGTGCAGCAAAATGTGCAGAACTTATTTTCCTATTGCTTTGTAACTACAGTAACACGTGAAAATCACACCTTGCTACTGACTATTGATTATTATTAACTAGGGATGTAATAAAACATTCATAATATTTATTTACCAACCCCACCTCCCGGGACAGGGGTAGTGAGACTATAGTCTGTGAAGTGCAATGTGATAAGTGTTTATGAGGTCAGGCATATTGACATAAATTGAAATGGATCCAGCATCCTATTAAAAGCCCTTCATGATAGCCCGAGGAACACTTAGTCAGACAGAACACCTTGTGAGGTCGAAAGATTACACTATTAATGCTTGAATGTTGTATTAAATGTTTGACAATGCGCCTCCACATAAGATTTCTTTGGCACATGAACGGCAAATGGCGAATTTTTCATTGTTTCTCGAAACGTTGCAGTAAATCCACACCGGCGATGACATGACTGCGGCGCCAAAACATTTACGTCTCCACTCGTCGTGTACGCCCGCACGCATTGACGTCATCAATTGTGATTGGTTCCTAAGATCGGCCAAGTTTAACGAGTACCGATCGAGTCATAAAATGTAATTATCGGCCGATACCGATCTTCGGCCGATCGACCGGAGCATCACTAGTTTACACCTTATGCGCATTTTAATCTATCTTATTTATTTATACAAATTTAACATTATTTGAATTGATAGTGTTAAATAAATTAATACTGAAAAGGTATCATACTGATAAAATTCTTCCTCCTCCTCCTACTAGTACAATCTCAAAGGATCATTATTGAAAACAACAGTCTGAGAGTATTCATTCAGGTAAATTTTTTTGTCAGACAATTGCCTCATAAACTGCTTACACCTTTAAATACTAACCCTGTCTTGCTTGGTTAAAGAGTAATGGAGATAACTGGCAATAAAATACACCCACACAAAGTATTTATAACGGCAAAAGGAAGTTAACTATTCACGGTACATGGAATTTGGAGAATGCAACATCTATACAATAAAAAGTACTGCTGTTATTTTCAAACTGTCATGTAATTTATCATGAAACACTGAGCTACACTACCAAGAGAGTTCACAGTTCTATGCAGTATGCAAATGATCCTGGTTACCTAAATAGTCAACAATACAATTAATTTTGATGGCAAAATCTGGGAATAAATGATTTCCAAAAGTACTGCTATAACAGGAAGTTGGTTTTAAGACTGCCTAGCATTAATGTTAAATTCAGTTAGCTTAAATCACATCTAAAAACACAAGTTTATCAAATCTTGATACTTTGCATTGCTTGTTAGCATTTATTCTAACATTAACTTCTGATTTGCAGACAAAGTCTCTCACTGCTCAAATAAATGGCTTTAAAACAGTTTGCACAGGAGCTTAAGACTATTGCATAGTAGCTTATGCAAGGCCAGTTGTCTAGGCCGGTATGATGGCCTTTCATCTTTCCCAATATCACCAAGCATGATGCAAGCCACAGCAGGCACCTGTAAATAGGGTTTGCGACTTGCTACGTACCAGTTCATTCATGATCAACTCTGCAGCTTAGCAGAACTTACAATGTTCCAGTATTTACTCGTACACACCAAGAGTATGGCCCATCCTTCCTGTTGCAACACAAGCCCTTCATGTGTGTTGCAGCATGAGCTGGTGCATGTGTGTGTGGGAGAGGGTGTTGGTTTGTTTGGGATATGTCTAAGAAGGCAAGTCTCGACACTCTGCTCTGGTCAAGGGTTCTCTTCTTTCCCAGCATTGACTCTGAATGGTAAAGAAAACAAAAGTGGTCCAAGCCCCACAAGGAGAAAACCCAACTCTTTATGACTGAAAAGACCCAACATGATCTTAACGGATACCTGCGAATCAATAAAGAACATTACATAGTACTCTGCCAAAAAACAGCTTCTCTGAAAGCCAGTCCTGAAGGAAAACCATCAAAGCTACTGACCCAAGCAAAACACTCTGTAATGCCTTGAGAGCCTTACATCAATAAGAAATGGTCGGTCAGATTAGAGGTTAAGTGATAATATTCTATAAAATATCAGAAACATATTGCAGAAACACGAGCGCTGCAAAGACCTTAGAAATAATAAATCAAAGAGTTAAACTCCATGAATGCAGTGTCATTGTGCAGCAGTGTGTGTGAATGTGACGTCAGCGATCAATCAGAGAGCTGGAGGCTTGCCAGAACAGAGTCCCTGAAGCCGGCTCAGTGGGCAGCAGAACGGTCTCAGTATGCCTCACAGCACCCATCACAGCTTTCCTCCTTGTCACCGTTCCCTAAACTGCTGCTACGCACACCCCGTGGCTTTGATACCAAGAATTAACAGTCTAAATCCTCCAGAGATATCAAAGGAAAACCTTTCTATTTTCAAATCTGCTATGGAACCGAGGCTGTCTGGTTAAAGGCCATTTCTTGAAGAAATAACAGATCGTGTCTAATCCAATGAGACAGGTTTGTTACAACCCTGTAACACTAATGAAATGAGGCTTATACAGGCAAAATGCACACAGCAAACTTTTCCATATAAGAGAAAAACATCTGTAATGATAATCATTAACTGACTGGTAGCATTCCAATATTGCTGACCAATAATACTGGCAGATTAGAGCCTGTATATTTTACTAGATACACAATACAAGATAAACAATATCAGGAAACAAGATAAACAATATCAGGAAACGTGGATTGGCCTGCATATGAAAAAAATCCAACCTCTATTCCAAGGCTTAATTGACTAAACAAGCTCTCAAATTATGCATTTCTTCCCCATTACCTACACTATATGGACAAAAGTATTGGGACACCTGACCATTGTGCTAATAGGCGCTTTAATGACATTACATTCTAATACACGGTCTCCCCCTTTGTAACCACATCTGATCTTCTTGCAAGACTTTCCACAAGATTTTGGAATGGATTTCATTCTGTAGAGCATTTAACAAGGTCAAGCAAAGATGTTGGACAAGAAGGCCTGCCTCCCAATCTCCCTTCTCACTCATCCCAAAGGTCACGTTCTTCCACAACGAACTCATTCAACCCTGTCTTTATGGACTTTACTTTGTGCACTGTTGCAGTCATGCTGGAATAGAAAAACGCCTTCCTCAAACTGTACCTACAAAGTTCAAGGCATGCCATTCTCCAAAATGTCTTGGTATGCTGAAGCATTAAGCCCTTCACTTGAAGTAAGGGGGGCTAGCCCAAAAAAACATGTCCCAATGCTTTAGTACATAGAGTGTATAACATAGGCCCCAGCACCTGCTATTTATATGAACTCCTATTATCTTACTAAAGAACCCACGGGCTTCGGCACTGGACAATTTAATTTGAAATAAGGTTTGATGAGAAGACGCACAAAAATATTGACTAGTAAACAGAACAAGAGTATCCTAACTTCTTTTTAAAATAATATTTCAAGATTACTCCACTAGACTTAATGAGATCTGGATTACTGAATTACTGAACAGCCTGGCTATTATGATAAATAATGTCTCGTTTCCTTCTGAAGCCCTTAATACAAAGCGTGTCACACCTAGTGGAGGTCAAGAATGAACTTTAGTCCACCGTGACTACTTTTATTCCACTGGTTCAGATGTCCAGAAGGAATCACACCGCTTTTACAGTCCAGTTTCAAACACTATTTGGATATTTTAGGACAGCAGCAGAAACAGGAAAGGCCGGTTACGACAGAAATGCTCTTGTCCAACTGACATACTTGCTGTGATTCAAATACACTTCAAAAAAACAACACAGTCTTGCTGTGCTGCGTTTTAGTGTGATATAAAAGGTAACAGAACAAAATGTTGCACTTTAGAAGGCTATGTAATCATCTAGCGAGTACGAGAGGGCTGTGGATTTATGCAACATAGACAGCCGGTTAGTTTATCACCGCTAACTTTCCTTCAAGTTAAAAATGGGACAGGCACCCAGCTAAGCTACGTTTAGTTCTACATTTGAACAGGTTTACCCCTTTCTAAGCTTTCAGAGCCGTCCTTAACAAGGTTAGCAACAGTTGCCAAAATACCCCGGCCGGCTAAGGAGGCTAACACCATATTTTAAGGGGTATTGTGAGTTTAGTTTGTGAAAAACACAAGCTGTCACCAGTGGCTACTTCCACCTTTAAGAATCAACACATCTACACAGAGGTCTGTTATCTCGCAGGGTTATCCGGATAAACTGGACCCAGCTAGCTAGCTTTTTACACAAAACGGTTAAAGCATCAACACCAGCTGGTCGGAAGGCATTCACACTGGTTCGTCGACAACCTTCAAAGTACGTAGACACTAAAATGCAGCCAAAAACCTCAACAAGGTCGTCCGGAAAAGCTGAAATTAGCTCATTAGCTCCACGGCGCTAGCTGGCTAGTTACATCCTCGGTGTGTGGAGACAGGCGAGACTGGTCAGTCCGGACCGAGGCGGCTTACCTGCTCAAAAGATCAAATTAGACGCCGTCCAGCCCTACAAAAAGCCAAAATCCGAGGCTGTCAACAAGCCTGAACTCCAAACAAAGAGACGAAACTTTGAAATGTCCAGTTTCCGAGATCCAGGGCTCCTCAAGCAGCAGCAGCTTCACCTGCCTCTCCCCGGGTCTCTGGTACTGCAGCCGGGCTCAACCAAACCCTCGCCCTTCCTTAGCAACGGACCGCCCTCATTTACATTCTGGGCGGGTCTTCCGCACACAGTGCGCCATTCCTGGAATAAATAATGCGCAAAATATGCGCCCGACCTGGAAGAGAAGCATTCCTGTGTAGGATTTACTTTCTGCTGATTGATGAGTCAGACTGATAGCATGCAATTTATATCATAACGAGGAAAGAATCGGGACACATTACCATTACACCAAAAATGGCTTAATGACAGTGCATTCAAGTATAAAGTGTCCATTTATCACACCACAGCAATCAGTGTGAATTTAGTTTTCTGCCTTTAACCCATTCACCAAGTGAATCAGCGGGCAGCCAAGAGCACACTACCTAGGGTGCAGTGTGTGGAGAAGGTACCTTGATCAAGGATACCTCAGCGGTGCTAAAAGCAGTCCTGAGATTCAAACCAACAAAATTCTGATACATGTGCAACATCCTAACCATCAGACCACCAGACACCCTATATAGACAATATGGAGGTGGCATGCCCCTTTGGAGCTATAACAGCTCCCACTCCCCTCGGCAAGCTTTCCACAAGATTTTGGAGTTTCTGTGGGAATTCATGCCCATTCATTTTGTATGAGGTCAGGCACAGATGCTGGATGAGAAGGTCAGGTTTGCATTCTCCATTCCAGTTTATCCCAAAGGTGTTGGATGGGGTTGAGGTCAAGACTCTGTGCGGCCAATCAATTTCTTCTACACCAAACTCATCCAGCCATGTCTTTATGGACCTCGCTTTGTGCACTGGGGCCATGTTTTGAAGGGAAAGATTAAAACTAGAACAGTGATGTGCCTGCCCTGCAGAGTACACTGGCATACCAGGCGTGCCAAAGGATGCTGAATGTAGAGGGATGAGTGGTCTAATCAGAGCTGTCAAGTCTGTTCTGCTGTCCTTTTGATCTATTTATCTCTTCTCCTTCCCACTGGCCAGTTTCTGTTAGTGTGGCACATCAGGCCTCACCAGTGTTGTTCATGTGTCTCACTTTATTTTCAAAATTTCTTGAAAACACCTTGTGTGAAGAGATATGAACGTACCAGAATGAACATTTGTATTCAATATTAATGTATAACACCCCTACACACGTGCAGACAGCTAGTCTTTGCTGAGGCCCATCTGATCCATAGGTCACTGCGACCTCTGCGCTGACCTTTAAATACCAAAGCATCAACAGCCAGCTTCTACAAAGTGTCAGAGCTGAAAGACGGTTTCTTGAGTGGAGGCGGACGTTTACTGGATAAATTGTGAAAATATAAGAGGAGAAATAAAATTTTTCCAGTAAATTTTTCCAGTAAAGAAAAATCTATTGAACTCATTTATACATTTATAGGTCAATATTAATATCCGCACAAAGTGATGCATAACTAAATGTGTCAGTTGTGTAACGTGTCCTGCTGCTCTATAAAATGCATCTGATGATTATTAAGCTTCCCAGCTATTAATTGCATGTGTGGGGGAATGCAGCTCCAGGAGACCACGCTGAAGCTCTTCTCATCTATTTTAAAGCGTCTCAGCATGAAATCTGAATCTGTTGATCTGGTTTTCATGTTGGAGCTGGAACTGGATTGAATCCATCTTTCATTTTTTAGTTCAGCTTTCCACCCAGTGGCCTCATACTGAACTGCAGAAAACTTCACTGCAAATGAAGAGGACTGAACATCACATTCTTTCAAATTCCAAACCAGATGAATAGAAATCGTGCCCACTGGAGACTGGTAGGTTAAAGACATAATGATAGATTATTTTTTCTGTTTTTCTTTGTAGACGCACCAGTACAAGATACAGCTCTTGCAGTGATGGAGAATCCAAAAATGTAGTAAAGCTCCAGCAACCTGGAGCTTCATTATGTTATTATGTTTCCTGAACATTAACACCATGCATGAAGACCTTTTCTAGGCTATAGACTCTTTATTTTTCTTTTGGATCATGGTTTTTGTTCAAATATGTACAAATTTGAAATTGGTAAATAAACTAAAAAACTAAACAAAACAATTAGAACAGTCTTTGGATTGGACATGTCACATCTGATTTTTTTTTGTGGCATTTCACAGTACCATGCAAAATCATAAATCCTTAAAAGTGCTTGCACTTTATCTAACATTAAACAGAATGAATTTCTCAACCCACATTTGCACATTTCATTAAATTCCACTCTGGCGTATTCCCCAACCTACAGTCTTTGATGAAGTTTAAGCTCTGCGGAGTTTCCTTGTTACTCTATGCTCCTTGAAGCAATTTCAAGATCAAGTTTCAAACTTTTCAGCATAATAGTGTTTACACTGATGCTGGATCTGTGACTAAAGAGCACAATGTGTCAACCTCCAAAGCTATAAACCTACAGTAGCTGGCAAGCCCTACGCAGCTCACCTTTCAGAACCTCTGCAAGAACAGATCTCGAATGAAAGCCTGTCTGATGCTTTGAAAAGAAAAAAAAAACAGTTAGGATGTCTTTCCACAGTATGTACACTTTTAACATTTTCCCTTCATCTAACCTTTCATCAGAACGGTTAAACATTTAATAATGTTGTTTAGAGAGAAACACTGACTCCTTTCAGAGCTTATGGAAACAGCTGCTTAAGTCTACACATGGGGGACCACAGAATTTGTGGGCATGGGTGTGTACAGATGGGCACTCTGTGACAATTCTCAAAAGTAGTAAAAGGCATAAATATACATAACTAGTCTCCCTCTTTGTGTCTTTGACCAACACAACAGAAAAAAGAAATGTCAAAACATCGTAAAATTCTCCTGCCAACCATGGACTACATTATTTTTTTTTTTACTGTAAACTTTGACCATGTCCAAATTAAAAGAGTGAATGTGAGTAGCCTGGACAGAGAAAACTCTCCACTTAGGACTGAAGCTTACTGATATAGCTTTGAACTTGTTTTCCTGTCTGGCTACTCAATACCAGTGGTGTGAGCACAGAAGCATGTTTGGAGGTGCTGAAGATACAGAAGTGTTTTTTGGACATGGCCATGGTCTACTTTGTCTGAAAGCAGCACCTTCAACTAAAATACTGTGCAGACATTGTTCCTCTGGGCCCTAAAGCACCACAAACTTCTGCAACCCTTCCAAACTCCTCCCTTCGCTCCCTCCGTCCGACTGGCCTTCTCAAAGTCAGGTGACCAGCTGAGGCTCCCAGGACTGGCTGGCCATCTGGGGGCGGCACTGTGAGATAACTGCTGGGCCCACTGGGGGCTGGCTGTCCAGACACAAACCACTGATCATGTGCTGCAGTGCTGGACCTCTGGGCTTCCATTTCTGTTGGACAGGAGAAACAGCAGACAGACAAAGGATAAATTAGCATCACATAATTAGAACCAGGTGCAAACTGACTACAACAACACACGTTCAGGACACGAGGCAGCGGTCCTGGAACACCTGCTCTGCATACTTTCCCTGTCAAATCAAAATCCCATGATTTTTTTATATACAGAAACTGAAGCCGGACGACTTTACATTTTGTTAACTTTTCACAATGATAGGAACTACTTGGAATAAATCTCCTCTTTTGGTCTTTATTCTTTGTCCTGGTTGAAAACACCTCTATGTAACCCTTTATGGTTAATTACTGCATGTCCCTAAGTCATTTCTTAAATTAACTTAATTGTTATTGCTTCTTGTGTCATCATATTCCTATCTAGTGTTAACCTGAGAAAGACGAATCTCCTCTTGTTGGTTCGCTTTAATGTTTGTTTTTCTCGCTCTGATGGAGTTTTTACTTGCCAGTGTCAACTCATGTTTATTCACTAGAGGCTTGAATCCAAATCTCTGTGAAGTTGCTCATACAAATAAATGTTGCACCTATGTTAACTAAAGAACATGATCCAACACAGCTGTTTTTTACAGTGTCAGAAACTACCATTTGAGCCAACAAATAAATATAAACGACCCTTTTCCCATTATTTTAATGGAAATAAGCTGTTAGAATGAATGAATCTAGCTCAGTATATTCAACAATAAACAAAGCATCCTGTTTCTTTTATACATGGATTTCATTGCCGCTTACTGTTCAAACATTGTTGCACGCACTAAAGGGGCTTCTGAAAGGGGACCTTGAAAGTTTCTTTAGCAAAATGGAAAGAAAAATGCTTAACAAACCCTTGCTAAGTTGCAGAGGATGCATCAGAACAGGAACGACACTAAGACCTATGATCAGGCCAGAATCATTGACATAAGGCTCATACACAACACCTGCAAAGCTGGTTATATGGATACAGATGGGGACTGCATACTATAAAACAATATCAAACATTTACACGATACACAGTTAAATTGCTGGCACTTCCATCAGATCAATATGTTACTGCAGTAAAACCTGGTCCAAACTGGATGATGTAACCAGCTAAAAGCTTTGGCAGTGTAAAGGGTGACAGGCTGACTGCGCCCAGTGAATTTAACCCAAGCTCACTCTATAAATGCTGTAATATCCCGTGCATACAAATTTGTAAGAACATTTGTTTCTCGGTGGTTGTGTAGAACAGCAGGTTTTGCTTAAGGATGAGTAACTAACTTCTCTACGGAGTGACTCAGAAGAGTCATGGCGCTTTCTAATCAGATGGCTGATTAGGCTGGGCACTGTTTAAAGTCAAGGCGGCCAAGCCAAGAACATAAACCCTTTTTAGTGCTGACAGTGACCTACAGTTCATCTTGAAGCAATTCTTCAATTGCTTATCCCATGCTGGCAGCCGCTCGATCCTGGTTGTTGACTATAAATTTCATTCCCTCAGGTAAACAGGCATTTCATTTTCTACCCTACTTAAATGTAAAGCATGGGTTATATGCTGCTTATTTTTAACAGCTATAATTTAGTCCTATAGTTTAAAGGTTGGGGTTCTACAAATAAATGTGCTCTCTAAGAACTGTCCCTTGGTGTCTATCATAAAGATGAATACAGAAATAGCTTCCTTAATGGGAACCGATCTGTTTGTGCAGTTTATGCTGAATCTGGGTAGAACTGGGCATTAAGTCGCTATGGAGGAAGCGAGCTCAGGCTGATGATTAATAAAGACGTGAACTGAAAATGTCCAGTGAAGTCAAACATTTGTAATTGGAAACAGATGCATAAGGATTAGAGTGTGTGCGTGCGCATGTGTCTGTGTGCGTGTTTGTGTGTCTGTGTGTGCGCGTGCATGCGTGTGTGTATTTGTGGGAGAAAGGGGAGAAGAGAGAAAAGAAATAGTAAATGATTAAACTAATTCTTATGTGTCTGAGATGTATGAGGAGTTTCAGAAATCTTTCTATGTGTCCACTAAAAAAAAAGAAAAGTGTCTTTTTTTAACAATCTATAAATGCTGTCGGTATTATGTCGTCCCGTCACGATTCTACATAATTGCACTGATCTTTTCACAGTGGTTAGATGTTTCAGGCATATAGTTTCACAAAAAGCAGAATGTAAACTGGATACACTTACATCAGTTGGTGTCAAATAAATATTTTAATATAAGAAAAAAGAATCCCGACATCTTGATTTATCTGAAACATATTATGACTAGGGCTGGGAATTAAACGCGATAATTAGATTAATTAATCACAGAAAAAAATAACGCGTTAATATTTTTAACGCAATTAACGCGTATAGACATGTGACGTTACACTGTGTAGAACTGCAGCAAGCTAGTAGAGCTGGGATACTCGAATCCTTTTTTGAATTCGAATGAGTCACTTAGTAAAGTGATCCTGATCTGGGAGTCACTTGAGTCACTATTGCCAAATTGACAGCGGCCGGTAAGAACGAGCGTCAGTGTAAGAACGAGTCTGTGGAACTCATGTGCTCTGCGCTACGCTTGGTCCCCGCAGTGTAGCCTATACGCCGGTAGATTCACTCATTAGGCTAAGGTCAAGATCGGGAAGTGCTATGACTCAATTGATTGATATTTTTTGTTAGAAAGGAAGTTAACTCGTGTAATCTATCATGTACTGGTGTTTCGGGTGGCGTTAAATTAAACCTGCTGGATTAGATCCGACTCTGTGGCGAAAGTTAACCGAGGGATTCACTCATGACTCTGTGACCCGTCTCTGAGCGGCTCAGATCCGGAGGAAGTTAAGAAGCGCTAACCCGATTCAGGATGAACTGCAGGCTTATTTTCGGCTCTGACTGACGCGAGACGACCACTAGGTGGATTCAACTTTACAGGAAGATGTAGGATAACCCTCAAGTTAGTCTGTCTTAGCAACTGGTTAAAAGAGAAATAAGAATTTAGACTTATGTAGCATAAGTGCTACACTTGTTCAATAACAACAATGTCCTTTGAAATTTAGTTGATATGCTTGTGTTCAGTAATAAACAAAATTGTCACGGTCATAGACATTGGTTTATGTTCAGTAATAATTAAAACTGTCATTTGTAACCAATTGTGATGTTGTAACCAATGTC
>JBBPDB010000001.1:30132275-30167726 GCA_037974465.1 Brachypetersius altus
TGTGTGTGTGTGTGTGTGTGTGTGTGTGTGTGTGTGTGTGTGTGTGTGTGTGTGAGAGAGAGAGAGAGAGAGAATGTTTGTGTGGGAGGCCGAGGGCATGTCGTTCAGTACGGATCATTAGTTTGCTTGTGGTTCAGAGCCACGTGTCTAATTGCTGCCCCAGCACTGACCTGAAGCTGATCTGCAGTCTCACACTGATCGGATTAATCAGTGCAAACACTCAGAGAGCTGCGGCACCTTCATATACACACCTGCTAATATCTCACCAGACACACCTGACTACTATTTGAGTGATTAATGCTAGAGGGGTTAAGGAGAAAACCAGTGAGAAAAACACTCATAGGACTAGGGCCTTCCCCTCCAAAAAATTACATTAATAAATACATAAGGTTTGGCACCCACATTGTTTTATTGTTGCTAATAAATGACCAGCTGCAACAGCATCAACAAAAAGTAAAGAAAAAAATATATGATTCCCGTTCATACATGATTCATGCTCACAGTCCGTGATTCTGAGTGCAATGTCTGGGATGTGTTATAAAAGTGAACAGCCCCTAGACGATTCGCCACTGGGGCTTCTTTTTAAGCCTGCTATGTCCACTCAACCTCCCCACAGTCTGATTTAGTACTAATTTGACTGGCTGTTTAAAATTGTGAAATGCAGCGTACTCATAAACATGAACATTTTCATTTCAGTGTTATAGTTAGCAGTTGTACTTGGGCACAGGGGTGTTTCTGGCCATTCTGAGGCTCTAGGCATGTTCTGTCTGATGTAATTTGCATAAAAGTATTCTAGTCTGTTTGTCCTGAGGAGCCTCACGGCTTTCAAACAATTAAAAGTTGTCAAAAGAAGGTGTTAAAACACAGGAAGGAAATCCTACCCAGAGTGAAATCTATATGATCTTGCACAAAATGAAGTGCATGCAGCAATAAGAGATAAGAGAAAACAGAAGGGCCTCTTCCCCTGCGCGTGTTTATGAAAGAGACACTTTGGCTGCAGGGCAGAGGATATTAGATGATATATCAAAACAATGAAATTACTTTGGAGGTGTATTGAAAGAAAGGGAAGGGCTATCTTGGAGCTAGGCTGTTCTGCTGGAGAACAGGATTGGAGAGGATAATGGTCTCTTGGCAATTTAGTTAACTTTGACAAATGAGGAGAAAGGCAACAGTTGTTTGGAACAGCTGTATAAGTCTTATCCCTCTCTCTCCCTCTCCCTCTTTTTTCTCTCTCTGAGGAAGGCTCACTGCGGGTCGTGCTGTACTCGGGCTATTTGTGAGTTAAAAATGACTCTGAACACACAAAATGTCAAAGTGTTCTGATCGGTCACAGACACAAAACATATGGTGTGTCAGTGTATATGAGAACGAAAGAGGAAGAGAGAGAGAGAGAGAGAGAGAGAGAGAGAGAGAGAGAGAGAGAGAGAGAATGAGAACGTTACTTTGTTGAATAATGGCAAATGGTTTAACTGTTCAAGCAGCCCATCACTGGCTGTAGCTATGTTAAGGCAAAGTAGTAGCAAGTAAATAAACAAAATACACAACGTATTTAAAAGCAGTCTATTTTGCTACATGACTGAACACAGTGCATTTCTTAAATACATTTTTACAGTAATTTAATAACATTATTTTCATCGTGTGAAACCCTGCACGTGAACTGCATGCCCCAGTGAGCGTATAAATATATATTCCACCATGATTGTAGCTTCTAACTCTCATTCATGCTGCTTGCCAAGGTGACAAAGGTCTCGCTTTAAAAGCCAGGTATTGCTTAAAGCTGCATTTGAATAAAAGGGCTAAAGTCAAGGATTCCAGCATAGTTACATTCAGCATGGAAGCAGCTGGCTTTCAGCCTGGACAACTACAGATGACTTGAAGGTTCAAGGTAGGAAAACCTGCTAAAAGCTTAAAAAACATCTAGTGGTTTCAACAAATGATCATGTTTACTTTGACTTTGACACCTTTTTAACTTTCAAATATGCCGACGAGTGTCTTAGTTTGCTTCAATCCTATTTAGATTCCGCACAACTTTAGAAATGTCATGAAGGGATGGAACGTCTTCTTCCGAACAATTTTCTCTCCATCTGCATTTTAATGATGGTGGTGCAGCAAGATGTCTAATGTGTCAGACGAAAATCTCCCAAAAGGTGTTCGATTTGTTTGAGACTGAAAGGGCCATTGCACATTACTTCACCAAACCTTTCCATTACCCATTGAATGCTGTGAAGTGACCTGGAAGTGACCACTGACATCAGGATAGATATAATTTATCATAGACTAAATATCAGTCAGAATATTACACTGATTTGCAGTGAGCCTTCCCTCTAAGAGTGGCCCAAAACCATGCTTGCAAAATACTCCCACAGCATGAAACAGTCCTTGGACCCACTGGATCAAGCATTCAAGTCCTGTGGAGAGTATGGTGAGGAATGACTTTCTATAGACGGGTGTCATTAAATAAACCTCGATATGTAGTTGTAGATGGACTGCTCTTGCTGATACACTAACAAACAAGCATCAGTCACGGAAAGTGTTTTTTTTATATATCTTTCTCATAGATCTAAACACAGATGTCTCAACAGACACAGTTCTGAGTACTCTACCACTGAACTTCCAGCCACCCATACCCCATAAATGAACCCTCTTTCAAAGTCACTTGATCTACAGTAATTCCTTCATTTCTCAAGAAATCATGACATGGTGTGATAGGGCACATTATCGGATTATGTAAACAAAAAGAGAAAGAAAAAGAGACAAACTGAGACACCTCGAGGTTTGAGCTGACAGCAACAAGATGTGTATGCGTATAAAAATAGGCCGACAAGCTGTGAAAGTTTACTGTCTACTGACTTTTGCTGTTCGTACGAAAAGTAAGGTGGAAAAATAAGCAGTAGACTCAACTACAGTAACAACTCTCAGCTGTGTTAATGTGATCGTGAGCGTGTTAGAACTGGTATGAGCACGTACCTCTTTGACTCTCTGGATCATGGGCTGTAGCCAGTCTGTGTTGACCTCACAGTGGCTGTCCAGGAAGGTGAGGATTGAGGCAGAGGCAGCGCTGGCCCCCCTGACCCGAGACCTGATCAAACCTGACCAACAGAACAGCCATCCCACTGAGCTCATGCACAGGATCAATAACATTTCACACAACATTCATCAGCATCCATGACTCTACATATCGTATAGGAATCCATGGCTGAACACAAGTGATTTCCTTTTAGCCACTGACCATGAAATTAAACCCAAAACAAAGATTTCGATGGCAATTGCATCCAGGCTGATGGAGCCTGGGGACATTCTTTTTTCCCTTCGCCAAATTGGCATGTTTTAGGCTTAGAGTAGCCAAATGCCAGCTGACTGAAAGAACAAACAGAAAGATCTAGTTACGTCCTTCTACGTTTCCACTGATAATCAAGAACTTAAAGCACCAAAGCCTAATCCAATCCAGGCCGGAAAGACGTACGTGCGTAAACTTGCAGGCAGAATTTCACAGATTTACTGATAAACAGCCTGAATAATTCATTTTTAGAGGTATGTTGCTACTTTGACTGCCAATATGTGTTCAGTGGAAAATTGGTTTTTTAAAGTATTGTATTAAGGGAAAAAAAACATTCATCACTCAACAGTCAGCCAAATGAAATACTTATTCAGCCATTGATTACAAATGTTGGCACAGTGGTTAATACCTAGACATTCTATTTAGAAAAAAAGAAAAGGTGGATTTATGTGTGTAGTTTACAGCATAGATGCAGAATCAAAAATGATGCTCTTTCATGTGCATCACACCCAGTCCCCTTTCTCCTGATGAACTCAACACTCACCCTCTCGCCGTTCATTTCTCAGACACCGCACCTTTGGGATCTGAGAGAGCAGCTGGCAATCCTCAGCTAATGAGAGAGGGGACATCAGATTACACAGAGAAAACACACACACACACACACACACACAATGAAAAAACACATCAGCATACATCCCCCTGTTAGTATGCATCTCACATATACGTGGTGCCTACAAACGCTTTGTCAGCCTATAGCTGTGCTCATGTAAAGCAATGACTGAAAGCTCAACAGAAAATGTTTTACATACTATATAATGTCACAAAAACGTGCCACAATTTTAAACCAATTCATATATATGTACGTATATAAATACACACATAATGTTCTTAAATTACATGCTATGAGAATCAGAGACCATTATCTGTACAAGGATAGAAACCTTATATAAAGGAGTTTACATAAAAGAGTGAAAAAGGGAAGTCACATTTCTTTTTGGCATAAAAATCCAACGCCAACAGCGTCTATTGAAGTAAACAGGACTGAACTTCATTGTGCTGAACACTTTTATGATGAGCTACAGCAGAGACAGGCTGATTATATTTAATGATACCATGATTTCCCAGATAATATGGTGTAACATTTTATATACAATGTATTATGCCGAACATTGTGCCATCCTTTTTACACACTCCCATTGTATCATCCCTGGTAAAGATTAAAACAAGCAGTACAAACTGTGACTGTGTACAGAAGCACACAAACACTCACTCACACACACACACACAAACTCGTTAAAAGAGTTTAAGCTGAGGCAGGTCTTTGAGAGTTTAAGATTAATAGCAGTTGTCTACTAGCTCTAAATGTCAAACAAATCTGGGCTTCTGCAGAACCGTTTATAGTGGCCAGCCTGATAATCCACCCACAATACCCTGTGTGTGAGAGAGATATTATGACTTAAAGCTTGCCTGGGTTTGTTTTCTGAATCTTTGTTGTTTGTGTACATGGTGTGTATGTATGCACGAAAGAGAGAGAGAAAGGGAGAGAGAAGGAGAAAGAGAGTGCGCAACAGTGACAGTATTACAGAGGGGAGAGAAAGAGTGAAGTCACTCCTGAGTTGCAGGAGAGGACAGACAGATGGCGAGGGGGAGGAGTAAACTCTGGATTACTGTCAGACCAAAAGTCAAGTGTACACTATCACACACTGGCATGGCAGACACTTTGCACCCAATGCGCTCATGTTTGTGTCTGTTTGAGGGAACACACCACTGCTCACAAGCCTTGACATCTTTGAGATGCTTCAAACCAGTCACCTGACCAAAACGTTTTGGTTTACCAACTGTTCATTTCTGGCTCATCACACTGACTTGTCAGTCTACTCAGGCTTTAGCCAAAACTTCAGCAGTTTTCTTTCAACGTTCAGAGAGTTATTTCAACGTGTCTTTTGTGTACGAGTCGTTACACGCTGTTAATGCTAACTGCTAATGCTAATATTTTTTAAGCAATAAAGTTTTCGGATTATGATTATTTATTTACCTTTAGATTTTCTTTAAGGGTAATGCATTAAACCGAGTTTAAAATAAAATTAAAGTGTTCTTGGAGCATATGGGAGCATAGGGTTTACACTATAAAAATAGGTACTTTTAGGCTTTTTTTTTTTTTTAACCAAAACACAACAAGGCGGTTTTTCACTGTACGCAGGTGTCCTTGCAATTTAACTGTACTCATTAAAGTCTGTCTAATGGCAAACCTAATGATGTTGCAGTCATTGGCAGCTGAAGAAGCACCCCCTTTACCCCACCCAAAATCTCACTCCAAGGTTTTTGGAAAAGTTGGCAACCCTCTTGTACATGCAGATGTGAAGATAGCAAATGGACCTCAATAATTCAGTCAATAAAGCAAATGTTGCTAACTATAAATGATTATGAAAACTGATAATGAAACCTATTATAGCATTATTACTACTTACTTTCCTTCACTGTTAGCAGCATTAGCATGTATGGCTGAACTACTTCTTTAACCTATGTGGGTTGAAAAATAGTAAAAGTGGTAAAAGTGGTGAACGCGAAAAACAAAATGCTTGATGTGCTTCAGTGTGATCTACATGCTCAATAATATTGACAGAAAATGGATATGTCCTCCATGACTTCTTTTTCCATCAGCAAACAGTATGAACGTCATATTTTTAGGTTAACCTTCTGTTATGTCCAATCTTACAATAAGTAAAGAATTATGAAGATGGCATAATATGGCATTTAAGAAAGCCAAAGACAAGAGGAGAAAGTTAGGTAAGAGAATGCAAAACAAAATCAGCCCAAATGCAGCTTGTTAAGACATGTTTGGTGTCTGAAGTTTACTTGTTTAGTTTTGTTATGGAGCTATGAGGCTAATGTAGGCATCAAGTGATGGACAAGAACTGGCCAAATAATTGATTGAGGTTATTCAGGTTTAAAGATGACTGCTACTACCAGAATCAAGTCTATTTGAGATTATTTCACAACACTATTGACGGAATTGGTGTGATGGTTTAGGCATGCAGTACAGACAACACCATCCTTTATTTGTTAACTATACTATACTTGTATGTCCTGTGTAAAACTAATCATGTATCTTCAAACACAGAGCATGTCTTGGCTGAGTGTTTGATATAAGGGCGAAACTGTGTCAATTTGTTTTTTCTGTTTTCCTGCAGTGTCTTTGGAGGCAGTAAGAGTCACATGCACACTCACGGCCAGTGCGGAGATCACATTGCTTGATTAAGACTAGCATTAACAGGATTTAAAAGGGTTTAAAAAGTCCTGCCTTCCTACAGATGTCCTTTGGAGGCCTGGGCTACTTCACTGCCACTACCATCTCCACACAAACATGCTCTCTGGCTTCTAACGCACAGATAGCGGCTATCAGACAGCATGCAGCCCGGCAGGCCAATTCCTACTACCACATGCATTCTGGCAGACAAGAGCCTGCTGCTGCATGCAGCCTGGCAGGACCGCTGACTTGGGTAATGAATACAGCCAGGCCAGCAAACAGATTAGCAGGTTTTTGGGTAATTAGTAAGAAATAATAAATTTGGATAAATAGACTCCCACTCATTCCCACTCTCTTTCTCACACTCTCACACACACACACACACACACACACACACACCCCAATATATGCATATACACAAGCTGTGTTTGCAATCACAAACCTGACGATAGCCAATCTTTATGTGTGTGTGGGTGTGGGTGTGGGTGTGGGTGTGGTAATCAGTGTTGAAGCCAATGAAGAATATTATCCACTGAGTGAGATCACTGCACTTACTTGACTTTTGTCAAAGAGGAAAATCTTGATTGCCAGCAATGTAAGACAAACTGTACCAGGCCTTCTGTTCTTTTATTTTCTTCTCCATGGCTACCAGACAGTCGAGCGGTTGACCTAAGTACTTAAGCTCGGACAGTACTCCTTTTCCATGGGGAAGCAGGATAGTGTGATTTTACCACAGAGCATCGGTGATGTAGAAATCCTGGTATTAATGACTGAGGCGGGAGTGGCTACTCATGGCAGAATGTTTAATGTAGCCATTATTTCATTTACCCTCTCCACCTTCCTTTTTTAAGTGAATGCAGTGTGTCACAATATTGTAATTTGCTGCGGTGCCCATTGCTGTCACAAAATAATCTTTTTTTCTGTCATGTTTAAATGTTTTTTGTCATACAGGTAGGACACTGTCTTGATTTGTTGCATAGAGAACACAAGAAAACACTTCTTCAAGTGCCTTCATATTTACAAAATACTTTTCCACGGAATATACTTAATTTTCACCAAGATAATCATTTGCACGGTATTAAAACAACCTGGGGTCTTTTCTGTGGCTCATTTCACAGTAAGTAAAATGCACTGGCATCTTTTCTGACATGGGAGTGTGCAGTCCATAAGAATAACTCACATGGTGAATATAGACGGAAATAAAACCGTGCAGAAACACCAGAAATAATTACATGTAAAATGTAATCCTGTCAGAAGAGTGATCTAATCTGTTATGACATTGTCAGAACCATTCATGAATTCATCACATAAAACGTAGAGGAGTCTGGAACTATCAATTCATGACTTCCATCTGCATGTGTGTGCATATACATGGAGGGGAAGGAAAAGAGCTACTTACGGTCAGAGCTGAAGTCATCCACAAGAATAATCTCTTGTATCAAATGGGGTGGACTTCTGACGAGCACGCTGAGGCAGAGAGGGAGAGGGTGTTACTGGATACAGCTCTTATGTTTAATGTTCTTAGATGTGTAGCTGAAAAGTAATACCACTGTGATGCTTCCTCTCCAGCACTTTAATATTAAGTGAGTTCTGACTTCAAAGACATTTAATTTCTCATTAGGCTGTAAGTGCTACAGCCTGCAGAATGCAGTGTACAGTGAAGGGTGCGTTGGAGAGGTCAGCGTAGACCATGTGAATATTTACAACCGTTACCTTTTAATGGTGCGCAGGAGAGTGGAGCGAGCTTCGTTGTGGAACGTGATGATGATGCTGGTAGAGGGCAAGTCAGGGTCAAACGTCATCAAGGCACACCTAAACGACAGCAAGCGTACAGGTGGTGGAGTTTCTGTTATGTAACTGTACTCAATCTCTGTTAGGCAGAGTAATAAAAGAGAAAAATGCTCATGCTTAGACTAAGCAGCAGAAATAGAGATAGGCATTCTGATTCTTGGGGCCTTGGGGTGGGTGAACCAACTTTGGGGGGGCCCAGCTTGCAAAAGGTTGAGAACCACTGCTCTAAGACATTTAAAGAAACTCAAAACTTTCATGAACCAGTCTGGAAGAGACTGGTTCAGTAGCTCAGGGGTGGCGGTAGCTCAGTTGGTAGGACACATGCCTCCAGACCAAGAGGTCATGGGTTCGAATCCTACCTTCAGCACTGGGTCCCTAAGCGAGACCCTTAACCCTAAGTTGCTGCAGGGAGAGACTGCCCCCTGTAGTTAGGGAATGGAAGTCGCTTTGGATAAAAGCGTCTGATAAATGCCATAAATGTAAACGTAAGGCTAATCTGACAGCAGCCTGGAGGCTGATGCAGTGAGGAGGATGGTCAGAGAGGCACCACAGTTTCAGAGTCGTAGTATCAGGTATCATGTCTCTAAATCCACCGTAATATGTCACCTACGCTCCAATAAATTGATCGGAAGGTATGGCAGAAAAAAGCCTTTCCCATCTTTTCACCACTTTGGTGGGTACCACTGAGGTTTGAAAGTGCTGTGTTTTCCAGTCTTATAAAATATTAAAGGAGGAGACTCAGTGTTGCTCTGTTGGAAAAAGGGAATTGCTGAAAATACCAAATGTTTATGACAAATTTGCTGAAACGCAATTTATTTTGTGATCACCTGTGACTTCTGGCAAAGGGGCTCATACGGAAATGTTCTTCACAGACACTTGATGAAACATTTGACAAACATCAATGGTTTTTCATAAGCCTTTTTCAGCCATAAGGGTGCCAATAATTCTGGAGTGCACTGTACATTTATGATTTCAGGTTTTTTATTCAGTTATAATGATGAATTACAACTGAATGAAAATAAACTCAGTTATATAACTATTATAGTCTAAACCTGTCCACAAACTCTTAAGTTTGGGCTAAGTCACAAAAATGTGAATTCGGATGTGTTATGTAAAGATATGAAGCAGCTAATTAAGTCTGGACCACGACTGTGTGTGTGTGTGTGTGTGTGTGTGTGTGTGTGTGCGTGTGTACATGTACAATACCTGTAGTGTCGAGTATCCCTAATGGTCCTTTCACTGCCCAGTCTGTCACTTTCCTGCAGGTTGAAAGCATGTTCTCTGTATGGATCATCTCCTGCTTTCAGCTGCTTACTAGCTAAGTAGGCTTTCTCATCAAAAGTGCCCAACAGCTGCCCCTGTTGCTCTCCTTTCGGAATGTGGGTGACCTGGTCAAGAGAAAAACAGACAAAGACAAAATTAAAAAACAAGAGAGTTCCCTTATCTTGTGTTTGCTATGGGGAAGCTAAAAATGCTCTTTATGTATTTCTTATAATACACTTCAGATGCATTACAAACCCTCTACAAGCTAAAAATTCTTCTACAAGCTAAAAATGGTACCCTTCCCTTTAGAAACAAACCGAGTTTCCCTCATAAGCATTTCCCTTCCATTAGCGCTCAGCAAGTAACAAGCTACAGTAGAAGCTCATTAACAGTACCAGATGTATCTGCAACCTAACACCGTGTGAGTAATCCCTATGTCATACAGTCCCTAGCGTCATGAAACACACTCAAACTCAAAACCTCACTCCTTTTTCCCTCAGACGTTCTACAGGCAGTGTTATGTTCAAGCCTGAAACGTAGGGTGCATAAGAAAGCATGATACGGCTCCAAAAGAACCCAGAATATAGATACGTGGTGATTAAGGGCATTTATGCCTGCGTTATCGCACATCATTAGTCATGCGTGAGATAATCTGTCACAGTACCTTTGTATTCCGAGTTACGCCGTTACATAACCCTTCATTAGAATTATGCTGCTCTTGGGAAATTGTAAATGATGATGCAAAGGAAAACAGGGCCCTTGGTACGCGAATTGTTGGTCATTATCGTATGATAAAACGAGATGAACTCCGCTGCCTCATCAACTGCAACCTCATTGGTGTAAACATCAGTTCACATCATTTTGTGGTGTTTACAGAAACCCGCTGTGTATGGATTAGAAACTTCAGTTCGCTTGGCTTTGGACCGAAGCTGTGGTGGGTCCAGTCCTGACCACCATGTGACTGTGTGGTCCGAAGAGCAGACTGGAAAACTAGAAAGTGGCAGACAAAAGAAAAAAAAATGGGCAGGAACAGGAGGAGAGCAGGGAGGGGAAAGGATTTAAAGATAGAATGAAATAATTAGCTGTTTGCATAAGAAGTTGGAGGTGAGAGTGATGGTGAAAATGGGGGTGGGAGTAGTATTCTTCACCACTGTGTTATTAACGAGCTGTCGGGAAAAGCTTCAACCACATGCAGGTTTCAGACGCTATGATCTCACTTTCCATTTGTGAGGAAGAAAAAGAGACGCTGACAAAGTTGTTTTGGTTTTTTTTGCTCGTAATCCACCAGATTATAAATGAACTGGCGTTCACAGACCGCTGGAAGTGTCTGAATCTTATCTGCATGTCACTGTTCTCAGTTCTAAACCACATGCGGGTTCTTATCTGCCTTCTAGGATACTGAGAACTGTATCATTACCATCAAAATGGATCTCTGCGCAGATACTGGCTCCATAATACAGCCAGATTGGTTTAAAGGCACTTTATCCTGACTGCGGAGAAGTGCAGAGCTGTTTAACCTCATACACAGTACAAGTAATGTTACTTTCACTGAAAACTGTATCATTTCCAGCACAATACAGCCACAGCGGTTTAAAAGCACTATTTAGTAACTGCAGAGATAGGTAAAGCAGACTAAGCCCATGTTCAGTAAAGGTTCTGAAATAATGACACAAATAAAAGAGCCTTTCTAAAACAGCTTGAGTTGAAGTGCAAAAGCAGCAGGACACAAGCTTTCTCTGCATGTCTATGTGTTACTCATTAACACATAACAAAGCTTTTCAGAAAAGGAAGCTTTCCATTCAACTTTTGATTAAGTGCAAGTAACTAGTTTTTTCTAGGGCTCTGTATAAGAATTCTGCTTTTATTAGTTTACATTCCATGCCATTTCATACCAAATTTTAATACTGAACTAGTCCGTCTCTCTTAATGTCAGAGAGCCAATACATTTACATTTATCAGACGCTTTTATCCAAAGCGACTTCCATTCCCTACCTACAGGGGACAGTCTCTCCCTGGAGCAACTTGGGGTTAAGGGTCTTGCACAGGGACCCAGTGGTGGTGGTGCTGAAGGTAGGTTTCGACACGACTGGAGGCAAGTATCCTACCCACTACGCCACGCAATACATTTTCTTGACATAATAAAAGCTGAGCAGTTTAGGAAAATATTAGAATTTACACAAGCAATGTTAATACAGAAAAAAGTGGCTTAATGTATATCTATGTGTTTGCTTATAGCTCCCCGACTTCTCTTCATGGAAGCCCAGTATTACATTGGAATTCTCATCAAATGCCTCAAAGGACCTGGTCCAGTTTAATCAATACTTCATTAGACTGAATCAGGTGAGCTGCTGATGGAGTTTCACAAATCCATGCACAGATTGGCGGCAGTGAGATAAGCTCACAAAACCTTTTACAAACAAATCTTGATATTATTCAATGCTTTCGTGTTTGTTTAAATTTATGTTATGGTTAACTTCTGTATTTGCTGGCAGAGAGTCCTTCACTGCTCAGATAAATAACTTTTTGCACAGTACTGTATATGCTACAGTATCCAATGTTGTCCCAAGTTGTAATTGTGTAAATTAACCTAATAATGCAGAGCTCATAAGCCAGCAGCGATCCATATACCCGAGATCACCGTGATGGTCATGTTGGAGAAAAAAGAAGTGGACCCCAAATTATAAAAAAAATATTATATTGAATTGCAGAAGTATTTTTTTTCCCTGAAATGCTCAGCCCCAGGTATCTGTAAGCAGAATGTAAAGTACAATGTTCTGTTGTTCCCTGCGGGGGAAAATGTGCTTCTAGAAGCTGATTCTCTTTCTTTTTAAATTCATGCAAATGCATAATTCTCTCTGAATTCCAAAATAGAGATAATGAGATGCATCTCCCCCCAGCCTTGTTAAGAAGCATCTGCAGAGTCAGATAATAGATGCAGAGTCAGATTGCGAGCGTTCACGCACTAATAATTTTCACTCAGATTTGATTTAGTTAAAGAGCTGAAGAGCATTTGGTGTATCGAATGCCTGAGGAGAGCAGGTGAGATTTACAGTCTAAAAACTTCTAAATGGGAGAACACCAGAACCATCAGTCTGTGTGAGAACATGTGAGTTCTGCACAGATTGGGCCATTCAGGGATATGCAGAGAGGAGGCATGAATCAATTTTTAAAGATTTGCTTCAACAAGTTCCATTCACAGGTATCTACATGTCAGTCTAGGTGTGAAGCATAACATGGAACTGCATTCCTCAAGCCAATGTACACACCTGGGCTTAAATTCACAAAGCGGTTCTGAACAGGACTGCTGTACTAAGGTCAGATTCCTCCCATGTTTGGAAAGAATTCAGCCAGAGAAACTGATTCAGATAAAACATATAAAAAAACACAAAAAGAAAGCAAAAGAGAAAAAAGGAAATGTGAGGATGATTGTGTTCTATATTGTACATTTGCTAACCATATGGCTATTTAAGCCCATAGCTTATATATGAGTCTTTGTACTTACAAATAAGCATGAAAAAAAAGAATGTATCAAAAACATAAAGATGTGTTAAAAATGACAGGGGAAGAGTATTTACAATATGCACACAGGGGGTCCTCGGGTTACGACAGTCTCGACATGCGATGTTTGAAGTTTACGAAGCTCACTCCCATAACTAGTTTGGTTAGGGAGGCGGAAAAAATGCAAAACACGCATATTGAGGGAGTTGCCATCCCCCAGGAAGCTTACCTACGCCGTTTTGGACTGTTAAAAGTGCATTTACACAATTTTACTACAGTACAGTGCACATTCAAATCCTTTTCCTTCTCTGAGGCTTAGTCTTTTTTTTTATGTTCTAAATTACGATTTTACTGTGTTAGGACCGGTTTGTGACTTTGGCTAGAGTGTTTCGACAAGCACCAAATTTTAGGTTACATCACTGTCGCAGAAATGGATCTGTGCCGTAACACCTCATATATAAGTAAAAAAAAAAGACTGTTATTGAATGGCATGACTTTACAGAATCATGGTGAAGGTGAAGGAGCTTCCTAAAGTAATCCAGGACAATATTATCAAATATTTTAAGAGAAAAAGTTACAGAGCTCTGGCAAAGACGCATAAACATCCCTATCCACACAACAGGCTTGATAATATGCAACTGGTCCCACAAACAAGGCAGCAGAAACAGTTACATGTAGTTACATGTGTTTTTACACCCCACACAGAAGCTACACTGGTAAAATAAGGCACAGAGATGCACATTTGCTACTTGGCCAAAGCATTTAGACAAATCAGAATGGTCATACTCTATTACTATGTACTACTATGTACTCTACTCAGCTTGTTATGTTTGGAGAAGGGTAACGTGTCTCGTTCTAAGAACAGTATGCAGACATGAATGGACCTGTGTCGGGGATAAGAGAGAAAGAACAGTGACACAGTCGGATGTGTGTTTGAGCTGTAGAAAGAAAGAGGAAAAGATGCATGTGTCACGAAAGACATTATTTCCAAACATGCAGCCAAAATAACTAAAAAAAAAAAGGCAAGAGAGCTTGCTTGATCTTGCTAATCCCCTGATGTGAATCCCATTGAAAATTCATGGGGGTTTTGAAATTGCAAATCAAAAGAACGACTCCTGCAACCTTGAGGAATCGATGGTGTCTGTCAAGAGGAATGGACTGAAATTGAACTCCAAACATGCAAAAAAATCAAGAAAATACATACTTTCTTCTCCATATTTAGAAGTAAACATTTTAAAGAAAGTATCTGTGCAAATCTGAAGTGGATAGTATATTAAACAACAAAAAACTGTCTCAATATTTCGTTCCTCGTGTTCAAAAACATGTTACAACCTTTTTATGGCAAAGTGACTGATCCTTATGTTTATTTACTTTTATTTTACATACTATACTAATCCTGTAGGAAATAGGCAGCGAAGAATGGTGCCCGGTGCAGCGTGTGGGGTTCTGGGATTTGAACCCACACCGTTTTTTATGAACTGTGTGGCATAAATCAATCTTACGTTAATTTTAATGTTAATTACTTTTTGTTAACAACTTACAATTCACGGGAGCTGTTTACATATAGAGCAACAGCATAAGAGGTTACAGTGTTGCCTCTTCATTTCTCTATGAGAAAACCCCAAAATCCAAGGCCAAAATGATTCCACAACCCTGAGTCAGAAACAAAGAACCTCATCAGTTCAGCTGACATCAGAATTAAGTTCAGCTCTTGTGCAAGTTTTGAACTGAGCTGAAGGAGAATTCAGGCAGACAAGAAAAAAAGAAAAAAAAGAAAGAAAGAAAGAAAATCCCACACCGCGGCAAAATCCTTCAACACAATGCCGTTAACCAAGCACACAGCTTATTACAGTCCTGTTTCGAGAATAAACTGCAGGAAGGAGATAGCAAGTGGTCATTTCATTTTAAGTGTGATGCAGGCAGAGCCAAAACTAAAAAGGCAGATCAAACATCAAAGCAGCAGAGTAAAGCAAAGGGGGCGGAGGGATGGGGGGGGTCTAGGGGGGTTTGTTACAAGCGCTATTTGGCTCTTGTGAAAACGTCTCTTATTAAACTAGAAGCCATGCTGATCTGGATCACTGCTCACAATGAAGTCACATGACAAGGGAGGGCGACATACTGCACTGCACAAACACTGTAAGAACAAGCGCACCAGCGGTGCTGTATGGAGGAAATACATTTCACACATTTCTATTACATGCCATACTGTTTTGTCTATGTTGGTCAGAAAAAACCTAAGCCACATAAAGTACAGTGGAAGAAAACTTTATGAGATTTTGACACTGACATTCAATCAGAGTCATGACTACATTATGCACAGCCATGCATCTCTTTTTCTTTTTGAAATTAATGGGCCGTTTTGTTTCTGTGCCTTCAATCATCTGTTCTGACTGGTGGCCTTTCATTTAAAAGCTTTTTGTTTTAACTCTTTATGACAGTCATAACTTCTGAATAAAAAAAGTCTGAATAAAATTTATGCTGGTTTGAAGACATCGTAATTCATACAAAACATGAGTTTTGCTACTTTCCATGTCTGCACTGAATAAGGACAACTGAAACTAATAATATCAAATATGTTTATGGTGGACTAATGGATTAACTGTGCAGCGTAGAGCTATAGACATTAGATACTGTGACATGTTAGCTGTGCCTTGGACACTGCTGCTCTGTTGCTATGGAGTTCCAGGCTGTGGCACATGGAGACAAGATTCATTACAAACCCACCCCCCTCTCTATTTCTCTCTCATCCACCCTCTCTCACTTTCTCTCTCTCTCTCACCCCCTCCTCTCTTCCTCTGAAAACTTATTCTTTCTATCCCACTCCCTCTTTACTCCCTATTCTCTCTCTGTGTCCATTCCTTTGCCCTTCTCTTATCTCTCCCATTGATGGCAATTTTTTGACGTACTAAAAATCAGTCCCCTGTAATAAGACTTTCTGAATGAGTCTCTAATTATAATGCAGCCTCCCAAATCTTAAAGGAGAATTGTCAAGGTAAGGCTGAATTGTTCACAACAGATGGTATATCGGTTGTCTATAGTGTTTTAATGCCTCTAATACCTATATGCATGATGTGCAAGACTGATTTAAGATACATTATACAGACAAAAGTATTGGGACATACCTGTTTTACAGGGTTAGGGCTAGGCCTTCCAGTGATAGGGCTTAATCTTAATGCTTCAGCGTACCAAGACATTTTGGTGTAGACACCTTTTCTATCCCAGCGCACGAATCAAGGTTCATGAAGACATGGCTCCAAAATCTTTTGAAAAGCCTTCCAAGAAGAGTGGAAGCTGTTATAACTGCAACGGGAGTGGGGTGGCACACCATATTAAAGTCTCTGTATTTGAATGCAATGTAATTACAGTCCCTGTTGGTGTAATGGCCATGCGTCCTTATACTTTTGTCCATATAGTGTAACTTTTTTTCAGTCAAGTCAGAGACGCAGGCACAGGACATTGTAAAGCAAAATAACCAAAGATTTGGCAATAATACATACATTTTGCCAACATTACCTATAAATACCCAGAAAACACTTGTAGATTCAGTTTGTTTTGGACAGTCAATAAAACTGCCATTATGTGCTTAATAGACACTGCGGCTCCACCACTACCACTGTACAGAAATCTAATCACTGTTTACATCTTCTGTTGGGGCAGTTGGTAGCCTAGTGGTCAGGGCGTTTGCCCAACAATCAGAACGTCATGGGTTCGATTCCCGAGACCGCTAGGCATCTCTGAGCAAGGTACCCCACACACTGCTCCCCGGGGGCCGTGTTCTTGGCTGCCCCTGCTTCACATGGTATATGGGTTAAATGCAGAGTTTGAATTTCGTGCTGTTCACATATAACAGGATCTTCACTTTCACAATATGCATAGAATTTTAAAAATTGGTGGGATTCCCCTTTAAGACATTCTTTTCCCGGAGGAGCAGCAGGCCCACAGACAGAAAGAGGCTGAAAAAGGGGTTCTGACAGCTTCAGATGTAGAGTTAATTTGTCACTTCATGGTAGAGGCACAAACCACTCTTTTTGTGAAGGTCAGCACAGATGCAGTGTTAACTTTTTTTAAGTCTTTTTTTCTCCTCAGTCTGATGAATTTGGCACCCAGCTGTGAAACGGCAACCAAACGTCAGTCATGTCCTCGAGCACAGCTGACACACTTCTGCTGGGCTAATAAAATCCTTACACAAAGGGAATAATGCTTCATGTTTGACCACACTTCATTTGACACTTCTCCTAATGGCTTGTCTGTGCACCTTGTTTCACATTTAGAGGCCAGTTTAGTTTAAGTATAAGGTAACTTGAAGAAGCAGCACTGTTAGGCATGTCTTGCCTTAAGGGTGATGGAGTAATGATGAATGGCTGTCTAAGCAGTACTGAAGATACATGATGTGGACAAATGTATTGGGACACCCCTGTTTTTCAGGGTTAGGGCTAGGCCCCTTACTTTCAGTGAAGGGCTTAATTTTAATGTTTCAGGATACCAATACATTTTGGACAACGCCATGCTTCCAACGTTGTGGACACAGTTTGAGGAAGAACCTTTTCTATTCCAGCTTGACTGTGCCCCAGTACACCAACAAGGTCCATAAAGACAGGATTGGATGAGTTAAGTGTGGAAGAACCCTGACCTCAACCCCACCCAACACCTTTAGGATGAACATCAGTGCCTGATCTCATCATGGGCACAAATTCCCACAGAAACTATTCGAAAGAGTGGAAGCTGTCAGCTGCAAAGGGGAGGCCAAATCCATTCTAAAGTCTGTGTCTTTGAATGCAATGCCATTAAAGTCTCTGTTGGGGTAATGGTCAGGTGTCCCAATACTTTTGTCCATATCGTGTAGGTGATACTGAAGACAAACGGGCACGAAATAGACCCTGTTACGAATGTTTTATGTCTACAGCTCCACATGAACAGTGAAGGGGGAGCTAAAATACACTATTCTGTCAGCTCACGAAAAGGAAGGTCTCCTCCTCTGTTTGTCTGGGTCTGGCGGGTGAGGGGAGGCAAGAGCACCTGCAAGGTAAAGCCTCTTACCGTGGATATACATGCTCCAGTCTTTAGGAGATAAACACGCCACACAGCCCAGCTGCAGCTCAAACACCTCAAACACGCCACTGACAGCACGTCAGAGACCGGGCGCCCCCAAAATAAACGTGCCTTTACCAGTAAAATCACCTCAGTGCAACGAAAAGACGCATCGAGAGCCGTGCATCACCGTGCCATATCAGCATGCAAAGCACACGCACATACACACGCACACACACACTCTGCAGCTCATAACGGCACTGCAGCTCATGGAAAACAAAACGGTCCTCTTACGATCAGAGGGATGGTCCTGTCCTCCCGGTGCAGCTCCAGCCTCCCGGCTCCAGTCTTCCCCCCGTAGCCCTTTCCCCCCGCTGCCCGAGGCTGGGACGCCGAGGCAGAGCCGGTCGCGCGGGGCTTGTTGTCCTGCCACAGGTAATAGAAGGTGCCCAAAATCCAGGCGACGGTTAGGATGGCAATGGCGTTGGCCCTGATCCTGCGCATGCTGGGTCCATAAGGAGGGCCCCCGGGGCCCTGAACGATGCTGGCGGTCCTCGTGTCAGCTTCTGCGCGCTGGAGGGGCTCCGGGTCTCGGGCTGCAGCTTTATCTCGCACGCGCCGTGGCTGCAGGCTGCTCGGACCGAGCGCGCGTCCCCACGCAAACAGTGCGCGGTCCTAGTGCCCACGGATCCCCCGTGCAGACCCTGCCTGCCTCCCACAGGCTGCAGACCCCTCCCACTGCAAACCTCCAACATCACCCACACACGCATTCAAATGTTTATTTATCCAATTGTTCGTTCATTCATTCATTCATTCATTCAGTCGTTCGTTCGGGCGTTCGTTCGTTCGTTTGCTTGTTTGTTTAAGTTTATTGGACCCAAGAGTTGACACAGACAAAAAGGCTCTTACTGATCTTAAAACAAAAAAACGTATCGGGGAAACATCCTGAGTCAGACAAAGGCGATATCATGTTTTCGGTCTGAGTTGAAGTATTTTTTTTCAAATGATTTTTTTACTTTTCTATAATAAAACCATCTCATGGGGTTTTTTTTTTTACTTTGAATCACAAGTCAAAGACAGTGATACACATTTATTGCTTAAGGACAACATTCAGTATTCATGTGAATGGTCAGTTTTTACTCCACTAATGGTGTCACTGTGATGAGTGGAGCACCAACAAGTTTATTATTTGATTGATTTCACAATATTTATTTGAGGTTTTCACAAATATTTTTCTATTGGTTATGCTGATATTGACTTTTTTCTATTGTTCTGTCCACTTGCTACTGTAATAATGTAACTTTCCCACATGTGTGACTAACAAAGGGTTATCATATCTCTTATGACCCATTTTGTAATTAGCAGTTATACCAACATAAGGGAGGCATGTTAGCCAGTGTTGCAAGGGCCTGTAAACTCTTACCCACTATAAATGTCTAAGATCATGCAACTGCGTTAGCCATCTTCTAGCCCTTCATCAGTGGGCAGTCTTTGACCACATGATCACTGCCTGGCTGCATATTTCTGGTTGGCAGACTATTTTAAACCCAGCAGTGACAGTGAGGTGTGTAAAAAAAAACAACACTTGGTTTCATACATTCCAACACAAAACACACTGACATGCCACAGCTGTGCTTACACTTATCCCACCCATATAATATCACTGATCCATTTCCATTCATGGATGAGGCAAAGCATGTGTTGCACTCCAGTCCTCAAAGGCCACAACCAAAGTAGTTGTCTTGATTCTGCTTTGTTAAAGATACTAGATTCAGATCATTAGCTTACTGCCATGCTAAGAGCAAAATACTGGGGTCTTGGGGAGGTCCAAGATATCCTTTGGATCCTCTGAAATTCTTAAAATCCAAATACTGTCAGCTCCCTGACTATAAACTGTAAGAATTAGAATTCTGGCCATCAAAATACAATTTCAGGAAAAGGTCATGCATACAGTGCTTTGAGGCTTCTGTGAGATTTTCATGCGTGTCACCTTAAAACGCAGTCTGGAGACCTTTTGCTTTCTTCAGAAACTGAGGATTTTGTGCTTAAAAGAGTTCCCTTTAAAAACTGTATAAATTATATTTATATCTCAAAATTTAACAGGCGTAGCAACTCTGACCAAGCTGGGTGAGGGTGGCAAGGTTTTCTTCATGATATTCAAACGTCAGTGGCAGTGTTTCCTTCTGAGGACAATCTAGATTTCCGTTACTAGAAATAAGACAGAATTGAAATCTTCAGAATTGAAGAAATATTAACTTAATGTTTTATTATTATTATTATCATTATTATTATTATTATTATTATTGTTTTTGTTGTTACAATGACTTTTATCATTACTATTATTGCTGCTGTTGTTAGCACTTGCTGTCAGCACGACTTAAATGTAACATTTTTACTTCTTAGAATGTCACTCCCATGTCATACTCAAGTAAATAAATACAATATTATATAATATTTGATCAGATAAAATTACAGACCACAGATTTTGAATATAATTATATTGTGCTGTAAAAAAGGCCTGAGTCTGCTGCGTTGATTACATTTACATTTCCGGCATTTTATCCAAAGCGACTTCCGTTCTATTAACTACAGGGACAGTCTCCCTGGAGCAACTTGGGCCTAAGGGTCTTGCTCAGGGACCCAGTGGTGGTGCTGAAGGTAGGATTCAAACCCATGACCTCTTGGTCCAGAGGCAAGTATCCTACCCACTAGGCCACCACCATTTTGTTGGTTAGTGGTGAGTAGGAAACCAGCTTTATGTGTAACTGCCATTTATTCATATAGACTGTCAATAATACCCATTCACAGGGCATGGGAAAGATTTTCTGCTTTATTTGTCTGTTTGTTTAGTTGATGCTGGACAGGCAAGTCAGTATATCAAATATGGCCTGGTGAAGTAGAGTCATGGGAAAGCCAGTTGTCCCATTTGGAGAGGAGAAATGTTTTCCAGTTTCAAAAGTTTCCTCTAGTCACTGCAGCATTTATTGGCTTCTTCCTTCATGCACGGTTCAGGCATACAGTCTTATTGGCTTTTCTCAAATCCACAGCAAAACTGTACCAAATCCAGTGCAAAATCCATGATGGGTGGGACTCTACATGCTCACAAAGCTGAGAAAGAAGTCCGAAAGGAAAATATGTATAAGGAAAACATCTGGTGTCATATTTTTTGCCTTTTCTCCTGATTCTGAATGCTGACAAAATACAATTTACTCGATGGACAAGTAAATGTAGCAGGGTTTTCTTCTTTTCTTGGACATTGAACAGATGAGATCATTCGACCTCCACCTACAGAGCTGAAGAGTTAGTAATACCCTGCAGCTGTTTCAACCACACCAGCACTAAACTAAGTTGGCCAGGTTCTTACAATGAAATCTAAACACTGACTGTATGAGGTAACAGAGGAGAGGATGAAACAGTTCTATGGATATTAAAGGTCGGATTTGTTTAATATAAGCCAACAGGGTGGATTTGTTTTAGAAATGAGCGAGCAGTTCAGAGTGTTGTGTACAGGATCACTGTTTACACTGGACCCTAAAGAAAAAAGAGCCACCTAAGCCTGTGCAAAGAGATCACTTCTGTCACCCTCTTGTCGCGAATGGCACTGGCCTGCTCTGTTTACTCTGTAAAGCCAATTACAGCTTCCACATAAGCTCAAAGATCACATCATCACAAGAAGACTCTGACCTTCAGCCAAGTATTAGCTGTCTACTCAGGACAAAGCATTTTTATGGGCAGTTTTACGGACATCCACAGTCTACACTCCAGTGTCCAGTATAGGTACCAGTGTACTTATAAATAATTAATTTAATTCAAAACTCAGTGCAACCAATATGTGCCACCCTTATAAATAAGCATCAAAGCATATCCATTTCATGTAAAATGTCAACATCAAATATTTCTCATAGACGACAGTATATTTAGTATTGTGGTTATGAGATTGTGTTGCTATATTTGAATATGAATGTATGCAGTTTTAGGTTCAATTTAAAAATGTACTGTACTAGCACTGACTGTACCTAAGGTCAAGAAACATCTTATTCCAGACCATATAATTACAATACAGTTACAGCCATTGGGGCGGGGTGCTTCTGATGCTGCTGGTTACAACAGTTGTGTGCTGTCATCAGTTCATAGATGCAGGAACTTGCAGATGCCAAGAGGGAGGCACTGGGAATGCACAGTATTTGATGTGCATTTAGGAGCATCCCTATAGGACAGGGAATGGCCATGAGAAACATCAACAGAGTGTACATCTGGAATTTTAGCCTTGCTCTGGGCCACACTGCATCTCATGCTGGCACTTTTCCTAGACGGCCCTGCCTGAGCCTCCAACATGCCCTGTAATGAACTACACCAACCCCCTAATCCCTCACACAGCCACTCCTGGTATTTCAGATTCTCCTTCCATTATGGTGTTTTCCCAAGAAGGCAAGGAGACGAAGACAATCACAGACATCCTACTCTTTCTTACGCGCTCCCTCTCTCACTCATGCAGAAAAGCAAATTCCAAGCTTCCATGGAATTCTGCTATGATAACAGTGGGAACGCCCGAGCTCTAACAGAGGTCAGTGAACATCTCAGCTGTCACAAGACTTGGAGAACAGAGAAAAGGTCCTGAGAAGTACAGACAGACGAGCTTAATTCAAACCGACCTTGGATTTCCACACAGTCCACATTCCCTGGGTAGAACCCATTAGAGCATGTTGAGACCCATCATGACGATTTGTGCCTGAGCATTAGTTTCTTTAGGACAGAAAAGGAAGCAGTGTGCTGTGAAGAATGGCTGGGCGTGCACAAAAAGGTCACTGTGTCTCTGCAGACAGTTTGCTAAGATTCTGCTGGGGCTTGAGGTCAACCAGTGACAGAGCAGAGAGCCGACAGAATTTACAGCATCTATAAATGACAATAGGAAGCAAACTGAGTGCGCTTATGTTCACCACATCCTGCAGTTTGTGAACAACGAGTTGATGGGATACTCAGTGGCATGTGTTATAAAGCCTGCAGACAAATGTAAGGAGGATTCAGAACACTCTGCTAGCGTTGTTATTGTGGAGTTGCAAGGCAAGGTCACGATACGGCCTTTGGGCAGAGTGCTTGAATCCAACAGTGGATGTGAAATCTCTTCATCAGAATGGAGTATTTGGTCCTCAAGTTACAACGCTGCATGTTATTGGTCTCCATCTTAGCATTTATTAGGTTAACCCTAGATTTTAAATATGCATAGCTTGTATTACACTCCCAAGTAATCGTTCCAGGATTTGCCAATAACTTACAAAACTGAAGGTTGGGAACAAGAGAACATGCTTAAAGAAGAAACATTAAAAACCAAAAAAGAATAAATACTGAATGTAAAAAAAACAGGATTTTCACATAAAATAAAGTGTTCCTAGAAACATGTGTAAAGCCCTTAGGCATTTAGCAGAGATCAAGGACCCTCCCAGCAGGATTGCACATCATCTGCTGTCCACTTCTGCCAGCCAAACTGTGGGTAATCCACATCCTTTCCACCGCTGCCCAGTAAGAAGGACATTCCTGGACACTGAAGCCTCCAAGCACAACATACAAGCAGACAGGCAAAAGTCATCTCTCTCTTGACTGGAATGGCCCTCTGTCCAGTAATGTTAAGCCAGTGTCACAGCTGGCCAAAGCAACTTTGACCTAAATGTATTCTTTGAGGAGCTGCTCTGATGGAACGAGGTTAATTAAGTCCAGGTTTGTTTCCCTGCTGCTCTACTCTCTGGATCTTCCATGTCATGACTCACAGTGCACTGTAACCGAGTAATGCACAGTGACTAACTCCAGTATGGAGCAAGCTGTGTTTCTGTTGCTCGATCTGGCTCACATTAAAGCAAACATCCATTAGGGAGAGTCAAACGCACTCCAACAGGCTCTTAGGGCCGAGAAAATTGGGTTTCAGTGCATGAGAAAATCTCAAAGCTGAAATGAAGGCAATATGTGTAAGAAAAAGTGCTGAAAGTGTGAAAGATTTCACAATTTACTGAAGTGTGAATAGTGGCAACTGTACACTAACAAGTTCCTTCATTTAGTACACCTACCCAGTGTCTACATTTATTGGCCAAGGTATAACAGATAGGTGCACTTTGTAGTTTACAGGTACATTATATGTAGCCCATCTGCTTCTCTGCATTTGTCAGAAAACTGTACCCCATTTAGCACTGGATAGGACCACCACTGAGCAGGTATTATTTATTTGGTGGATTATTCCAAGGACAGCAATGACAGTGACATGATAGAGGCATGTTTATGTATGCATGTGTGAATTGTACAAAGCTGTGTTGCTAGAGATTTGACACACCCCAGTATCTTTGCTGGGCTGAAAATAGTCCACAAAAGATAACCCATCAATAGCTTACTGTAGTCAGAAACTGACCACTGACGAAGGGCTAGAGAGTGACTAATACAAACTGAGCATCCTCAGAAAATTACGGCCATCAATAACATGCTAATATCATTTCAGTGTCTTCAGGTGGTCCTGCTGGAACCATTTTGACAAATTAGGTAAGCACATGATGCAAATGAACAGATGGACAACAGCCTCTAAATTAAAAAAGTGCACCTATATTGTACGTGGAGCTAATAAATAAGTGTATATACAAAGTGGCTCTACCTAATGAAGTGTCTTGGCAAAATTTCTGTTTTGGTAAATTGTATGAACTAAAGAAAGAAAGCATGGGACCACATTGCACATGACAAGTTGCCTGTTTAATAGCGTTATCATAACTTCCAATTCATATGCAAAATACCATTTTTACATGAATATTCTTTAAACCCAAACACATCCCATATGTTACACTGCTTACCAACATAAGCAACCACCAGTCAGCTCTGCAGTTATAGCAACAGTCTAGAGATCATGGCCAAATATAATCAAAGGGATCAGGGTTGACTGATTCTTCAAGACACATGTATTTGACGACAGTTAGTCTGACAGATTACAGCAATTTTTTTTGTACAACAAACCAGCAAGCTGGTGCCCCCTAAGGGCTGCTTTCCATCTGTGAGAAATTATCAAATACTTAAGAGTCATTCGAATCATTAGTTACTCTGTTTTCTTAGATCAAGTTCTACACCAAGAATAAATTAAAAGCCTTAAGTTAAACAGAAGCCAGAAAGTGCCATGCTACTGTGATCAGTGAACAGTTGCTGTCGTTATTAAGCTTCCAACAAAAAGATAGAACACTGGGGTATAAAAAAAGAGATGGGAATCCACTCTGTTAACAAGTTCAGCATAGTCTTGCTACATATTTCAGACAGACAGAAACAAGGAGAAACAAAGAATTGTTCTATTTACTTGTGCAGCCCACGCAAAGCAAAGGGCCTTTATGAGAAATGGCCCTTACCAGAAGAGCCAGAAAAAGGTTTTTAAGCTGGTGTCTGGTTTCTCCTTGCAACCAGAACATCCTAAAGCTAATATGGTTAAGCAAAGAGCCCACTCACAAGCTGGGCTCAGCATAACAGTCTGTGCATACTTGAGCTGGAACACAACAGTGAACAAGCATTACGCATTAAATACACACATTTAGTTATAAAGAAGGCATATGACAAAGTTAGTCAAAAAAGTATCTCAAAATAAAATGGCAATGAACAAGTGGAAGAGAAGTGTAAAGAGTTTCTCCAAAGAAAGCTAGATTCTACAGTATTTGTTGTGCATTGACACAATTGTCTTCAAAGTCAGAACATGACCTCAACCTTACTAATACAGTCGAGTCTCCATCCACAATCATCTGCAGAGGTGAGATGCAATTGCTCCTAGGTTCAAGAATATTATACCCAAGCCACATATGGCTTCGCCATTCTATCCAGAATGTATTGGAACACCCTGGCATTTCCTTCAATATTGCAACAAGTTCATCCTTCAGAGTGTCATCCATTAGGGTCTTTATAGTAATTGCAGGATTGGGAATCTCATTATTCTGTGGGACACACACTGCGATCCTTACAGCAGAAGTAATGGACCACCACGCCATTCGGATACCTGGCAAAGGCACTGTACAAATAAAACACAAATATGACTTTTAATATACATTTTATTCTAATCTTTAATCTATTCTTACATGCAGACATTTTCTCAAAAATGCTACATATGAAAAAATAATACAGGACATACCTGTTTCCAATTTTTTTCTTACATACTCGGCAGGTCTTTTCCTCAGTAATCACACATTTCACCTGCTGATGAAAGATTCGCTCCTCCTGAACCTACAAACATATGAAACAGGAGTACATTAACAAACACACAACAGTGTGAGAATATGACAACATAATACTATTACAGAATTAACGATAAACCAGGATACAGATAAATATGTATTGATACACCAATCAGCTATGACATTAAAACCACTGAAAAGTAAAGTGAATAAATATTTCATTATAATGACGCCTGTCAAGGGGTGAGCTGTATTAGGCCGACAGTGAACAGCCAGTTCTTGGAGTCGTAGTGATGACATCAGGAAAAACATGAGGATTTGGCGCTTGTAAAAGTTGCTCAGATTCTCATTCTTGCATTTTCCTGATTCGAACACATCGACTTCAAGAACTGACTGTTCACTTGCAGACCAATATATCTCAGCGCTTGACAGGTGCCAATGAAATGGGATAACAAAAGGGCCATGGGTGCCCAGCTCTCATTGATGTGCATGGGGAGTGAAGCTAGCCAGTCTTTCTGATCTTTCAGAAAAGCTACAGTAGCACAAACTGATTAAAAATTAATGATGGCTGTGACAGAAAGGTGTCAGAACACTGCTGTATTTAGGACTGCAATGCCACAGACCAATAAGAGTGCCCATGCTGACACTGGTCCACCACAGAAAGCACCTACATTGGACAAAGGAGAATCAGAATGTGACCATGAAACAATGGAAGATGGTGGCTTGCTCTGATAAGACACATTTTCCTTTACATCATGTGGAAGACCAGGTGGGTGTCACCTAGCTGGGGAAGAGAAGTCACCTAGCTGGGGAAGAAGGCACCAGCAGACACCATGGGAAGAAGGCAAGTCAGTGGAGGCTGTGTAATGTTCTGGACAGTGTTCTCTTGGGAAACCTTGGGTCAAGACATTTATGTGGCTAGAAAATACTCACTCTGACTAAGCAGCTGTGGGATATACTGGACAAACTAATCTGAACCATGGGGGCCCCACCAACTTAAAAGATCAACCACTAATGTCTTGGTGCCACATGCCGTTGAACACCATCACACGTCTTGTGGAGTACAAGCCCCAACAGGTTATAGCTATTCTGGCAGCAAAAGGAGGACCAACACAAAATTAGCCAGATGGCTTTAATGGTATGGCTGATCGTTGAATGCATACTTTACAAAGTGTTTCTCTATTCCACCCCAGTAACTTACTCGCAGGAATTCAGCCTGCAGCAGGCTCTTGAGGACCTGGTCAAACCGTTTCCTCTGGGCTTTCTCCTCCAAAACACTTTCAAGAAATACACGAATTTCCCGGATCTGAGTATTTGCTGGGAGGAGATTTATGGCCTAAGAAGATAACAGACAATCCATGAGTTACATCAACAACTACATTCAACTTTGTTTTGATGGTTTTGTGATGTTTAAGAATTTCTAGTTGAAATGCACAGTCAAGAGTCAAGAAACAATATAAAGACCACATATTTTAATGCAATATAGAAGTTCCCTATAGAAGATGTACTAGGTGAAAATATACAAAATAATATACATGAAATATATAATGTACAACATTTCTAATGAAATATTCTGTGATTCGACAGCAGCATTATGAATTGTGCTTTATGTAACTCCAAGTGCAAGTCAAGAAAATTGACTTCAGCGGATGCTTCACAACGTGACCTTTTTCCAATGAAAAATCCGTATCCTAAAATGCTTTTGCACTTTTCCAACTCTTTTCTCCTCTAGTAGCTAAGCCTGAAGAGTAAAGGGTTAAAGTTGGGTAGCACTATATTCCACATGCAACACTTCTGAACTCACTCCACTTTCCTGACATCTTTAGTCCTGGACTCTCTGCATGAGGCCTGGCAAGGAAGGCTTTGGGCCAGTAGCCAAGGGAAATGAAAGCAACATCACATAAAAACAAATGAGCAAGACAAGGGTAGAGGGGGGGATGGGGCGTTTTCAAAGCACACCCATGCTCTGTATTCTACACTGCAGATATTTGGCGCCTCCAACACCTAAATGTTTATAGGAGTCATGTCCTGTAACGACACATTTATGCTGCATGGTGAAGAGGGAGGAGACAGCCCTACAGGATGATTCTTTTATGAGATAACCCATGAAAATAACCCATATAGTTATCATAATGTTTGTTCAAATCCTGACAGCAGGACAGCATTCATACTGATGCTCTTGCCAGAGCACCAGTGACAGCTGCACTTTGAGACTGACACTTATCATAAAGCATAATGGGACACTGAGGCATAGGAAGTATGCACATTAGAAATGCACCCTCAAACTTTATAAAAATAAAACCTGGCTGTGACATCTGCTGTCTGACTGGCTATAGTGCAACTCTCACCTTGGTAGTGTTGAGCTTGCTGTGGTGCAGCTCAAGGACCTGCAGGGCAGCCTGGAGGTTAGCCTGTGGCTCAGACAGCTCCATCATAATGGGACCAAGGCAATGCACATCTGGAGGGGAGAGGTACATGCGCAGCAGAGACAAATACACCTGCACAGAGGACACAGCAGCAATGCGCCGCTTTAGGATCCTACTTACTATAAGTAAGCAAGTCAATGTAACCATAAGAAGGAAATGTATATATTTAATTTTAAATGTTAAATGCCTAGGTCTAAACAAAACTATTCATAGATTAAATTCAATCCCAATCGTGTTATTTAAAAATGTACAATTCTGGTGCACCACAAATAGCAGAAACTACGCAATGAAAATAAACACGTTGCTGGCTGTTGTAACAGCTAAAGGCGACAGCATTCCAAACCTACTCCAAAAACATCTTTAAAGCAGTTCAAAGCAATGTGTGAAGCATGTGCGTTTTCATGAAGATACACTCACATCTTTACTTCCATCTGCTGATTTGTCATAATGCCTGTGACAATACCTAGAGGGGGAACACACAGTTAGGGCCAAGTAAAACTGAGGAAAAGTGACAGAAATTGGCCTGCACATCCGAAAATGTTCCACCATTTAAGTGAAGTGGACAAGAATCAAAGAGCTACAGGGAAACTACTGCATACTCACTCCTCCGCCATGTATGTGTTTTTCAGTATGTGCACATAGATGAAGAGGGCTTGCTCATGTTTGCCCATCCGACCCAAAAGCAGAGCTCGCTCCTCCAGCAGACCTGAGGTGAAGAGAAAGAGGAAAGGTTTATCAAATGATCAAATTAAAGGTAATGCTTTTATGACTTTTGGTTCAGTGCGGAGTTAATCATTTCTTGGTTCGGTAGCTGAATTGTTCACTGAGGACTTACCATCAAATGGGAAGATACTGATGAGCCTCTCTGGTTCATAGTGGGTTGAAATATCCAAGAAATACAGCAGTTTGTTCCGAAACTCTCCAAGTTCACCATCCTCTTTCCCGGCACCTACAGCCGAGACACCTACACACAATAATAAAGCAGGATAACTCTGAGAACTTTGCTGAAATGGAGAAAGAGAGATCAGAAAGGTGTACTTGTGCTAGAGGCTGTACCTGAATATAATACTACTGGAGGCCAAGTAGCAAAGTTGCATAGGCACAATGTTGAGTTTCTTCCTATTAAACTACTACTACTTCTGGTTAGGGTGTCTTGACCAAAGTAAAAAGTTGTGAAATTTGACACACTAGTTAGAGACGGTCCCTTGATTCTTGTCCCTAATTTTCATGTCTACAGATCAAATTTGGAGATGTGTTTACACATGTAACTTTTGACCTGATTTTCAAAAATGAAGTACCACTGCATTCCTTGGATTGACGTTAACTTCAGATAATATCCCAAATTGGATTTTCTGAAAGTAAGGTATTAAGAAGCTTGCAGAAGCAGTTTGATGCTCTGGGTAATAATCTGTTAACAAACCTTAGTGGCCTCCTTCAAATGAATGCACCTTGCCACACTGCAAATATTGTTCAATAATGGCTTGAGGAATATGAAGAGTTCAAGGTGTTGACTTAAAAGAATCTACTGCTAATGTCTTGATGCCAGACACCACAGCACACCTAGAGGTCTTGTGGAGACTGTGCCTCCATGGATCTGAGCTAATTTGGCAGCATGAGGGGACTTATGAGGCACGGTATGGTATGGCTGATCAGTGTATTTTTATTAAAATATTAACTAATTACAAAAATAAACAAATTACATGTTATTATGAGTGACAGTATTCACCTCCCTGATCAAACCCATGAATTGAGAACACTTCCTGATCTGTACTTGGCTAGACGTGAAGTATGCATGGTAAACATAAATAGGAACATAAATAGAGAGAAAACAACATGGAGAAATGCCCACAGCAACTTCTCATGTAAACCTAATACATTTTGCCACTATATTGGATTATTTGTTTATAAAAATTTTCACAGGCCACAAAGTTTAACCAGTCTTCACTGAACTTATCTTCAGACCAAGCATCACACAAGTAGGTGGACTTTTGAAATCATCATCCGTTCATCTGTCACAATCAAAAGGTAAAGGTTCCAAATGGGAATTGAGGGCATATCTCAGTTATACTAGACCTTTGGGTGATTGACAGAAAACTGATCACCAGTGCTTGTGTAACATGATCAGGTCAAGCTGCAATGATGACTCTTCACTGCTTAGCCCCCTCACCATTGCCTGCAGCTTTATTTAGATATTACTTCCATAAGAAAAAAGAAAAGCACTAAACAAACTTAATCTGTGTTATATTTGTGTCAAGTATTTTTAATTATATTTACTATACAACTTGTATGCATAACTCCTACCTTCAGGCAAGGAAATAAGATAATCCTTCATCAGGGTCTGCACTCTCTCCAGGTAGAGCACAATCAGCATGTTATGGAAGTCAGGGCCTGTTTCATCCCACACTTGGATAATATGCTCCAGATATGGCACGGCCAGCTCCTTAAAGCCCTCCTTCAGGAAGTTCAGCACCTTGTCTCTTGGTAGCAGTTCTACCTCTGGCAGGTCCTCTGTAAAAATCTGTTGCCAAAATGCAAAAGTCAACTGACATACACTATCACTATATGTATTGTGTCCAGTATTTTTTATCCTCATTATATTGACACTTAAAAATAAATTCAGCTGGCTTAATGTAAATACAAGAACTGCACGTACAATGTGACCTTAATGAAAGGGAAAATGTGACACGGCACAGCAAAATGTTGATGTTTCACTGTACAAAAAGCACTTTTAACCCTGTATTATGAATTCCAAACCAGTAGGGTACTGATCGGTGTTCTCACCTTAAGACCATCCTCTGGGCAAATCTTCAGCACCCAAGGGGAGAACTCAAAGATTATGCCAAGATTCTCTGCCCCTGTTTAGAGGATGTAAGCACAGGTGAGGAGTGCATGCAAACATCAAAGAATAAAAGCTCCAGGATGTCAGCAATCCACATTTTTGTTTACCAAAAGGTTCATTAATGTCAAATAATATATATTATATATTACAATATACATATATGTATGTATGCAGGTAACACACTCACCCAGCCTCTGGAGGTACTGCACTGTCCTCTCATGACCCTTCAGAGGGGAGTTGGCTTTTGTGGACTGATCCAAGAGGACCTGCAGGGCTACAGATCACCAAGTACATTAGAATAGTGCTTAAAACACGTCTTCAGCACTTCATCACTTTTTGGTGAGATCACCGATATGACACACTGGCAGTTTTATGACGTGTTCTTATAAAACATGGCCTTGGCAGCACTATAACTGCAACCGGTGGAATATGGTGACTGGTTTGAGGGAGAGAGAAGGAGAGAAAACAAGGCAGCGCGAGCAGCTAGCAGCTGCCTTGTCTGTAGGGCATTATGTCATTAACAGCTTGCTGCAGCAGTCAGATTAAAAACACTCGCAGTGAATATTAGCACATCTGAAAGACCACCAAATACCAGGAACATCCAAATGACCTTAAGATGCACAAATGTTACATTTTTGTGGAGCAGTTGGGCTAAGGCCATATACTGCCAGTACTGTAGTATCTATACAAGTTGCTTTGTACACTCTTGCCTCAAGTGTATTCGATCATTCAAAACATGTTTTATGTCCAAATTTTGTTTGAGTTGAGGCTAATTTTGCAAATGAACACAAGAAGTCAATGTCATAGGTTTTCCCCTTAAAGCTTCTCTACTAAAGCTAAAGCTACTAAAACCACATTCAAGTTCACATAACGTTGACTTGTGAGTGTGGTCAATGTGTGAGCAATAAAAATAAAGCTTTTCAGATAACAGGGTCTGATTTAACAGAAGTGCGTATCTCAATTTAGTCTTTGTATAAAAGATGGTCAAAAATCTGGAAGAAGTTGAAGTTTTTCTCTTAATAAAGTAAGCCATATTGTTTTCTAAACCTGTAGATACAACCTCAAAACTTTAGCCATCAATGTGCTTTGATTGGGCTGAGAGAAGTGTTGATGTATTTGCATAAACAACATGGGCGGAACTAACATATATGTCTTGTTGTGTACACCTGGGTAAAGTGAGAAATTGTGTAGCTGCAAAAGAGTTGAAGTGGATGAAGAATACAGCAATCACCTATTTTTACGCAGATCTGGAGTCACTGATTCAGTCGCACACATTTTTTTTTAAAACCGAACTCATAGCTTTATGCAGAAATCCCCACCATAACGCAGAAACTATCCTTTTTTTTTTATAGCTTTTTTGTGGCAATAAATATTTTTTTTCTGGATGTTTTCACGCATATCTTGGCAGGGAATTTAAATTCGAATACGGGTTTACCTTTACATTTTCTTTAAGTGTTTAAAATGATATTAGAGTATATTTGGGGGCATATTTAGGGTTTACACTATAAAAAGAGACATTTTTATTTACCAAAACACAACAACGTAGTTTTTCACAAGACGCGGGTGCTCTTGGAATGTAACCCCAATGAAAGGCAGGGATTACTGTACATCAACACATGCTACAGCCTGTATGGCGCTTTCCCTAAACATATGATAGACTAGTAACTTTAGCCAGACATTCAAATCCAAGTACCACTGGAGAGCAATTAAGGCTGAATGCAAATATGACAACCGGTGTTTAGCGTCAATATTAAGATTACCTTTCTGATGCAAGCCCTTCTTCTCATAAAGTATGATGAGCTCGCTATACTTATGGGCCTTCTTCAGCACATACTCACTCTCCTCTATGTGACAATGGTTGTTCTCCAAACGCAAGAGGGGTGAAACTAAGGCGACATTGGTCTAGAAAAAGAACAACAAATAAATCAGCAACTTGCTTCAACCAAAACTCCCATTATTCCCATTATCCTACAATACCCTGATAGACAGAGGTAGCCTTACATGGAGGTAGCATTTGAGCAAGGTGGTGTCAATGATCTGAAGGAGCTTTTTGCGACTTTTGATGGTGGGTGTACCCTCCATTAGAGGGGAAGTTGTGGAGGGGTCAGAGTCATTCAGCTGCTTCACCAAATGGCTTCGTTTCTATGTAATTAAAAGAAGAATTAAATAAAGAAAAGTGAGTTACTAAAACTGAAGGGTACATAAATTATTAATCATTTCTTCTAATTAAATTCGCTATTTTGGTTAGTGTCCCTTTGAGACTAAAATATGTAAATGACTTGGTTCTAAATGGCTGCCATGTGTTGTGTCTCTTCCAAAAAGAAGTCTGAAATACCCTTTAGTGTGAATGAGCAAGACTGAACCGCTGTAGGCTAAATTTTGTAAACATGTCATTTTTGTGCAACAATGTGTTCAAAACATGTTGGGGTGGGGAATTAATTTATATTTTTTTAAGTTTATATACTGCATCAAACTATTTTTTAAAGAAGATATTCTGTTTTCCTTGTTACGAATCGCAACAGAAGAGCCATTTAATGTGTATGTACTGATCTGTGTACCTGTGTTAAGTAGTCAATGAGAGCTAGGTGGGCCTTCTCGAGCTCAGCTCCAGAAAGAGTAGGGAGAGGGTTGGGGTAGTGCAGCTGCTTACGATAATCAGAGGGAAGAAGATCTGGATACAGCCCAATCACATGAGTCGGATCTATAACAAAGAGCAGGACAAGCTGTTTTCTCAGAATTAGCAGAGCATTTAAGAAATCAGGAGAAAAATCTGACAAAAACCAAAATGTCTTTGTAAGAAACTTACAATAAGCCCCTCAAAGTGGAGCACAACCTGATGAATAAATGCTTCTTACATCATTCAGAACTGCCAAACGTGTTACAAAAGCACAATTTAAATTACTGATCTGTCCTCCCCACTCTCCAGCTTGTTCAGTGCATTCAAAACATTCAAGAAATTTAGATGTAAATGGCAAGACATTGTTTCTGACCCAACAGCCCTCTCACCTGTGCCAAGCTTCGCAAACACCTGCATGGAGTCATCAAAGCGCTTCTGGCAGAATAGATTAAAGGCATATAGGTTCTGGATGTGGTGAATCTGCTGCCTCTTATCACCATCTGAGTCATCTTTCATCTTCTGAAAGGGGAGAAAGAGGAGGATGATGATGAGTGATGATGTAATGTTACCATCTAAAAACCTAAAACTCTTCAAAACACAGTCACAGGTTTACAGAGTTTATATATCAGTGACATAATTATGCTGTCAGTCAAAAGTTAATACATAAATAATACATTTAATACATAACTAATTGATGGGTTTCCTTATTTTTAGCCTTCTACTTCAGTGCTCAAGGCCCAGGTAAGCCTTGATTTGTGGGACAATAAAACTTGCTACACACAGGAACGGAAAATAATTGTGGACTGTCTGGGGTCCCTGAAGATTGTTTTGAAACTATTTTACTCATTACAGAATAAAGGAGAAGATAACTATTATGCAGTGAATATGAAAAAATCAAAATGATTTGAAAATGAAGACGATAAAAATAGCCTGCTTTTGCCTTGCTGTCTGTTTTTATGGCACTCTCACAGTTTCTTTATGAGCCACTTGCAATGCATCTCCAAACAGCTAAAAGTAACTACATAAACTGTGTTGGATGCTAAAAGCCACCTTTTTTCCATTTTATAATTAAATTCATATATGCACTTTTCATATTTGCTTAGGTTGAAGCAACAACTTTAACCATAAACATGTGCACTCACCTAAAGGATTATTAGGAACACCATACCAATATGGTGTTTGACCCCCTTTCACCTTCAGAACTGCCTTAATTCTATGTGGCATTGATTCAACAAGGTGCTGAAAGCATTCTTTAGAAATGTTGGCCCATATTGATAGGATGCATCTTGCAGTT
>JBBPDB010000001.1:30167826-30180041 GCA_037974465.1 Brachypetersius altus
CCTAAATGCATTGAGGCAACTGCCATGTGATTGGTTGATTAGATAATTGCATTAATGAGAAATTGAACAGGTGTTCCCAACAATCCTTTAGGTGAGTGTAGACTATGAAAACCAAAACTAAATAAAATATGGCTACTTCTAAAAATCTGATTAAATGTAAGATTGTGGAATATTATGCAACAGTAAGTTTCAGTAAAAGTGATACATGTTGCCTTAACTGTGACTCACCTAAAACTTGATGTGAAATGCTACCTGGGCAGACTATAGGGTTAAATAATTTCAAATAAAAAAATTTAGAAATTGCCTGATTTTACACTTTCATGGCAAAATTGTTTATTTCCATGTATGTGCTGCTGCAAGGTAGATCATGCACATAAAGTAACTGATCATGGTTGTGATGATTAACTTACCGCTAGTTGAAGAGCCAACTCAAACTGCTTGTCCTGTAGAAGCTGCCGGATCTGGCTTGCTATAGAGACTGGCACGAGTCGCCAGACAAAATGGTTGCTGGCAACGTACACTACATTGGGCCTAAGACAAAAAGGCAACATGGGAAGGCAGAGAAAATTACAGTCTATTAAAATGTTTTAAGCCTGGTCGTGACTTTCCACTAGTGACATCAGTGTTTCAGAATAAATGTGTTGTAAACTTCACTTTAGTCATTTATTGTGGGATCTACGAAAGTCTCACCCAGCAGAAGTGATGAAGCGTGGCCTCTGCAGCTCCACACTTTGTACCAGCAACCTGGGCTCAAAGGTGCGAATCTCCACATAACGCGGCAGCACTGCAATTATATAAGGAGGCTGGTGCTCTGATGTGTAGGGAAAACAGAGATAAAGAGTGAGCTTAGAAAACAGATATATAATTGCCCCCCCCCACCCCCAAGACTGCCTTCTGCAGAATGTGACAGTTCATTAATTATAATTATCATGTAAAATCCAGTAGCCAATAATTAGGAATTAAAAAGTAAAAAAAGAGGTTATTCATATTCTGCTAGCTGCATTTGTCTCTTGTACATTTGTAAAAAACATACCAAAGAAAATGAATATTGGAATATTCTTTCTGAAAGGTTGAGGACACAGCATGAATTTTCTAAATCATAACTATGGGTAATATGCAGTCAGTCAGCGAATCTACTGTCCTCCCATGCCCATAGGGCAGGAAATTCAGCTGGAGCCAGAGTCCAAGAACGGGGAGGTCTTAGAATACAATAAGAGGCAAACTTAGAGCCAGAGTCCTTAAAGAACTTATGCATGCACACGCTGTGCAGAGAAAGGACCAACACTGAGGGCAGGCTATTCTCCAGCCAAAAGCAATGATCTACATTTCAATGAGGAAATTACTCTCCATTCAGCTTTGGCTTAAAGGATTCAGTTCCCCTTTTTAGAGCAAATGTGTTTAAAAAGGTAATACAGGGACAAAGTACTTCCAATAAAAGGCACTCACGCATATATCATATATATCAGTACCAACACTAATAATTAACAGGTGATGCAGCAAAGTAGCACAATGGAAATAGAAACAAGAAGACACTATTGATTTGTACACTTTGCAAGTTTGACCTGATACAAAGTCATACACTGCCTCTGCTGGTAGATAAGTAAACTACAAAGTATTTGTTCATGCTTATCTGAAATTTTGCAACAGCTGCAGTTTAGGTCATACTTTATCAATGGTCAGTGTCCCCCCAGAGAATCACTCATGGCTGAGTATTTTTGGCTAGTGGACTGTTCACAGCCCAACAGCGACACTGAGGTGCTTAAAAGTCTGAGCAAGGCTGCATACCTGGACATTTCTACCTGCACACTCTCTAACATGCGGTCAACACTGCTATACTGAGAAAGGCACACCATCCATATAATGGCTAAAGGTGTTCCTATGAGGGCTTCGCTCAAATCACACAAAAATCAAAAGTGGCCACAGTTAGCAATCGGATACCTACAATGTTGGATGGATTTGAAAATCCAATAACTGGTTAACACTGTTACAGTTTTGATTCAATCATACCCATTCAATCCCTGACTCAATCATATTCCAGACTGTTTCACACTCTGGTGAAGGCCTTGGTGACCCATTCCTCTGTGATAAGCTAAAGGCACAATTTCAAGGCCTTCTCACAGCAGTGTTCTGGTTTATTCTACATTAATGACCTCACACATTTACTCTCTCACTCTCAGTTCACCATTTGTTTGTTTGGAGAGAAACCCACAATCTTCCTACATTACATTTTTTAAAAGATGTTTTTGTAGTCCATAGTCTTCATTTTACAGCAGTGGAACCTGGAAGCTCTATCACAGTGTGTAGGTCCAAAGTAGGTTAGCAACAAAATGCATATCTTGGAAACATGTCTTATTCATATCATCATTTGTCTTCCTCTGTGCATTGTTGTGCTTGCTCATAAAATATTCATTTTGGGTGTTGACGGGATTCCATGTCGGGCCAAATTTACCATCGACCGGGGGAGGAGGGGTGGGGAAATGACAGGACTGGGTGTGTGAGAAGTCATACCCATTGCAACAGGGATGTCGGTCCAGTTGAGGGCGCATTTCTGGGTGCAGACTCCATCCTCATTCAATACAACTGTAAGGTCATCCTGACCCACTGCTACTTTCCCATCAGCCAGTGGAGCAACCAGCGGCTCCAGTTGTTTTCCTGTTGGGAACAGCTCTTTGATTGAGCCACGTCCATCCATCTATCAAGGCAAAAGGACAAATCATAGTCAAGGCTGCTGTCTTTGCAGTATGACACGCTGATCTTTGAAGCATTATGCTTACTGATAATCCAGGTGTATTGATTTAACCTACTCGAATCAGATAGTAGTCTCGCTTAAAACCCACACATATGGAATTTTCGCACCAAGCCATGGACTTAGGAATATCTGGAGCTGCAAAATCACCCTATGAGACAAAACACATAGTATTTAAAATATACAAAAATGAGTCCTGTTTGCTTCAAGACAATTATTAGTCACTGCCATGCTGTTATCAAGTCTAAGCATACCTGCAATTCATAGAACTCCCTGTCTTTCCAGTAATACAGCTGCAGTTTCTTCTTGACAGCAACACACATTCGCAACTTTGCTTCGCCTGAGCTGGACTGCTAATGAATACAAGTTTTAAAAAGTTATACTGTGGCCTAAGCTTTGTGATTTTTCTTTTTGCTGAACCAATATTAAATAAGCAAACAAATTGTAATGTGATTTTTTTTTTAGATTAAATAATTAAATAATGAAAGAAATCAGTGACTTCTTACATACCTGCAAGTCACAGGCAAACAGCGTGGCTCCTCTGGCTTTTGAAACAACAGTAATCTGCTGGAACGTGAGTAGGTCATGGACATGGATGTTATTCTCTGAAATAAAAAAAATGCAAGACTGATTATTATCAGAAAAATTAGGAATTACTGACACTGTTCCTAAACTATTTACAGTAAACCACTCCCCGCTGTAGAACAAACAGAATGCAGAACAGACAGGGAGAAAACATCTAAAATAAAAAAATAGAGAATAGAGAATAAATTTGCATATTAAAGAAAGATAAATAAAAACCTTACCCAACAGACTGACCAAAATCTTGTACTGTGATACAACAAAAAGCTGAGGGCAAGAAAGAGCATAATCAGAAGTGAAACCTTTGCATTACGCAATACGAACAGGTGTGAAAAACCTTTACAACAACATGATTTGTCGATTCTTCTGACATTTCTTATGCTAAAAGAGTCATCACTGATCTAGCCCAAGTGTCCAATCCCTTTTTGCAGAGGAAAAAAAATGTGCATACCTGCTGGATCTTCTTTGAGAAGTTCTTGTTGGATTTCTCCAGAGTTACCTCAAATCTGTTTGTACCTGTGAGAGTTGAATCACAAACAGAATACATACACCTATGATTGAATGACCAACAAAAGAAATAGCAAGAGTTTCTGTAAAAAATGCAACCAAAAAAAATACCTGCATCCTTCTTGATTCTGTAGAGGAGGAGGTGGCCTGGTTTTGTTCCCACAAGGAGCCAATCCTCTACATAAACATCAAATAAATACAGATGTGGACATGAAGGCACAAATGTGTGTGGATTTGCACAATAATTATTTTTTGTTAATTTCAAACTGCCAATATACTACAAGTCTAAAGTGACCAAATTAGCTGATTAACTAGCTATCTTTGCTTTTTGAACAAATATAAGATGAGCCTTTATTATGCCTATAAGTGGGAAATTTGCATTGTTACAGCAAGAAAGTGGACAAAACAAAAGTAATAAGTAAGAGCAGCATAACCAATAGAATATACTTTTCTCTCTTGTTTTGTCCACTTTCCTAGACTAACAATGCATGATGTGCTGCACTGTATATATGCACAGTGACAGTGAGATTATTGTCACGGCTACAGAGAATGAAAGATTAAATGTAACTGCGTAAGTCAGATAAGACTAGCCGTGTTATCTGAAACTGCAGCATCGCATATTTAAAACAAGAAAAGAAATCTTACCCCAGGCCGCAAAACAGTCAATCTGGAGAGGCAGTTTCTCCAAAATAGGGACGGGCTCATAAGCATCATGCATGTTGGCAGTGAGGTTCTCTTAAAACTTACTAATAATAACTTTAAAGCAAACTGAGACTAAATCTTACTATCACATCTGCGGGATGACCAGGAAGCTGGATAACCACTACAAACATCAAGCTAACTAGCTAACAGCAACAGTGCTCACAAACAGCTAGTAAGCATCTTTTTTTCGATCAGTAAACATCAGACAGCAAGCCTGAATTTAGCTGGAAACAGTCCAGTCCATCGTTCCTGCCATATCCCCTGTCAAGAGAGGGATGAGATAACGAAAGGAAATCAGTAAACAGACCCAGAGTGTTAGCAGAGTGGCTAACTAGCTGCTGTCATACTTTGGTTCCTCCCCACAACTAACTCCCTGATAACTTGATAACATGTAACTCCATTTCATCCCATATTCCGAACCGAAGACGTCTCTGTAAATCTCGGTTTAAACACTTTGTTTACGCTGACAAACCAAAAAACAGTCACACATTACAGGTCTAGACGGTTCATCTGCTAACTCGATAACAGCTCGTTAAGGAATCGTTCTAGTGAACCGGTTCGCTAAGCCTTCTGAATCAAACACATCTGTAGCATTTACGTAGCCTTTACGTGCGCTTCTCATACTTTGTCACAGTATACATCGATATAAAACAGCAATAGAACACATGTAGTGAAATCAGAAAAATATAAAAAGTAGATGACTTGCGAAACACTGAATCGTTGAGTCAGAGATTTGACTCACATGAACTGATCGGTCGAACGAATCGGTTCAGTGAAGTGAATTAAACTCCCCAGCTGCTCCCTCATTCGCCCAGCTGTCTGGGCGCGCGACAGCGTGACTGGCACGTGATCCACGTCAAAACCCACGAGACCCGAATTACACGTAACACACACACGGTCCTTTACATACATCGGAACCAAGACATACGCTATATGGACGCCTGACAACTACACCAACAATGCCATCGGATTCAAATATATCCCATCCCCAATCCCCAGCTTCACCCTTCCACTCAGTCTTTTTCACAATTTTACTGTGTTTCTGTGGGGATTTGTGTCCATTAATTGTGTAGAGCATTTATGAAGTCGGGCATATTGGAGGAGAAGGCCTGGCTCGCCATCTCCATTCCAGTTCATCCCAAAGGTATTGGATGGGGTCGAGGTCAGGGCTCTGTGCGGCGAGTCAAGTTCTCCCACACCGAACTCATCCACCCATGTCTTTATAGAGCTTGCTTGGTGTACCGGGGCACAGCCATGACGGAATAAAAAGGTTCTTCCCCAAACTGTGTCCACATAGCTGGAATTATAGCGTTGTTCAAAATGCCTTGGTATGCGTCAAGACTCTTTTCAGTCTTGACCCGCCAGTGGTGGCATGAACTCCCTCTTCCGATCAGATCTGCAGTCCATTGCTGTCTGCAAACGTCGTCCGAAGACACATATTCAAGGAGCACACTGGTGGGATTCCATGAAGCAGGATTAAGTGAAAATCTTTCCCTTACTTTTCCTTTAAGTAAGCCAGACTTTCCCTTAATCCTGTTTGATGGAATACCCCCGATCTCTCACTAGGCGACTTGTTATTGCTTACTAATTTATTTTCCCAATATTTAATTACGAAAAGTACCCTCGGGTACTTACCCTTTTAACTCCATGTTTTCCATACTCAAGTTTTAACCTCTGACGTTTCTTTGACAGCATCTGTTAAGGTGTGTTACTTAGTTGACACTTACTTGGTTGAACTGCAGATGTTGATTTAAGTATAGCTTGTCAGGTTTGAAGAACAGATGTGGACTCCTTGAGAATCTGACAGATGCCATAAATGCAAATGTAAAACGCTGAAGCATTAAAGGTCCTATAACTGCCGATTATCTATGCTTTCATATAGGACTTAGTGGTCCCCTATATTCTCTGGGCAGGCAAAGCATTAGAAAGGGGAGGTAACCTTTCCCTGTATGACGACATACGGGGCAAATTCCAGAGCTTGCCATCTGAGCTGTTGTTCTCTCAACAGCAGAGCAGGATGATCAAAGCCCTTTTTAGATCTATCACCATTTCTAGCCGCTGCAGGACCATAGGCAGGCGACTTATGTTAAAACAAGTGAAATTTTCATGTCATGAGACCTTTAAGATTAACCCCTAGCCCAAACCATGAAACACAGGTGTATCCCAATACTGTCCATATAATAAATATATCACAGCAGCAGAACTAATGTGAGGTGAAGGTCCAGCTTATGGTCAGTATATAATAAGATACAATAGTAAAATTAATGTAACTTTTATTATTACTCAGCAAGAGGTACCCCCCCACCCCAATTGCACAGAAAATTGCTAAGGCAACAAAATACAGAAAAAGTACATTATATTAAAAAATAATCATAATTCTCTTATGAAATAATTATTGTTATCACTGAAAAAACAATTAAATTAACAATCAATTTCCCCCCAGTGACCTGATATACAAAAACGGAAGGCAAATTGTGAAAAAAAACCACCTGTTGCCAGAGTTGTACAGCTAAGAATGTACACAAAGGCCAAGTAATAAAACACTAGAAGCCCACTAGTTCCCAGCAGTAAAAAAAACTAGTGGACCAAGTGGACCAAGAAACCTGAAGATATCAGAAACGTAAAAATAATTATAATAAAATAAATAGAGCCTTCTTTGGGGATTCCACACCAACCATTAAACTAATTTCCAGTTTGCTTCATGAAATGTATTAACTCAGCTCACACTGTTTCCAACTTCAAGTTTCAATTTCACATCATTTTACAAGTTCTCAGCTGCACTGGTGAAATAATTCGGCTTCTTTGGTGCTCCTGCAAGTCTACTCCATCTTGGACCTCTCCATCTTGGTTTTGAGAAATTCCTGACAGGAGGAAGAGGGGCAGATAAATAAAGAGTAAGGTCGGTTGAGTAACACTGCTCTGACTGTGATCATGAGACAGAAGAAAAGAGTCACTTACCTCTTCCTCATCCAGCATCACAGGTAAAGCTCTGCAAAAAAAGGAAGTGTTCCACAGAATGAGACATACAATAAATAGCTTCACTTCCTTTAGGGGACAAAACATACTGCACACAAAAACCGCACTACACAAAACACAGCAAAGTAATACTATGATACTGAGGCAAACAAACATGACATTATAAATTATAAATAGATACATCCAATAGGTGCAATCAAATAAACAGCAAGTGTAAAGTGTTCATTTGCCATAACACACCATTAGAAAGGGGAGGTAAAATTCTTTCACTGCATTTAACCCAGTCACATAGTGGAGCAGCAGGCAGCCTGGAACACAGCGCCCTGGGAGCAGTGTGTGGGGATGGTACCTTGTTCAAGCGTACCTTAGTGGCAGCACTAGAAATCCTGGGATTCAAACCCACAACCTTCTGATTGCAGGGGCAACTCCCTAACCACTAGGCCACCAACTGTAACAGTAATGATAAATGGGAATCCACAGATAATCTCTAACCAAAGGTCTAAGTTTCCCTATCACACATCATTTTACACTACTTGGAAAAAGTTCTCGTTCTTGGACAGAAACTCACAACATAAAAACCTAGAGGACCAGTACACCCTTTGCTATGTATCTACATATTGTGCTTGTCTTTCCTTGTTTTGGTCAGAAAGTATTGGAGACGTTTTCACACTGTGCCATATTACTAGTACTGGCATAGCCTACTAACAAGTGCCCATGCCAAGGAACATGTTTACATAATAGCACCCTCAGAAATGCAGATTACGTTTATATATGATTCAAAAATTAAACTACATTCAAATGAAAAGGAATTGGTTAAGTGTTTCAATTGTTTAAACATGTTTCTGTGCCTGTGCATGCATACAGCATGACCACTAGAGGGCACTAGTCTGTTGCAAGTTTAATTATTCCTTTGTGATTTCAGAAGCTGGCTACCAGTTCACAGAGATGTGTAGAAGGTTAGTAGCAAAATGAAAGGTTAATGATTAAGGAAGTATCAAAAATACATTGCAATGAAGACACGACATACTCATTATCAAAAGTTACAACGTTTTTAAAGCACCAAGAAAGCTCAAATGCATCTATTAAGCATTCATTCTAGGGTCATTTTTACTTACTTGGTTAAATAGGTTGGAAAGCTAGCGTATGCTGGTTATTGTTGCTTGGCTGTGTGTGGATCTAATGCTGGGAATGTAGGATATAGTTGTCTAGTCAGTAGTCGTAAGCAGTCAGTAGCATATTTGAAATATAATGATGTTGACTCTTAGTGCAGGGATGGGTGAAACATCTGAAAAAATGTGAAAGTGCAGGGGTGGATTTAATTTTGACTGTAGTGTCACTTATAGTCTGCTTTGACTGTTTTCCTGACCTGGTTATGTAACATATGATGACTACGAGTGTTACTTGGTCTGATGGAGAGTATGCTTCCATGTTTTGTTTGATTTCCAACAATTATTGATCATATTTTCTTTTTAGAATTCTTTTTTTGTTGTTGTTTCAAATGTAGTTTGTGTGTTGGCTCCTGCTTTTTACAGTTGAGTAAAATCAAAGTACATGCCATAAAACATTAATGGAGCTGCAACTGCTACTCACACATCAGCTACTGTTGTAGGGATGTTGTCTTCCACCCATTTTAAGTCTTCATCTTGGGAATCCTACAAGTCATAGAGCAATGACTTATTTTAGTCTGAAAAAATCTGAACTAGCTCACACTGAATATTTCCATTTTCGCCACAAACCATCCTACACAATCTTTATACGCTGCTGTGAATAGTCAAATTTGCATGTAATAAAGATGCTTCATCCTCACCTGTCTGCTGAGGAGTTTCTGACTGGCGTGCGTCTCTAACTTTGGCCCTCTCATTTTCATTCCCTCTGAAAACAGAAGACAAGAAGACAGCATTAAAATAAGCCAGGCCTCTCAATAATGAGTATTGTACAATTTGCATTTGTAATACAACATACACACTCAGTTTTGAACGTGTTAAATAACTTGGAACAAAAACCCCAGCTGTGTACACTTTGTGTCATTGCTAAGATCAACCCTCTAAAGGTATTAATAGTGCTGTGGGTCAGTGAAGATCAATATACTGATCTTACCAAATGCTTCATTAAGCATGGGCTCCTTTGCATCATCATCCTCTTCATCCTCTTCATCGATGAGCAGGGAATGAGAAAATCTAAATAAAGAGCATGGTCATTTTATGCCTCCTGTTATACTATTCAGTATGACTGAAAATATTACATTCAGTGTTAATATTTAAAAAACACTGTTGTTATTCCAGTGTTCTCCGTTTTTGAACACACCGTAATTAAATCTCCTGCCTACCTCTGATTATTGACTGAGGGACGTAACAGCACCATGATGACCAGCAAGATGGTGGAGAAGAGCAGCCTCCAGAAAGCATCGTCTACCCACAGTTCTCTCCAAGCCTGACAACGCAAACATGCTCACAGTCAGTGGACCAGAAACTATTATAAAGACAAAGCATTGACAAATATAATATTTCACAAAATATCACTAATGTTCCACTCACTGTCTGACAGTCCACAAGCTTGAATTGTCTGGTTGTCCATATGATGAAAATGATGGATGCTGTAAATTCATAAGCAAAATATTGTAATGTACAATATTTACTGTACATTACTGTACAAGGTATATTAAAGTTATGTTTTTAAACCTCTTTGACATTTTCTGATATTCTCTCTCTCACACAAACACACAAATATATACACACTCACTCACAGGAAACAGGCATGCAAACAAACAATCACACACAGAAGCATATGCACAAAAACACCTTGTCCTTACCCAGCACAGAAAATATGAGTGTGTTGGTGAAGTGCTGGTATAATGAGAGCTTCACCACATTTCTGCGCAACTTCAGGAGCCGTATTGTCTGAGACAAGCTGATAAAAATGTGCAATCTAACTGTTAAGGATTGTGTCAGGTCCAAGGTGATATATGAAGTAATAAAACAAGTCCATATTTTAAACAGACTAAACATCATCACTGACCACATAATTCAGTTGAGTCATCCTGTAGTCTTATTTTACAGCAATACAAAATCCTGGTCAAATTACATTTTTCAGTATGGTTTCATCAGTTTGTTATAAACAGAATTGGGACCTATGATTTCCCAAAAATGACTGAACACATGTCTTTTGGGAGCAAAGTCTTCAATGTGATAGGAAAACAGATATGTTACCATTCCAAGAGCAAGAAAAGCTACACTTTAGACATAGACTGCCTAGCCATTTTTACAGAGGACACCCACCTTGACTAAAATCATAGTCTGTATTGTCAGCTGGACAAAAGTATTTATTTATAAACCACAAAGATCCCCTATGAGTTCAGCTGAGTAAATTTACAATACATGTAGATGTAAGGTGTACCTAATTACCTGGCAAGCCACTGTAAGCATCTACATGTCCAGGTACTCAAACATACACCAACAAACAAACAGATATAAGCACATTCTGTGACACAGTGTTTGGTTAAAGTATATGGATTGGTCAAAAGGATATCCACCACATGACACAGGAATCAATAAGGGAGAGACTGAGGTTAGCAACGAGAGCCACTGTGCCATAGAAACCCTGCACAAAAATAGTAGGAATATCAAAATACATAGTCATTCTCAGAAACAGTCTTCTGTAGTAAGCACACACATGATCTATTAAGTAAAACAACCCAGGCACTCACCCCTGTCACCCTGAGGACACCTTCTACGGTGGAGAAGGTCAGAAAAAGCATCCCTACAGCCACGAGCCTGGGCACCGTAGTCCCCAGCCTAGGTCTGAGAGAGAGGGGAAGCATTTGAAAACAGGCTGAAGTGCACATTGTTTCTGATGTACACAATAAATGTAAAACAGTCATTTTTGAAGCCCTTAAAGTCTACTGATGTCGGTATAAAAATCATATACTATAGCGACAATAGCCAGCTTTTGGGAAAACTGCTTTATGAGATCCTAAGACTGAACAGAGCATTCTGGCCAGTGATCATTTCCAAACAAGCTGCCTGGCAGGAAAGAGATTTTTTTTTTAAATTATGAATTATGAGCAGCACTCACCTGACTATGCCATACCCCAGACTGACTATAAGCACCAGTATACGTGCCAGGGATCTCTTCAGTGCAGACAACAGCTCCGCAAAGATAACAGCATTTTGGTCTGAAAATGGAGAGAGACAAATGAGATTATTAAAAAAAAGCATCCTTAACATTTGTTCTTTAATCTCACTTCCCCAAATTAAAGGAACAGCTTGGAAAAAAATGAACAACACAATTTCCTCCTTGCCTCAAACTTGTGTTCAAACCTGTCCTAACTGCTTGTTAATTTAGGGAAATAGCTTTTACTGGTGTTTTAACTGGTATTATCTTTCACTGCTTATTACATCAGGGTTTATACAGAGATTCTTAAGTTGGGTCCACTATCTTCACAATATTTTTTACTACCAGCTTCAACTGTTGCAGCATAAAGTGTGAAGCAAAGTGAAAAGTAAAGTACTGAAATATCTCAAATTAATAACATATTTCCTCACAATTTAACAAGATATTTATAACTTTACTTGAACACTGGACACAAAATCTGGCCAGAGAGAGAGGGAGAGGGAGAGAGGGAGAGAGAGAGAGGAAAAGAGAGAGAGAAAGAGACAGAGACAGAGAGAGAGAGAGAGACAGAGAGAGAGAGAGAGAGAGAGAG
>JBBPDB010000001.1:30196616-30223049 GCA_037974465.1 Brachypetersius altus
CCGCTTTTGTCCAGTTACCTTTCGTGTAGCTTTTCTAAGTGGGGAATTTAAATTAAAAGAGGCAAAAACGGGTTTATATATATATATTGCCGAAACACAATAGTGTGGTTTTTCACTATACGTGGGTGCTCTTGGAGCATAACCCCTGCGAAAAGCAGGGGATTACTGTATATGCAAAATCATGATAACCATTGTATTATTCATAGTTTTTAATGACCCAACAAAATAACAAAATAACCTTTTTCCTATATATAGAGCCAGTGTGAGCTCAAAGGATCATTTCAGTGTTTTCCTTTATCTTTAAGTGTAGAGTTTCTAAGTGAGTAGTAGTAACTATGTATCTAAATCACAGTACATGGGCTCTCAGATCACTGTGCCATTCATAGTAACTGATGCTGTCCAGCAGGGTGAGCAGGAATAGGGGCGCTGGAAGGACACCCCCCCACCCTCCCAACAATTTACATGCAGTTCACACTGCAATACTTTCATGGACAGTTACTTTGTCTACAAACATGGCATTGCCAATTGAGCAATAACGTTGACTACAGACATGACACTGCTTATGGCAGTGATTCCTCCACTCATATGTTGCAAATACTGATTGTTACAAAATTTAACATTTGAAGGAAAAGACCAACCCATTAGTGCTCAGTGCAGAGCTTCACAAATCTGTGCCATATATGGGCAACATGACATCATCAGCCAGCCTGTTCTGGGAGAGCTTTGCACAATTTTCACCTATCATTGTCGTGATAGCATGCATGGAATGTGATGGGCTGTTCCCCACAGAGTAATAGGCCTTGCCGACGGCTGCAAACCTAGATGCATGACAGTTTTAAAAAAATTAAAAGCATGAGTACTCCTTGGGGACGTCAAAACTACAGGGTAAGTTTTGATTATACCTTGCTAGTATAGTGATATGCACATTAGTGCACATATAGTGATATGTTACATTTTTCATAATTGTGCATTTTTATGTCAGTTACAGTGAAAACACACAGATATGTGATATTTTATGGAATAACTGGATTCAAGTTTTATGGGACGACAGTGTGAGAAGCAGAGAATTGGCAACAGAACCAAGCCTGTGTGCTTAGTTAAACATTCACTCGTGCTTTGAGTTTTTGGTCACGGTTCCAGCAGCAAGGGTGGAAACAGTGTGAGTGCTTTTGTCTGGTAAAGCTGCTTATTTGTGCTGGTGGGGGTCTCCAGCTCATTCAAGTGTGAGAAGCATGCTAAAAAAAAACAACACAAGAATCCTATAGGAATTATAATCTCGGGTGCAGGTCTAGATTAACATATGAGTATTATGAAATACATCATGATGAATAAGCAAAAAAGTAAATACTGGCGAAAATATGTGAAAATATGTGAGCAACGTATTAAAAAAAATAAGAAGCATAAATTGGACACATTACTATTTGCAGTAATTTATAGTATACTGGCTATTTTTGAAATGGTTTAAATAAGTAAGTTTATTTGTTTCTCTTTATCAGGTTAAAGTTGTTGCTGAAGCAAGAGAAAGCGCAACAAGTACGAAAAGAAACGGAACACTCTAGACAACTGCAGAAGGTTCGTGGAGAGCTGGTCAAGTTGAAGTCTTTTGCACTCATGCTTGTCGATGAACAGCAACTCCACCTGGAGCAGATTGACCAGCAAAATCAGAAAATCCAAGAACTTCTCGAAAAACTCCAAGAGAAAGAAAAAAGGCAGAGTGAGGTTGAGGCCAAAGCAAAAGAAGACAGCCAGAAGCTCTTGAACCTTGAGGTTGAGCTAGAGGTCAGGACTTCCAAGTTTGCACGACAACATGACGAGATGACCGCTAAACTGGCCAGCCAAGACACTCAGAATAGGCAGCTGTGCCAGAAACAGGCAACTCTAACACAGAAAATTGAGGAACTGGAAGAGACGAATGCTGTTCTGCAGAAATCAGCAGCAGAGCTACAGGAGCTCCGGGACAAAATCAGCAAGAGGGAGTGCGGCAACTCAAACCTGATGGCAGAGCTGGAGAACTTACGTACGAGAGTCCTGGAGATGGAGGGCAAGGATGAAGAGATCACCAAAGCTGAGACTCAGTGCACTGAGCTGAAGAAGAAACTCCAGACTGAGGAGATCCACAGCAAGGGGATAAAGTCTGAGGTGGAAAAGCTACAAAAGAGGATGGCAGAGCTGGAGAAGCTGGAAGTAGACTTCAGTTTGGGCAGGACTGAATGTGCTCAGCTACAGAATGCTCTGGAGAAAGAAAAAAGCCTGACAACAGAACTGGCAGATGAACTGGTAGCAGTTAAAATCCGCATGAAGGAACTAGAGACATCTGAGTTGAAACTAGAGAAAGCGGAGTTGGTTCTGAAAGAGGAGCTGATGAAGCTCAAGTCAGTCACTGTAATAATGGTTAATGAGCGCAAGAACATGGCAGAAAGAATAAGGTCTGAGGAAAAGAAGAGAGAGGAGCTGGAAGTATTGTTTAAGGCAGAGCAGGAGAAGGTTATGGAAGTCACAGAGAGATTGATAGAAGAGAGTAAAAAACTCCTAAAGTTGAAATCAGAGATGGAGGCAAAAATAACCACCTTGGTCAAAGAGAAAGATGAGCTTAAGGTCAGGCTTACCGCTGAGGAAAGCAAATGTAAAGACTTGAGCTCAAAGGTTTGTGTGACGAAACACACAAATGATGGATTGAAGGAAGAAGAAAATGAATCTGTAAAGAAACAACTGAGCAAAGAAGTGGGAATCTTTTCAAATTCAATCAGAAAGGATGAAAACAAGGTAGTAGAACTAACTGTGGAAATTGAAAGGTTGAAAAATCGTCTCAAGCAGCTCGAGGTGCTTGAGGGAGATCTGATCAAGACAGAGGATGAGTATGACATGTTGGAGAAGAAGTTTAAGTGTGAGCAAGAAAAGGCTTATTCCCTCTCACAGCAGGTGGAGGAAATGAGAAGTCAGATTGCTCTAAACAAGGGAATAGAAGCTGTCAGTCAAGAGACAGAGTTACGGCGAAGGTGCAAGTTAGAAGAGGCCAAAAACAGAGACCTGCAAGCAGATGTTCAAGCTCTGAAAGAAAAGATCCATGAGCTCATGAACAAGGAGGACCAGCTTTCACAGCTTCAGGTGGACTACTCTGTTCTACAGCAGAGGTTCCTTGAGGAGGAGGACAAGAAAAAGAGCATAAGCAACGAGGTTCTAAATCTTACCAAAGAACTTGAGATCACTAAACGTTACAGTCGAGCCTTAAGGCCCAGCAACAACGGAAGGAGGATGATGGATGTTCCAATGACGTCTACAGGAATGCAGACTGATGCTGCTGAAAATGAAACGAATGACGACGAGGACACACCTGCTGTGTTCATCAAAAAGTCTGTCCAAGAGGAGAACCACATCATGAGCAGCCTTCGGCAGAGAAGCCTTAAGAAGCCGGCTGAAAGACCACAAGTCCGAGAGCTCTACCCTCCAACGGCTGGTGACCTTACTCTGAAGAAATCCTGGATACCGTGGATGAGGAAGAAAGACAATCATGCTCAGAGTGCTTCAGAAAAGTCAGTGAATATAAATGGAGAGTCTGTACATTCTGAGATTAAAATGACCCAAAAGCAAGGCCAGCCATTACACATTCGTGTGACTCCTGACCACCAGAACAGTAAGGCAACCTTGCAGATTAGCAGTCCTTCAGCAGAGAGCATCTTCAGCACTGCCATAGTCACTCCCTCGCCGGGGGTTCAGAAGCCACGGATAACAATCATTCCTTCCACAGCTGTTTCACCAAATGAGAGATCCAGAGAGGCAAGGTGTCCAGCGAGAGCCAAATCTCCTTTGACCATCACAACTATCTCTAGAGCCAAGTCCCCAGAGATTACGAAAGTGCCCTCCGTTGACAGACCGACTTCGCCCGTACCCCTTATGTCACTTAGCACCTCTACGTTGTCAGACATGTCGAGCTCACCAGAGCCACAGGAAATGATCACAGGCAGGGCTGTATTTAAGGTGACTCCCGAGAAAAGAATGGTCCCAACGCCCATTAAAAAGTCTAACACAAATGCTAATATCATCACCACAGATGACAACAAAATACACATCCACTTAGGCCCGCAGTTCAGAAAGCCCTCCGACAACAACAGCTCTATTGTCATGGTCAAGCCTGTTGCTGTAGCAACTGAGAGCAAGGAACTTTCTACAGGCACTGTGCTACGCTCACCACGCCACGGCACCATCAGTAAAACAGCATCAAACAAAGTAACAAGCAGCCTCACCATCACACAGGTCACTACAGCACCAGCCAGACCAACACTTTCTGTGGTAAGAGAAATATTAATATTATAGTCATTTATTATTAAGACTAATTTGAATTTTGTAAGTATTAATGCAGTGAAATGCAATATGTATACATAGAAGGCTTAAAATATTTGTACTACGTGACAAATAAAAATCACCATGAAATTAGATATTTGAAACATTACATAGCACCCATAATGTACTTAATTTACGCAGTGTATGTATTAGTCTGCACAACAGTTACAAAGAACAAAGGGTTCAATGTTGATGGAAAGGAAGAAGAACTGTTACAGTTCAGTCAGGAAGTAATTGGAAAGTGCTACAGTGTTTTGCCATGCTTGAAACAGTATTAAATTGACTATGAAATGCCAGATGCCATCTGAATCCAAGGGTTCCATCTATATTATATAACCCATGCAGGATGCATTTTATACATATATCCCCTTTTCAAGATACCATGAAAAATCAGACCAGTTCAAGTTAATCTTAAGTAATATCTTCATTGTGATTTGTCAGTGTCATCATGGGATCCTTTACCGGCACAGACACTCGTTTGGTCTTCATGTTGTGACACAGCAACACTATTGAAAATGTCACTTCTGCAATAACTTTAGTCTCTTGCAAGGTCTGGTTTGCAGCAACATGCAGGTGTCATGCATTATTGCCCAATGAGCAGTTAAGTAACTGTCAAATGATTATGTGTAATTCACCAAAATGCTCTGATATTTTTGTGATTCCTGTTTGTTTCACTCAATATATATGTAACATTGAATTAAAGCTAACTTTCTATCCTTAGCTCATATAAGTTATTATGAAGTTCTAGAAGTATGTAGTACTAAGAGCTTGTGTAGCTGAAGCACGTCACTGAAGCAATACAGGAATATTTGGGTAATCAGATCATTACGAGGACTTTTGGTGCTCGCAAAGAAATAAAATCAAGATCATATGCACATATCCATATAAACTGATGCTCTATGGTATAATTAATCAGCACACACTGCTGTGTGCAATCCACTCGGGGCACCTCACACACACAAACATGCACACAATATCATTGTCTCTGCTGTACTAAGAATGTTCCACCATCCAAATCATACTTGCTCACTGGTTGGTGCTGATTACTGATGAACAGGGTAAAGTGGTGCAGAGAAACAGATGGGATACAGTTTGTAATTTTTAACTTTCAAGTGACTGATTGAATGGACAATAATTGAACAATGAATGTGACATGCAGTAATAGTTTACCTGGCCAGGTATACAAGAATTAAATTGATGTTATTTATACTTTTTTTATTTTTATTTTCTGTGCACAGCAGCCTGTTACGGACCCCCAGTCACCCCGGTCCGGGCTCACTCGCATTCCTATGTCTCGGGGCATGAAGACTGGAAAGGCTGTTCTTGGAGCTCTTGGTATCACAACCGGTGTGAAGATGGAATCAAAAGCAGAGAGCCAGTCCATGCGTATTGAGGTGAAGAAATCATCTAATGGCAGTGCCACATTTCAAAGTGGTGGGAAAGGCTGAAAGAGTGCGTGAAAAAAAAGTATATATATGTATAAGTATATATATATGATGAGAAGACCTCTTGAAGATGGCCTTTTCTCTTTGGATGGCTGAAGGGAACAGCCAGTATAGTTCTGTTTCCAAATCAAGGCAGAACACTTCATCATAGGTGAATGGACAATACACCTACAACTGTAAATACAGAAAATGTCTTTGTTGTTTCTGTTGTTTATTTTACTTTTCTTTCTTTTTTTTAAACTAAAGGATCATACTGTCTTGAGTTAAACTGCTGACCAGTAACAAACCTGAGCCTGGCTTTCCGCTGTAAACTGTTAGGGTCAGCTTTAGACATCCTGCAGAATATTTCAGAGAGCAATGGTGGTAGTTTTGTTTGCAGTGCTTTTACAATGAACCCTTTAAGTGATTTAATTATTATCTCACATAGTGGGCTTGATTCATTCAGTGTTATGTGTGTTAATGTTATTACTGAAGCCAAGCTTCTTCGTGTGTAACAAATGTTTTTACTATTGTTTATAAAATCACTGAAATAAAGTGTTTTGTTTTCTTTTTCTTGTGATGCATTTGGATTCTTCCAGTTCACTTTTGCTACCGACTAGAGAACTGCACATAATATTGAATTAGATTATGCATTTAACCACCACTAGACCCGGTATGGAAATGCTTGATTTTTTCAAATATTAACTGGCCAAAATTAATAAAAAAAAAATACATAAAGTGTTTTGTTTTTCGTGTAATGCATTTGGATTTAACCTGTTCACTTTTGCTTCAGACTAGACAATGGCACTTAAATTGAGCTCACTGGGTTTAACCTCCAATAGATCGGGCTTTATTTCCACATATTTTAAGACTTTTAGATATTAATGAGCAAAAAAATACATTACGGATAAGACAAGCTTATTAATTACGTAGCCAACGGTAACGAGCAGCCTATTGGCTGATGCGTTTCTGCGTATCTTCCACTTCCGTGTTTACTGCTTTGTCAATAGTACCAGTTGGTGAAAGAGGGATTATCTCTTGGTGAAATTGTTTTTTGTTTTAGATGAGCTGTGGGCGTTCAGATTACTATAACAACACGGATAAACAGCAAAGGGCAGGTGTTGGAGGTCGTTTGTGTCCTTTGTCTGTTTGTAAAAGAGCTAGCCCGGTTGCTAATAGTGTATGAGCCCTCAGTCAGGCAGACATGATGGCGTCCAGCTACAGTGCGAAGGAGGAGGACGGGCACCACTCAGGATCAGCCGCTGCAGGAGGCCCCGGTGCTGGGAAAAGCAAGAAGCCGGACAACACAGCTTTTAAACAGCAGCGCCTGCCCGCCTGGCAACCCATCCTCACCGCCGGCACCGTGCTGCCTGCCTTCTTCGTCATCGGGCTCATCTTCATACCCATCGGCATCGGCCTTTACGTGACCTCGAATAACATCAAAGAGTTCGAGGTAACATCACTTTATAGAGTTAATATCACTTTATAGATTTAATAAGTCGTTCTAGAATTAAGTATTTATATGCAAACTAGTTGTTGCTCGCCTTTTTGCAGCAGTTGTCAGTTTCCTCACAAGCCAAATAGACAGTACGGACAATAGTATTGGGACAGGGTTTAGACTTAGTTGGACTAATAGTTGGACTTACTTGCAACGAAGGCATTAACCTTAATCTTAACGCCATGCTTCCAACTTTGTGGACACAGTTTGAGGAAGACCCTTTTCTACTCCAGCATGACTGCTCCCCAATACACAAAGCAAGGTCCATAAAGACATTTTTGGATGAGTTCAGAGTGGAAGAACCCTGACCTCATCCCCATACAACACCTTCGGGATGATCTGGAACGGAGATTGTGAGCCAGGCCTCCTCCAACGTCAGTGCCTGAGCTCATTAACGATATACAGAATGAATGGGCGCAAATTTCCACAAAACACTCCAAAATCTTATGGAAAGCCTTTCAAGAGGAGTGGAAGCTGTTATCGTTGCAAAGGGGTAACAACTATGTACTTGAATGCAGTGCCATTAAAGTCAGTATTGGTGTAATGGTCAGGCATCCCAATGCTTTTGTCATTGATTAATTAGCCAAACATGAAAGATGGAGTTGTTCTGCGCAAAATCAGGGAAACATTGGTCTAGTTTTGCGCATGTGGATTTAGCCAAAAGCAAATCACTGTTAAATTGTCTTTAGTGAGGCTTCATTTATGTGTGGAAAACTTTCCCTGCATTTCCTTTCTTTAAGTATTTGTCCAGGTCTATTTTTTATTATGCCTTTGCTTTGTTGTAGATTGATTACACAGGCGTTGATGCGAGCAGTCCATGCTTCAAATGCTCACAAACCTACAGCTGGAATGATTCCTGCAAATGCTCTGTGCCTTTCACTCTTAAACAGCCATTTGAGGTACGCTGTCTGCAGTCATAGATGCAGCAACAAAATCGACAGCCAAATTGCTTATTTATAGCTGTGTATGTTTAGTCTCTGGTCCACTTCTTGAAATCAATAAAAAGTGCCTTAATGTAGAGAACAGAAGCATTAAGGCCTTGGCCTCAGATTTCATTCATTATTCAGTGGCATTTTTGAGGCTGTATTATTGATCACTCACATGGTTGGAGGTTTTATTTTTCAGTGAACAATATTAGCTTTAACACATGTCCTTTCTTTCTGTATTGAACTGAACTGGATTCTTAAAATAGATTGGAATTTTGTAGATGCATTTTAAATATGCTGACCATAGAATTTTGCCAAGTTCAAGCTGTTCACTTGGATGTTTCTTCTCTCTTAGAGCAATGTTTTTATGTACTACGGACTGTCTAACTTCTATCAGAACCACAGACGTTATGTCAAGTCAAGGGACGACAGTCAGCTGAATGGAGATAAAAGCTCTTTAACTGTAAGTAAATTGCAGAAGTTTGGTGTGTCTTATTATGTGGGTGAAAAGCACATTTTGGATACATTTTGTTTTTTCCTGTATGTTTTGTGTGTTTGAACAGAATCCCAGCAAAGAGTGTGAGCCATACAGCACTAATGACAAGCTGCCTATAGCACCCTGTGGTGCTATCGCCAACAGTCTTTTTAATGGTAATAATGCGATAAAATACATTTTGCACTGTGTAATCTACTGCATGAAAACCAAGATTAGACGTTAAGATCTCTTGTAACTTACTGTCTCTTGTAACTCCTGTTTTTCAGACACTTTGGAACTATTTTATATTTACCCAAATGGTACTAGAACTTTAATTCCTCTTGTGAAGAAGGGAATTGCTTGGTGGACTGACAAGCATGTGAAGTTCAGGAATCCTTCAGGAAACAATGACAATCTCACAATAACATTCAAAGGTATTCTTAAGTGCTTGAATAAAATTGAAAATGGTTGAAACTGGTTCAGAGAGAAGATTGGCCATTCCAAATTGGTCATTAAATCTATGGAAACTAAGATATAATTATTAATTATTAATCATTAGTCTTAAGTGCAGATGCGTTCGAACCGTTTGAGTGACAGTAGATAAACAGTACAGAACTGTTTCAGAGTTTTTATGAGACTTTAGACAATTGATTTGAAGCCAGTTTTCAGTAGGTAGTGCAACACTCAACATTTGAAAGTTCAGCTTCCGGCTTGATATACAATGTACAGAAAAATGACAAAAGTGGTAAAATCCCTTTGAGGATGCCAACACCTGTAGCCACAGTTTTGAAAATGATGAAAAGACACCACAAACAGCACTGCTAAACTTAAAAAAAAACCAAACCATTACCTTGGATGACTAGCTATTATCTGTTGCAGACGACACCGGATTCCATGCACATACAGTATATAAAGTAATAGGTTCATTTAAGAAACTGTTGTTTTATTAATTATCAGTTTTGTTTTCACTTTCTAAAAGCACAGATTTAATGATAAAAGTATTGTTTCTTCATTGTCTTGTAGTTTTTCTCCATGTATTGCTTTTATTTGAAAACATTTTTTGTTTTTTCATGTTTGTGCTGAATTTTTGGTCCTGTTTTATCCATGATTTTACTTTCCTCTGTATCTGTATCCATAACTAAAATAGTAAGATACTTCTGAAAATCAGTCCCCATGGATTTTACTAGTCAGTGACATTTAATTGAGAAGCTGTTCTATTGAAAGTCTTTTTAATGCTTTAAGGAGTGAGATGCATGTAATCCTTCTATTACAGATACTACCAAACCTGTGAACTGGCACAAGCCTGTTTATGAGCTAGATCCTACTGATTCTGACAATAATGGTTTCATCAATGAGGACTTCATTGTGTGGATGAGAACAGCTGCTCTGCCCACCTTCAGAAAACTGTACCGCATCATTCACAAGAGCAAAGACAACCTGACTCCAACATTGCCCCGTGGGAACTACAGCCTGGAAATTGCTTACAGTATCCTTCCAGACAATGCCAGAGCCATTACATTTGGGTCATGTATTTCAGGTGTTGGGGAAGATACTAGGGGTTAATTGTACTTTTGATCATTATTAAGGCAGGAAATAAAAGATTGTTATTTTCAGGAAAGTTCTGAGGTTGGCACAAAATTCAGAACTGTCATGGGGTGTTTTTTTTTAAGGAACAATTCCACATATACTTACAAAAAATGAAAAAGTCTAAACTACAAGTTACTTTATTGTGGACAAGTCTAAGATCCTAAAGTGGAAAAGTTAACACCAATATTCCTTAATGGTACAATCCCAGACTATCCGGTTCGAAGCTTTGACGGCCGCAAACGCATGATCCTCAGCACAATCTCCTGGATGGGTGGAAAGAACCCATTCCTGGGCATTGCCTACATGACTGTGGGTTCTGTCTGCTTTTTTCTAGGTGTGGTCCTACTGGTCATCCACCACAAATATGGCAACCGCAGCAACAATGCTGACATCCCCAACTAGAGCCTCAAGATTGCTGCTGTTTTGGACCAGCTTACTGCCATGAGATTTAGTATTTGTCACACTGTTGCACAAAACCTGATATCTGTTATCTCATGCTAGATGATCCTGTGTGCATATACCTTTGTCTTAAAGGACAGTATGTTGATTTCATTCTCACGCACTGGTATTTAAGCATCTGCAGTATGATTATAGTATTTATATATTTTGCTCTAAGGTCATTATTGAAAAACATGAGGTTCCTCAAGTTCAGTTCCAGTGTCCGATGAAATTATATGCACTAATGGTGCAGTATTGTGAAGTGACTGCGGAGCCCTGAGATCCTGAAATAAGAGAAAATGGTGCTGAGGCATTTGTTGTAAACGATTTGATTGTTTACAGCTGATCATTTACAACCGATGACCAGATGTGTTGAAGGGATGTGAAAGTCATTACATCTTTCATGTACAAAAAAAGTATTTTCTGAACCTTTAAGTGTATTACAGGCTGTAAGCATAATCCTGCACATCCCACAGATAATTTACATTTCAATGAACTAGTTTAAACTAACATGGTGTTTGCATTATACTTGTAAGTGATTGATATGCGAGTGTCTCTACATTTCAGATGCTTACTTGAGAGAAGCCTGGAAATGAAGGATGTTTGTGAACATAATCAGCTGCTTGGTTGTGCATGTAGAATATTCTTAAGGAAATGCAGTGGCTCAAAACTCATGTCCTCGTTCAGGATTGTGCTGTTTATGAGTCCAGTTTGACCAAAGCTATGCCCTAAATGACTATAACAGTTTTAGCACTCATGGCTTTAATGCTTGGCTTTCACTAGCTTTTTGTGATTGTGTGAATGGAGAATTGCTTGTATGGGCTTGCTGTTAGGTGTGTATGCGAAGCCATTGCTACTCTTTACCTTTTGAATGTTGGAAACTCGCTTTTACATTTCTTTGTCACTTTTTGGTCTCGCCTAAATCCAGTTTTATTTCCATATGCAGTCTTTAAATTATTTTATGGTTTTACACCCATTTTGATATTCCACTCACTGGTCTGTGACCAGTGGCCCATATACTTTTCTTACTTCTTTGGCTGAAAGGAAAAGCACATGATAAAAGATTTATTTAAACTTCATTCCGTTTTGTAAAGATGTAACCGTCCGCGTCGAAGGTCTGCTGTGTAAAGTGACATTCTATCAATCCAGTCAAACAGGCATACATTCCCTGATGTGTGACTAAAGTAATTGTTTGTACTTTTTTGTCCTTTATATAGTAAGGGCTATACATTTGCGTGTTATTTCTTTTTTGTAATTATTTGTCAGATGCTACTGTGATCTGTAGGGCCCCAAAGTGCCCCAGCTTTGTTGTGCAGCAGTAGTAGATAGATGTTATGAAATTTGCAAAACTTCTTCAGCAAGGCTTCCTGAATGTGTACCTCACTGTCACTTGTTCACTGAATATAGTCTATTGAAAATAAATCAACCAAGAGGTAATATATTTATGCTTGTATTTTCATTCAGTGTCAAGTTTTGAGAGGAAAAATCAAAGCAGCCATTGGCTTGAAGAAGCCAACTGTCACGTGACAGAACAGTAATGATAAAGTTGATGTTTGAAATTTGGCTGAAGTGGGAACATGATCTCGCACCAAACTGTTCAATGAATGAATGAATGAATGTTTGATCAAAGTCAAAAGTCAAAGTGAACTTTATTGTCATACAGGGAAACGAAATGGCGAGAGCTCTGGATCAGCAGTGTATATACAAATGCTTAGAAGAAATAAGATTTGAATAAAAAAAAAATTATTTTTTTAAAAATAATATAGACAGACAGGACAAAACATTGTGTAAAACAGTGCAATCAGACAGTATATCTCTATGGTATGTGCAAATGGGTAAGCGATATAAATATACTATACATATAGAGTAAAGATCTGAGTTGCCAGAACATATTTGAGTGGCAGCATGTTCCGCAGATAAGAAAAGTATGGAATGAGTAGTCAAAGTGCCAATGCGTCCTTTGTTCTAAAAAACAATGATTTCACTCTATATACTTCGTTACGATAGAATCCATTTTGCTATATTCCCCCACAAAGCTATTTCAGGTGGGATTAGCCCAGACCTTCTTTATCATTTTCTGATGCTAGTAGTTGATGATATCAAACATGAGAAAAGTTTTAAATTGTGGAATAATGTATATTAATAACTAAGATTAATATTTAGTCCGTACACTCATAACAAGGTGACACCATCTAACACACACACACACACACACATATATATATATATATATGGAAAATAAGATATAATTATTAATTGTTTGTGCTTGTGCAGATGCGTTCAATCAGTTCAATCAGATAAACAGTATAGGTTATATATATAATGTTTGTGTGTTGTATAGCTTTTATTTCATTGGTAATGCTGCTTTTACTTCTTCTTTTGTTCTGACCACTTGCTGCAGCAACAAAGTAAAATTCCCAGTGGGACAAATAAAGGATTATTTTATATTATAAAGAAATGCAAAAATGATTCAAAGTTCTGCTGACCAAACTTCTAAAACTAAAATGTTTGGAATAGAGCAATGGTTGTTTGCAGTGTGTACAGAATATGTATTTAATAAATATTTAACATGATTTTTTAAATCTGGGAAATGAAACACGACACGCGTAGGATAAGGGTCTCGTGCCTCTAGGTGGAGACACAGCGCCTCATCCTAACATCTCCAGCCGGAACCGGATTACTGATTCGGGACGTTAGCAGTGTGTCCTTGTGCTGCTGGTGTGAGTGAAGTTTGAGCTCTCCATCATGTTCAGGCACGTCATGGTAAGTGTGGTATACTGCTTCTGAATACTCGATTTGTTGTAGATTACTTTCTCCAGCTAGTCTCGTGATTTGTTGCTCTGTTTTTATTTTATAGACCTGAGTTCATTAGCCTGACCTTAGCTAGGCGGCTAATGCTACCTGTGCCACTTACTTTCATTCTTTGACAAGACCTTTCTGAAAGAAACTACTGTTCAGGGCTTTAATAACAAACCCCAAAATAAATAAAAACGTCACAATGTCAGTGTTAAACTGTGTTAAAATCATTTTTGTGACCAGGTTCCTTCTTCTCTGGACAGGTTTCACTTCTGGCTAACGGTTAGTCACACTAGATCAGGAAATAGTAGTCAGCTGTAGCTCTGTCGGTTTATAGAAACATTTGCAGGTGGCATAGTGGTTAGGGGGTTGACCCTGTGATCAGGAGGTTCGAATCCCTGGACTGCCAGTGCCATCACCGAGGTAGCCTTGAGCAAGGTATCGTCACCTGCTTCCCCTGGGGAATGGTTTAAATGCAGATAACTTTTTTCGTGCTGTTGACGTATGACAAATGGACACTTTATATTTTATTAGCATGACTATCAAATTGAAAAGCCAGAGAGGTAACAACGGTTATGATGCAGCTTCTTTTGTGGCTTTTTTCCCAGTCCATGTTAGTATTATAGTATTTTTTTCCTAACCGATCTTCCCTCCATGTGCTTCTCAGGCCCTCAGGCAGGTGTGCAGTAGAACATTCTCCAGTAGTGCTCGCAAGCAGGTTGAAAATAAAGTGCCACTCAAGCAAAAGTTGTTCCAGGTAAGCACTTGTGATCACTCAGCCTACTTTAGGTCAATATGTCTTGTGCTGTACACTAAGTTAACATTACAAGACTATTTCTTGAATGCTATTTTTTTAGACCATTATAAATAAACTTGCCCAAGCTGATTTCTGAAGGCATCAGAGGTATTTCTAAGTGATATTACTAGGGCTAGTCTGAATATGGTTTGAATATTGTTGATAATTCTGTAAAAGTACTTGAATATTTATTGTAATCTGGTGGCCTAGTGATTAGGTAGTTGTCCCAGCGATCAGGATGTTGTGGGTTTGAATCTCAATACTGCTAGTGTCACAACTTGGGTACCCATGAGCAGGATACTGTCCCCCAGCACTGCTCCCCCTGTGTTATGTCTGCTTCACTTGGTGGATAGGCTAAATGCAGAATTTCACCTTGTTCACATTGTGTGCTGAGGTATGTTTGCCAATGTGACCATTTTACGTAGACTTTTTTCTCAGTGCCTCAACTGATTTGTGTTTTTCCTTTTTGTAGGAAATCAGATAAGTATATAGTGGATTTGCTTGTAGGGGTTTCACTGCTAGAGTGGGCTGGATTTACTAATTGCATGTGATGTGATGCTTAAAAGAAGGGCCAATAAAATAATCAGCCTGAGGCTTCACTCACTGGTCTATGACTGCAGTAATATTTTACACGCTGCTTCTTTTGGGCCAGTGCTGAGAGAGATGGCTGCAGTTTGTTTTTTTGGCTTTGCTGAAGTAAAAAACAAACCAAAAACTCTATTTCAAATGTAGTTTTGTTGGAAATTGAAGTGACCAAGCACAGTGAATCTGTATCAGCAGTAAACATGGAATAATGAGATACTGGATTTTAAGATTGAAATCTCATTTCCTGTCATTACCAGTTTTAGAGCCTTCTCTTTGTTTGCATGTGAACACATGCACAGAGGCCCTTGTTCATTAGTGATGAACTCTGATGCAGCATGAGATAATAAACACTCATTGGGTTTACAGGAGGACAATGACATTCCTGTTCACTTGAAGGGAGGTACCAAAGATGCTCTCTTGTACCGTGCAACAATGGCCCTCACAGTCTTTGGTGAGTTGCATTTTTTTGACCATGTAAAATATCTAATCTGTTCTATCCTGCTGTTAACTCATATACTGGGAAGTTATGTGTCCAATTTATGCATTTATGTAATGGTATTGCTATCTTGAGGATCTTCACTAATAAATCCAAGCCAGTATTGCCTGTGGTGTTTATTTTTTATCAGATATGTTATATTTTTCAGTTAATAATGCTTTGACAAATAGCATTTAATGCAGTGGTTCCCAGTTGTTAAAATGTCTGTATGTAACTTCTAATTGTGATCATTCCTGTCTCTTTAGGAAGCGGGTTCGTCATATACGAGTTGGTCACAGCAGCAATGCCCAAGAAGAAGGACTAAACATGCTCCTTTTTTCCCACCTGTAAAATGACCCTTGTCCAGTTGTGAAGATGTCTTTTTTTGCATACATGGGATCAATATTTATTGATTGTTCTCTGGATCAACCTCATGTAATAAAGTGTCCACTTTACCTATATGTTGCGTTTTGATTGTTAAATGATGGTGGTACAGACTTTGCTTTGATCTGCATCAGTGTGTCGTGTATAAACACATTTTGCATCTGTATGGGGAACTGGTGGCTTGGTGGTCAGGGAGTTGCCCCTGCGATAGGGAGGTCATGGGTTTGAATCCCAGGGCTGCCAGTGGCACCTCTAAGTTACCCTTGAGCAAGAGTCCCCACACACTGCTCCCTGGGTACTGCATCGCTAGCTGACCCCTGCTCATTAGGTTAAATGGGTTAAATGCAGGAAACGAATTTGACATTGTTCACACCGTGCTGTGCGTTGGTGTGTTCATGTGTGACTGTCGGGCAGTCCTGGAGGGCTGATGTCCACTATAGTGGTTCCTCTCCTCAAGCGCACTCACCAGTTACAAGGCGAGATGAACCAGGTTTCTGCAGGAAGCTGCTGGACATCTACCCTCCAGGACTGGGTCTGGGCACCCCTGCTACAAGGGGACATTTTTAAACATGCACACTAGCAGTAGGGGCAGCTGGCAGCCTAGTGGTTAGGGAGTTGCTCCCATGAACGGGTCTGCTAGGACTGCTAGCGGCTCCACTGAGGTATCTTTACAGTAAGGTACTGTCCCCGCACAGATCCCTGGGCGCTGTGTTCCTGCTTACCTGCTGCTTCACTTGGAGAGTGTTAAAAACAAGGAATTTCACATTGTTCACACTGCTGTGCTGTGGTGTGTGACAAAAGCAGAAGCGCACGCCTAAACTGGCCTCTAGAGGGCAGCAATCACAAATATAACCACCCCATAGCCAGCATTAAAGTTTGTCCTTTTTATACGAGTGATGAAACGAGATGGAAAATTTTGAAGGTTCAGTGGGTTTCATTTCTCTGGGGGTGAGTTAATAGCAAACACCCTAAACCGAATGCTAATAGGGCAGTCTAATCAAACATGAACATTACAGGCCAAGCCTTTTGAAACTGACCCAAGAAAAGTGAGCTCAGTCCTTTTGGCTCCCTGCTCCGGATCTCGGTAGCACTTAGAAAGCACTTAAAATGCTGGGGGTGCCATTCTTGGAGACTTTCGTAAGGGTCTCCGGTTTAAAAGTATGTAGGGAACAGCCCCCTATTAAGTAGCAGGTTGGGCTCAGATACCTCCCCCTTTCACAGAGGCTTTCCCTTAAAGACATGGGCAGAGCAGCTTTCACTATCTGAGCTCGCCTCCTCCTGCTCCGAGAGAGAGAGAGGAGTCTCTTCATCATAAACTCTCTCCACTGCACACCAACAGGTCAGACTTCTTTAACTTGTTCTTTCTTTCTATAAAAACTTTGCTTTTAATTAAAAAGTTGTACTGGCTATTGGTTTATAAGATTTATGACAATTCTACTTTCCAATTCTACATTCTTGTAGAAATATAACGAGGACCACCTCAGCTAGACGTAGATTAAATCTATACCAAATTATTTATCTTTGGATGCTTTCAATGTATGACAGACTTAGGAATGGATGATATTTGTTTCATATACTAGCAGTGCTTCAATAGATATAATTTCTGCAGTGACCGATTAGCGTTAGTATGATTGTGCATTTTTCTCAAGCAACCGGTGTTTTTGGACTTTGAGGGTTTTTAGGAACTTTTGTTTCCTCGAGGTCCACAAGGAGGCGCTATAGAGCTGCTCTAGATCCCGAAAGCTTGTAGAGCTCTGAGATTGAATTAGTTAATCACGGCATGTCATTCATAAGTGTCGCATCGCTTGGTGATTTATTTTGTCACTTTTATCAGCCGGTTTGTCTTCATCACGCACTTTTAATGCAAGGTCCTGTCATCATTTTGAGCCCCGAATCTCTACTTATCCGTACTGGCATTCCAATATTTCAGGACTCCTCACAGCCTGAGCGTGGAGCTGAATGAAAGGTTCTGTCTTTTCAGATTAATTAATGCGCTGCTTCTCCATCTGAAACATGAAGACCAGGCTGTCAGTGGCCGCTGCGGCCCTCCTTACAATATTACTGAATACAGTGGAGGCTCAAGGTATGACCGCCACATCCCATCACCTTCTCTCCCACTTTTCTTTCCACTTTTCCTTCCACTTTTCCCACCCTCCTCCTTTCATTCCTCCGCTGTCTCCCTTCATCCCTCCTCACTGTTCTTTTGATTTCCACCGAATGAAAAGACTGAATTATGCTCCTGCATTTCCGCTGTAATGAGATATAACACCTCATGTTCAGTGTTTGATTTTTATTAAATTCAGATTACATAAACCCCATAGACATGGGGGCACACTTAAATAACAAGGTATGTAAAATGTTCTATTTCTCTCTCTCTCTCTCTCTCTCTCGCTCTCTCTCTCTCTCTCTCTCTCTCTCTCTCTCTCTCTTTGTTTCCCTTCTTCTTTTTGTCCTGCATATAAAGTTCCATCCAAAACTGAATATGAAAATGGACAAATACAATGTTACAATAATGACAAAGAAAGAATTAAAAAGATTTTGAAAAAGGAAAAAAAACCCTTGAGTTTGTGAGGGCGAGGGTGAAGGTGAGGGTAAGAGCATGTCACATATGGTTTTAAGAAATGCTTTAGAGGTGAGGTCATTTCTTTGGGCTGGTAATTGTCTCCACTTACAAGTCGGTTCTTGTCTAATGAGTAAGTGGAACGATCTGGGCTGGATGCTTCTGGCTGCCCAGAAGGATCTCTGCCCTGCTAAAATATCAAAAGGTTAAAAAAAACAAATGTAGTTTCAACATAAATTCTTGTTTTCCACAATAATCTATGGTTTAGATCAACTTTAAAATGTTTTTTTTCTTTTTTGTACAATGCAGCAATTCTTCATTTAATCTAAGTTCAAGTTCATGCAAAAACTGCATCAACAAACAAACAAAAATGCGTCTGATTATTAATACATTCATGTGACACTAACCCATAGACATTTTAATTGCAATTGCAGTAAACAGATATTGTAGAGATGCTGCAGAATGGCTAGAATGATACTCGCAAGTGAAAATATATTCCTTCCCAACACTGCGTCAGTTATATCCAGAAAAAAAAGATGACTATGTTCCACCATACGACTGTGAGTTGTTTTATCTAAAGATGAATATGCCACTTGCGTTACCGCACAGTGTCAGTTAAGCGTGCTGGAAACTGTTTGAGCGGAAAATGAAATGATGTAAAGAAAAAAGAAAAACATTAAAAAACATTCTTTATTCATTTGGAGCTTCAGTATGGAAACTTCTAATTCTCTCCTTTGAAAACGTTTTTTTTTTTTTGCGGTCATCCAATGCCTTCACCGATGTATCTTTGCTAACAGAATGGAAAGATGTAATAAGAGAGGGCCAAATTAGTCCTCAGACAGCACAAAGACAAAGAGCCCTTTTTAGGTTCCTTTGCAGCCATTTTCGAAAATGCTGAGTTGCAAGCCATATGGAAAGTTAATATGCGGGAGTGTTTAATGTCAGCACATGTTGTGGAATTACTTTGGCATCTGGTCGACTTCTCCGGGAGTCTCCAGCCTCTTTTTCTGAGCTGCCTGGCAACGAAGCGAGCCAGAAAGAATGCCTGGCAGGGTGGAGACAGAAGTTATTGACGCGGGCCAGACTCTCTCTGAGGAATGGAAGAGGCGTGTTGGTCATGTGATGCACCTTACCTGCCTGCTTACCTTCTAGACCCTAAAAACCTCACTTGGATCCATCACTGTACTCTGACATCAATTCAAATGGAGCACCCAGTCCCTTTCTCCCTCCCATCATCATTAGACATCTTAGATAGTTTTTTAGACAGCGTTTCCACACCGGTGCCTTGCCACCGTCACACAACAACACTCAGCTTGGTTTCTGAGAGTGAGTGAAGACTCATGGTTTGGAGATGGGGCCTGTTCGGACACGAGGGGAATCTGCTCAGGCCTCTTGAGGTTGCTGCGCCAGGTTGGTGAGCCACCTTTCCAGCCTCCATGATCCCACGCTTGTCACTCAGGTTGTGTTTTTTTGTCATCTGCCTGTGCACTTGATGTTATGTAAGCTGTGGCTTTCCCCACCATGTATTTTAGAATGATATTCTAAGATTATTCCCCCTGCCCACCTTTCAGTGGCCTGCATGCTCCTGTACTGCTACCCCCCATCCCTCCACTTGTCTTTGCATGCAATTGAGCATATCACCTTCATGGAGATGTACCTGTTGCATAACAGGAGAAGCAGTCATATCTGGGAATGCTGGTACAGACTTAGAGCAATAGAACATACGAACGAGTGTGTTACTGTGAGTAATACTGTAGGTGTGATTTGGTCACAGGCACATTCTGTAGATCAACACATCCATGATGTTATTCGCCATTGCACACGACTCAGAGTGTTCTACTGCTGTTATACAACAGTTTTGCAAGGTCAAGAAATAAATGCCCAAATCGTTTATAATGCTTGTTTTTTAATGCTGGCAGTTTCTTTTGCCAAAAAAGGCCTTCTGGCAGCTTAGAGGAAGGCCACTTGAAGCCAGTAGACAGTGAAAAGGTAAATGTGTGATAAAACCAGTCAGACTGAATATGTGGTGCTAACTGTTGTATACTTTATAATACAAGACCAGTACTTCATATAAAATGTCATATCTCCAAAAAGGGTAACTTTACAAGTTGTAAAAAGAAGTAATTCGAAGTAATTCTGGCTGATTTCTACTGGCCTATTCATCATAGATGTTTTGCACTGCTTGAGTGTAAAAAAAATAACATTAAACACCAAAATAAAACAAACAGGAACTAAAATGGAGATATGAGGTTTTATTCTGGCTGCAACAATATATAGAATAGTTACATTAGCATTATCTCTCAGAGGACTGTACACTACCGCACCAGTCCCCACTATAGTCTCTAACATCTACTAGACCTTTCCTTAGTGTCACACATTTTCTACGATCTGTTTTTCTATGATCATTTTCTGTAATACTCAATAAGTATTAAATAATAGATGATCCTTTCCCCCTCTTTTCCCTTCATTCTCACAGGATGCTATTCTGTTGAGACATGCTTAAGCATGTCCAGCTCCCATACAAATGTAGCCTTGGAGGTTAGGCCCGAGGTATACATCTGGTAGAATACTTTCCATTAGTTTAGACTGCATGTAAAGCGTCTCTGTAGAAGAATATCATTGTGAAATATATTATGGTCTCTGTATGTGTGGTCCCTCATGTACATGGAAAGCTTTGTTAAATTTATGAAGTTGTTCCTCAGCAACTTTTTCATGTACATGTGCATGATGCTGTGAGATCCAGTCATGGGAACAATATTTTCTCTCTTTCTTTTTTTTTCCCCTTTTTTTGTCACACCTCACCTCATGTGGTCGGTTATTTGTTATTCTTACCTCTTTTTTTCCCCACGATGTGCACTCTCCTCTGTACTCTCCATGTGAGCATTCACACGTTGTCTCGTCACTTTGCGTCATGTTGAATGTCATCGAAAAGGAAGTACACATGAGTCTCTCATGACAAACTGTGTATTCTTTTTATGAGGTTTGCAATGGATGATATACTGGATTGATAGACTGCATTTAAAAGTTTAAAATCCTGAAGTTTTTCCAGTATGTGTATATATACATGCACTGTATATATAACATATGGCTTGGATTTCTGATAGGGCCACCTTGACGTTATTAGGCATGATCTGTTTGGATTCCATTGTATAATCAGCACCTTGTGAATGAAAAAATGACATTGTCTTGAGTTTGTAATCAGTTATAGTCATTTGATTAGAATTTATTGGTGGCTGAATGGGCATGCCTTCGATTGCATACAGCATGTATTGGATGGTCCACTCAATGTCTGCACTGGGGTATGGCGGATGACACTGTTCAGAATGGGTCTGAATGAAATATGTCTTCCTGCTTGAACTGCTGGCCAAGGGTTTTCTGGGTCGGGCAACTCAAGCAAAGGCCATTTTGCCCAAAAATGGCTTCCCTCACCTTTTCCTTTGTTGTCGTGTTGCTGTTTGTCCCACACACCGCTATGTCGGTTTGCTCGTCCCACCCAACAGCGAACGAGTCAACTTCAGCCTCGAAGTGTTTGTTGTTGGGATTCCTCCAGTTGTATTATTGCTCTATATAATATGCATTGATTTAACATTTTCTATAGCCTTTCTGGAGACCTGCTCTAACATATAACTGTTCTGTTTGCAGTGGAACCTCCCTCAGACTTGAAATTTAACATCCTAAATGAAAACACAGTGCAAATGCATTGGAGGTTGCCATCATCCCCAGTACACGGCTTCAGAATACAAGTAGTATCAGACACAGGTAAGCAATCAATCCTGCGGCAGACGGACTGCTCATACACACTGATCTGACTTTTTCTTATGACCTCACTAATGATTTGGTTTCTCTTCCAGATGATTCAAAGGATTTAACTCTCCCTGCTTCAGCCAGAAGCACAGATATCACAAACCTCACTCCCGACATAGATTACTCTGTGTCTATCAACTCCTATGTGGGTGCAGAGGAAAGCATACCCATATTTGGCCAAATAACAAGTAACCACTATGCATTTCTTTGTCGTTCATTTTAAAAGATTGGTCCAAACCAATGACAAACCTGAACAACTATGAATACGTTCTGTTTAATATTTTTTTCCCTTGCATTCTGCTGACAGAGAGCTTAGTGTAAACATAACACATTGCTCCAGAAAGACTGCGTGGTTTCTGCTCTAAACCACTGTTTCCTTTGCGTTTCAGTTCAGTCCAGCAACACGAGTGGAACACCAAAGCAACCAGCGGTTACAGATGTCATCAGTAAGTGTGTCCAGATTCGTAATTATAAACAAAACTCCTGAGACTTTTTCCTTCCCCACTGAGTGGATTCCTGCAGGCCTTTTTTTTCCACTGGAAAAAAACGTTTAGCACTGTACTACATTTTTCCTTTGGAATATCTTTCACGTTCTCCATCTGCCATAGTTGTTATTTGTCACAAATCGTTGTTATTGTCCGAAAAGGAATTTAGTCTCGTGTGGATGGAAAAGTACATGTTTGTTTTTACAAAATCAGAGCCACAGCTTGCCAGTACCCATAATAAATGCTATTGGAAGAAGTGAAATAGAAAAATGAATATTACAAAATATGTATTTTTATGATAAAATGATGCCTTTTTTTTAGCAAAACGTTAATTTACGTTATTTATACTAATGCATGGGTCAGCTTTCCAGTCTTCTGCAGCTTTCCAGTGGGCTTAAACATAGTTTTGTTTTAGCTTTCAAAGACCCTCATAAATCTCTTTGGTGTAAACAGGAAGTTCATAGTATAGTCATACATGTGTTTTTGTGTTCTTTGTTTATTCAGAGGAACAATAATGTTTTGATTAACAGTCGCATCAAAATATGTAGGAGGACACTTTCCTACTGGAGTAGATTGAGCCAAGAGGGCCAGCCTGAAACCTGGCTCGGATGCTGAAACTCTCGCATCCGTTGGACTGTGTTTAAGTCCAGTGAGAAGCTGTAGGAGAGTGGGACGTTTTCTAAAGCTATCAGTCGGCATGTTAAACAACCATTTTTTTATCCTGTTTAAAAGCCTGGATGGAGTCTGCTTTAGGAGCTGGGACAGTTGGGAATTCTTGTCCTTAGAAATATACTCAGTGGAAGGTCTTATTTCCATGGACAGCTGCGGATTATGGGTTGAAAGTGTCCCATAGGACTGACCTCAGCACATTTACTAATGACTCATGCCAATTACCTCAATAGAGCCATTCATAAAGTGTAGAAGATATCCGTTCTTTTTCTGTTTTTGCCCCTGGGAGAAGAATCGTTGCTAAAGCAACAGGTTCATTAAGACAAACATTAATTCTCAACTTTATTGCTGCCATTTTAGAAAGAACAAAATGTATGCATAGTTCTGGTCTGAATAATGCCTGAATCCCAGAGAAACGATGATTGTTTTGTTGCATTGATCCTTTCAGGCGGAATTCCTTGTTGACCATTTTCCAGATGATGCAAGTCTGTGATGTTATTTTATGTGGTTGTTATGTGTTGTACAATCACTCTCTGCTTTTCTCTTCTTCCTCCCCCCTCCTGTGCGCAGAATGCTCAGTGGGTGCTGTAGCGGATCTGGTTTTCTTGGTGGATGGCTCCTGGAGTGTGGGAAGAGAAAATTTCAAATTCATCCGGAGTTTCATTGGGGCCATGGCAGGAGCCTTTGATATTGGAGAGGAGAAGACCAGGGTGGCTGTGGTGCAGTACAGTACAGACACCAGGACAGAGTTCAACCTCAACCAGTATTTCAGACGAGCAGAGCTCCTCCGGGCCATCAAAAACCTGCCCTACAAAGGGGGCAACACCATGACAGGTGTGTGATTCTGAATGTGTGTCTGTATTCTACCCGGAATATAAAACATATGTAAAACCAATGAATGAATTGAAACATGTGGTGTCTTTATAAATATCATGATTCATGACTCCGTATTCTTTTCTCCTGAACCCCTCCAAGTCCTTAATGTCTAGAGAAGGAACAGTTTAAACATGCCTCGTTATTATAACAAATCCCTTACCATTAATTTTCACCTTAATTTTCATACCAGGGGAGGCCATGGACTATTTGGTGCAAAACACTTTCGCTGAGGCAGCAGGAGCCAGGAAAAGTTTCCCCAAAGTGGCCATGATCATCACAGATGGAAAATCTCAGGATCCCGTGGACGAGTATGCCAGAAGACTGAGGAACATAGGAGTGGAAGTTTTTGTCTTGGGTATGTTTCACTTTTCGAGTAGTATTCTTAGCAAAAGCTGTAGATGTTTTATAAACAGGCGAAGGCTCTTGTTAATGCAGCATATTTCAAACGCTACTTTCTTCACTATACAGGTATCAAAGGTGCTGATGAGGACGAACTGAAGGAAATAGCCTCGACTCCTCACAGCAAGCATGCTTACAGTGTGCAAGACTTTGATTTAATTAAGACAGTGCAGCAGCAGCTCATCAGAGAGGTGTGTTCTGGTGTGGAGGACCAGCTCAGCTCCCTTGCAAGTGGAGAAGAAGGTATGACTCAACTCCAGCTGTGCAATAAATATATGAAAATTAAGTTGAAGAAACCTGCTTGTCTTGAAATCGCCATATATGTACTGTCACATGAAGCGACACATTTACATATATCCAGGTATCTAGTCTTGCGGTTTGGCTCCGCCCATTCCTGCTGAATTAACAAGGAGAGTTGAATGAACCACAAAATATTGCAGCCAATCAGAACAGAGATCATTTACAGTATATAAGGCAGAGTGACAAAAGCAGTCTGTTTAATTCTAATGAATAAAGAGATGTTAGAAAACAGTCATATTAACCATGCATGACTGTTTTATTTAAAACTGCACCAACATCATATCCAAACATAAAAAATGAATCATAAAATCCAAGGCAAATGTAGGATTTATTACATTATCATTGAGACTTCGTTTTATTCCGTTTATATAGCTGCTTAATGGGATTGTTTGTTTCTGTAGTTGTTGAGCCAGCCTCAAACCTCCAAGTGACAGAGATATCCTCCAAGTCCATGAGAGTGATGTGGGATGCGTCTCCAGGTGACATCACAGGCTACAAGCTGCAGCTCATACCCATGCTTGCTGGCAGCAAGAGACAAGAGCTGTATACGGGACCCACCCACACCTCTGTGAATGTCAGGGACCTGTCCCCTGAGACTGAATACGAGATCAATTTGTTTGCCCTTAAAGGTCTTGTCCCAAGTGAGCCTGTTCTGGCCATGGAGAAGACCCAGCCTATTAAAGTGTCGACAGGTAAACACATAATAAGAGTAAAGGCCTCAAAGGCTTATGATTTATTTTTACTATCCAGTATTATTTGCTCAGTAACTTTTCAGAAACTAACGTTTAAGGAATATGTTGCAATTATGTTTTTCCCATCAGAAAGATCTGAAATGTGTTTTTCTTTCACAGAGTGTTCTCTTGGAGTGGACGTTCAAGCCGATGTTGTCCTGCTGGTCGATGGTTCATACAGCATTGGACTGGCTAATTTTGCTAAAGTGAGGTCTTTCCTGGAAGTGCTGGTGAATTCCTTTGACACTGCACCCAATAAGGTTCAGATCAGCTTGGTGCAGTACAGCAGGGACCCTCACACTGAGTTCGCCCTCAACAAGCACCATGACAGTGCTGCAGTGGTGAAGGCCATTCGCACTTTCCCATACAGAGGAGGCTCCACCAACACCGGCAAGGCCATGACCTACGTGAGGGAGAAAGTCTTCGTGACAAGCCGCGGTGCCCGTGACAACGTGCCCCGAGTCATGGTGCTCATCACTGATGGCAAGTCCTCCGACTCTTTCAAAGACCCTGCAAACAAACTGAAGGATGCAGATGTGGAGATCTTCGCTGTGGGTGTGAAGGACGCTGTGCGATCTGAGCTGGAGGCCATTGCTAACACCCCTGCTGACAACCATGTGTTTGAGGTGGAAGACTTTGATGCCTTTGAGAGGATCTCCAAAGAGCTGACCCAGTCCATCTGCCTCAGGATCGAGCAGGAGCTCCTCAACATCAAAAAAAGAAGTAAAACCTTTAGCCAAAGCTTTCTTCTAATAAAAAATTTTATTTTTCTTATAGTCCAAGAAACATATACATGTCTTCAGGGGCGTTGCACCAAATTCTGGGCCCTATGCACAAGCAGTGGCCATGGGCCCCTGTAAGCTCGAGGTTCACAACTACCTACAACT
>JBBPDB010000001.1:30223244-30304504 GCA_037974465.1 Brachypetersius altus
CTCACCTTTCTTGGGAAAGAAGTCTGTTAGCAGTTGCTTTCCCTCATTTCTTTTTTTATCCCTTTCTTGCCTCTCTTCTCTTTTCTGAGAACCGGATTTAGCTTTCTTAGACATCATCTTCCATAGCACAGTTATGCACTGCCATCTGCCGCCTCAGCAGAATGAACGCTGCTTCAAATGCGCTTAGTCAAAAAGCCCGGTGAAGGGGGACTAAACCATTTCGTGCAAGGGAGAGGGTTCCTGTCCTCAGACACTATATGTACTTGGACACCATTTAATACATCAATTCACTGATGCATTTACCCAAAATATTACCATTTACATTAGTTAACAACATTTATTGTGATCTTAAAATGATATTTAAAGGAAAATTAAATTTCACTCCTCAGGGACCCTCCCCCCACTGGGGCCCTGGTATTTTAGTCCCACTTTTCGCCCAACTACGACGCCCCTGCATGTCTTTGATTTCTCCAAAACTGTAAACTTTCTGTAAGACAGACAAAAATGTTCTGTTAACTTTAAAAATCTAGATAAATTTGCTCTTCCAAATTACCAAGTGTTAATTCATTTACCATTACAGATCATTAAAAGGCGAACATCTGGCTTATGAAAATAGAGTAATCAGGAAGGAAAAGGGTCTCAAAAAATGAGCATTGATGATATGATATGATAAACTGATTTACATTTACCTGAACCTCCAGACAGGGAAATATAAAGGGAAACCAGCCCTCATGCTTTTATGATTATTTTTTGACCTGTGAAGTTAAGAACTGAAAGTAAATTGTAGATCTTAAGACAGTTTTGGAAATGTATCAGTGTGTCCAAGTGATTGTTTGTCCAGCTCCCACTAGAGAGGCTTTGATTGTTTTAAGTCTCCTACCAGAGCATGCCTCTGAATACCAGAGAAACATATGCCTGTAACTCAGAGGACCCTGCTGCAGCATATGTTATCACTCACAAACACAATGGCAACAGCAGGGTCTGTGTTTTTATAACCTTTTTCTAACTGGAGACCCACTTCATCCCTAGCTCGTTTATTATTAGCACTGGAGGGTCATTTTTTCTCTTTTTGTAGAGAAAATGAATGATAAAGATAGCCTTGTGTAATATTCTGCATACTCTCCATTACTTTTCAGCACTGCAGTGAACTGTCTGATAATGATTCCAGTGTCACCTGTGCTAGCATCACTCAAGGGCATTTACTTTCTTTGCAGGTTTGGTTCCACCAAAGTCCTTAACATTCTCTGAGGTGACATCCAGGAGCTTCAAGGCCACTTGGGTCTCTGATGCCAAAGATGTCCTGTCTTTCCTGGTGCGTTTCCGCCCAGCTGCTGAAACATCCGCTGACTACATCTCTCTGGCTGTCCCTGCCGACACCACCACTACAATCTTGCCTCATCTCACCCCTCTTACTACCTACGAGGTTAATGTCTATGCCCAGTATGAGAGGGGAGACAGTTTTCCATTAACAGGAGAAGAGACCACTTTGGAAGGTATTGCTGAAAGAACAAGAACACAGTTAAACCTGTTTGGATTTATTCCAGTCCATCATCAACTTCTTATATCATGAATTGATGTCATTGCTTGCATTGCCATTCAGCTTGCTGGTCAAAAGTATAGATGAACCAATTTAGTGTTATAGGTTATGTCTACGGTTCACACCAGTTAAATACATTTTAAAGCATTCTTAAACTCATGCATTTTAATACACGTGAAGTAGACTTTTGCTTAGCATGTAACACGCTTTTTTCACTACAGAGCAAGGAAGTGTACGGAACCTCAGGGTGACCGAGGAGACCACCGACAGTTTCCGGGTGTCGTGGCAGCGAGCTCCAGGGTCTGTTCTGCGGTATAGGCTGTTCTATGAACCTGTGAATGGTGGGGACAAACTGGAGGCACAGACTGATGGCAGCAAGACCACCATTGTGCTGCAGGAGCTGTTTCCCGTCACCACCTACCGTGTGACTGTTTTTGCTGAGTATGCATCTGGCATGGGGCCCCCAATGGACACGCTCGGCACCACCAAAGAAGGTCAGCACATGCAGTGTTTATGTTTGCAATGTCGAAAATTCCTTAGGACAAGTTACCTAAAGCTTTGGAGAATGCAAAGCTGATATTGAAGCTTAACTAACCCCTTAAACTATAATGTTGAAAAGTAACCCCCTGAATGTAAGGGTTTAATGCATGAATGTGATAAAAGAAATATTAGTACAAATGACAATAATATTATTATAATAAATAAGAGTGACTAGAAAGTGTTTATGTATAAAGATTTATAAATTAATAATATGACTGTAGTTAAAGTTAATATGGCCTATGTATTAAAGGGATTGGATTCACGTTGATTTCTCATATATAATGGAAAACCATAGTCATGAAATTATGAAATCCTTTGCTGACGAAAGTATCAACAAAGTACATAAATATAAATCTTCTTTCAGTTTTGGGCTCCCCACGCGATCTGAGAGTGTTCGATGAGACCGAGTCCACCATGAGGCTCTCATGGCAAGCTGCTCCAGGAAATGTGCTTCAGTATCGCATAGCCTACAAACCCGAGGGTGGAGAGAGGAAAGAGATTGCCGTTAAGGGGGATTCCACAGTTGCCATGCTCAAAAATCTGTTGTCGGGCACGGAATACGAGCTTTTCGTCAGTGCCCGCTACTCATCTGGCCTTGGAAATCCTCTTCTAGGAAAAGGCACCACATTAGAAGGTAAGAGATGGCTTCTTGTCTATTTTTGAAGACCATGAGCAATATTTGTGCTTTATACTGGTTGGATGGATATATACTTGTTATATTAACACAGACGCAAAATAATAAATTTCCAAATTTCAATGCAACTTATCCAAGTGAAAGATACGATAGCAGCAGCTTAGAAAAAAAAACTGTCACTGAGATTAATATAAATATACACCCACTGGTTCCCCACTGCACACTAAACTAATTGGATTCCACCTGCAATCATTTTGATCAGTTCAGCATAAAAACAGCGTTCCAGTGATTGGCAGTGCAACTGAAAGCAAACTGTCAACTATGGGTGGCAAGGCACTGTCGAAAGATCTCAGGGATGAAGTCAAAGGTTGCAAAAAGGAAGCTACATTAAGTCTCAATTTATCTATACCAAAACATATTTTGAAGATTCTGAGGCCAACTTGAAAAAGGTGTTGTAGTCAGTTAAGACCAAAATTTAACAACTTTTAAATTTAACTAGAAAACCAGTACAATTCACCTTTCAAAGGCTTTTTTGTGGTGTGGATATTTTTGAAAATCGTGATTTGTTTTTTATATCCAGTGTAGGCAACAGATAGCTATTCTGTGTGGGCCATGCCCATTTTCTATGCATGCTTTTAGCTGGTGTGTGCAGAGGAGTCATGGAAAGCCTTTTGCTCGAGTAACAAGCTTTGTGTGTTCCATACACAACAGGTGCTTCTGTCTTGCACACATGCTGTTGTTAAAGGAAATAGGGGTGGAGGCAGCAGAAGCCTCATAAAAGTGGGAATGCACTGCAAGGAGGAACACACATGCTTTCATCGTACTCATGCCTTTGTTCCTCGCTGTTGTACTGCTCTAGAAAAAGCTTCTGTTTAAATGTTCAGGCCAATTTTGGACACTTTTGTAAATGTCAGTGGTGCTGTGAAATACATCCAGCTTTGAGAAGTTGTTGGAGAAGTTGCAACTGGACGACCTGGAATATTAAGCAGTGCTTGCTGAGGACATTTGGTTTTGCTATAAGGCAAACCCTAGGTGGCATTAGGTTAAGGCCGGGGTTAAACGAGGTTCAGTCCTGGTCATTGTAACAACAGCGCCTCTGTCTAAGCCAACAGCAGAGCGTCATCTCCCCTAACTTGTCATGCTTGAGTCAGCTTTAACTAAGGGGGCTAAATGGGCTGACCCTGGGTGCCTCCTGGGATTCCCCCTACTGGGACTTTATGTTCTACAGCGTGCTGTGAATGTGGTGTAGGGGGAGGAAGAGAGTAAGCCTGGCTGGTGTTAAGTTACACACTCGTGTTCACAAATGTCATTAGAAGACCTGGAGTTGACATAAGAGGAGACGGCAAAAAGGTAATGAGAGGGTGTTGCAATGGGTGACTGCGCAGTGCACAGGATGGCATTAAGTTACATATTGACGACCTGCATAAAATACTTACTCTGGGTCTTTGGTCTCCTTGTTGTTGAACAGATGAGTGATGGCAGGAAACGTTGCCCTATAGTGTTAAGATTTCAGATGGAGTTAGTGGTTCTTAATGCATTTGCTACTCCAGTGCTGAATAGATTTAAAACAATATGATAACTGTTCTCAGGTCAGGTGTTGGACCAGATGGCAGATGAATTTTCAATGTCACAGTGTTTACCTTTGTGATAAGTTAGACTGGACAAGTATTTTTTAAAGTGCCACATAAAAAATACTTAAAAAAAATACATAATACACCGCTCTGCACAAAATCCAATTTTAATGGAACATGGAGTTGGTTAATGTTCTTTAAATATTGATGATATCCACAGCAAACTCAGTAATGTAACATAATTTATCCAAATAAATGTTATATTACCCATTATACTTCACACACTTCATCCTTTTTCAAATGCATTTCCAGGATTTCATAAGCATTTGACTGTCTGCACCCATATACCTCATTCCTTTTTAATGGAAAATGAAAAAGAGTTTTCTTCGATTTGTCAGTTTCCCTTCACCATTGACATAGAGATCATTTCCAAGGGACTCAAGGCTGTGGCATTGCGACATGCACAGATCAGTTTAAATGAAAGACTTGAGTGAATGCAGGTCTCTAGTGCCAAAAAACCAAGCCCTTTCTCCTCAAAGCAAAATGTACACAGAATCACATAAAATGCTGCTGTGGAAGGTCTGGAGCTTTTGTCGGGTGCTTGCAATCTAGAAGAAAAAGCAGTGTTTAGAACTGACATTAACTAGAGGTCTCATTTGACCCAAATTCCCAGAAACTTGTCCAAGAATTCTGTCATCAGTCTCTCTCCCACACTGTGGAAAATGAGAATGCTCTCCTATTGAAGAGCACTTTTCTACTTCAATGGCTCCTATTCACTCTTGATATTGATCATGGAATTTTGTACGGACTCCTTCCCCTCTACTTGCTTGGGTTAGAACAGAACATATTTCAGCAGTAGTTTGCCCAATGCAGTGGCTGCTGTACATGCTGACTCAGTGGCGGATGCCTCCCACGCAGACAGGGTCAAAAGTCTTGTTTCTCTCTGATGACACGCTGTCTCCAGACCGAGCCCCATTTAGCCCCACGTCATGGTGGCAAACACAGCTCTCTTTGTGTTAGACAGCAATGCTTTCCCGGAATCCTGGTTGGAAGGCAAGGCTCAGTCAGCACAGTCTGGAAGATCCATGAGAGAGGTGCTGCAGGGGTTGACCAGGATGGGCCGAAAGTGGGTGTTAACAGTGTCTCTCCACCCAGGCCTCCTGTGGAAAATTCATAATTAGCCTGTTACGTTCCTGAGTTCCACTGACAGCTCTTGCAAATGAGCACTTTACCAGTTGCCAATGGTCAGAAACAAAGGAGGAAATGAAAAGCCAAACCTAAACGCCTGGGGCATATTCAGAAGGTTGATGTATTAAAAAGTGAAGTGGAGCCAAGGCATTTGGAAGTGGTTATTCAATAGAAAGTAGTCGAATGCTTCCTGCTGTGTTGTCTTGGGTTCCTCCTGAAAGAAGCACATTTGACAAGATCTGGGATCACCGTCTTTGCATTTATAGTTTTATTATAGACCATTTCTTACAATTGTTTTTCAAATGCATTTTACTATTAACATACCAATTGTGAATGAAAAGTGAATGGATTCACATGAATTATTTAATACGTGACCCCTTTTGCTGTTTGTAAAAAGGGCATTTAATTCAGGCTTTTAAATATTTTTAATGCAATGTTAGCCTAATTATATACATTTTCTAGTGGCCATATGTTCACATAGGGAAACTGATTGGAGATTACTTAAAAGCTTGATGTGCTATGAAGTATGGGCACATTGATTCTGGCCTGCAATTTGGGTTTAACACTGGAACTCAGTCTTCCATTATTTGTCAGATGTATCGCTTTAAAGTAGATGACAGTACTATGTTCTCTGTGAACATGGTCACTGTGTGCATACTGAAGGTGGGCTGTTTTCCTTAATGTGGTGGTCTGAACTGGACAGAGAGGTGCAGAAATCCAGGCGTGTGTGGTTGAACAGCACGTACATTTGGTTGAGGTTGGATTCCAGTTTGTCTCCTAACACTCCTGTTGTGTGGAAACTGGGCTGTGGTTGAGCACACTGTCCCCTTGCCAGAGTGTGTACCTGCAGGCCAGAGCTGTCTGTCTGATTTTCTACTATAGACAGAGCAGATGAGCCAGGAAAACTCTTCACCCCTCACTCACCTCACAGTCTCAGGGCTTCTCCAACACAGCCCTCAACCTTCAGCAAAAAAGTTCCAACCTTCAAAGAACTTGAAACAAAATTTGCCAAGAATGTATATGTTTGATAGTATTTAGATCAACAATTATAAGCCGTTCTGTGGAAACCTGGCAGTCGTCTGTAGACTTTCTGTCTTCGTTTTACTACCGGATGGTTTTACCCAGCGTTTTGAGGTGCTGTGATGTTGTAGCGGAAGACTGTGGAAGGACAGTGGACTAAACTGGTTGTAATATATAGGCGTCAGTAACTTGTTTGGCTTTATTGAGCTTTAACCTTTTAAGGCCTAGGGCATGTCGCAAGAGGGGCTTGCGGTGTTCAATGTCATGCAGTGTGTTACTGGTTTCTATAAATCAGGGTGGATAGAAGTTTTTAATGAGTCTGAGGTGGTCTGTTTTACTGTTTTGTGGGGGAAGGGTTGAGCCAGACAATAAAACAAATGCTCCATGCTGCTTCCCACTGGTCACTCAAAGTGCTCCAAAAGGAATCACCTCATTCCTGATCAGGGCCAACAGCATTCTTCTCCTCAGCTGAGACCTGTCTGAGTTTTCAAGCAAAGAAACTTTTTGCTGCTGAAATCCAGAGATGGTTGATGTTGAGAGTGCAGAGCTGGTTGTATTCTGAAAATGCGGAGATGATAGTATTTTGCAGGACTAATATGATCATTGCATGAATGTGATTAGGAGCTTCACTGCATGTCTATTTTAATTTTTGATGATACAGAAAAAAGCTGGGATGTGAAGGCCTATTTTGGATCAAGTCAGCTTGGCAGCTGTAGTTGCCATGGTACATTAATTAGAAAAACCCGTTCCTTGTAGAATTCATTACTTCTCGTGCCTGGATTATCTCTCGCCGTAAACCCAACCCCCCAATGAGCAAATTAACCTCTGGCTCATTCACCTAACAAAACAGTGAGGAATTGTTTTTGCGAGCCATTAATCTCATTATTTGAAACTTTTCATTTATTGAACACTATTCATATTTATTTTTACCTCTTTTCTCATGCTCAAACAGAGATAGATAATTAGTCCATAACCTTAGCCTTTGTGTAGTTTATTAATATACCGGCATGCAAGGCCGGTGTGAACGGAGCAGAGCTCAGTGGGTGGTTGTAAGGGACCGTGGGAGTCAGGTAGCCACCGTGTGGTCAGTGAGGCTCACAGAGTGCAGAGCCAGAGGCCTTCACAGTGAGGGCACTGCACACAGCCAAATATTCACTGGCAACCCGTCAACACTCCCGCAAATCACTCTCACCATCATTTCTCTTTTCGCTCCTTCCCCTCCCCTGCCGGCCTCTCAGCATACGTTCCAGCAGGAAAAACAGAGAGAGAGAGAGAGAGAGAGGGAGAGAGAGAGGGAGGGAGAGAGGGAGGGAGAGAGAGAGGGAGGGAGAGAGGGAGAGAGGGAGAGAGGGAGAGAGGGAGGGAGGGAGGGAGGGAGAGAGAGAGGGAGGGGGGAGAGGTGAGTTAGGATGTGAGGTTGAAAAGAAAGCAGCATCTGCAATTTTAGTGAGGAGCATTTAATGGATCGAGTTTCTTCTTGGATGGAAAATAAAAGTGGCGACAGGCTCAGATCCTCACACACACACACACACACACACACACAGAGTAAATGGTTTTGCAGAGCTTTCACAGGGGTGACGTGTTATTAACTGACCATATCACTTTGATCAAAAGCACCCAAAGGGTTAAGCTAAAAGAACCCGAAGACTGCTTTTTATGTTCATGGAATAGCTGTTCTTTTTCTCCGTAAGACAACACAGACTGTTTCAGGGTGAACTTGTCTGCCTGCCACATTATTATGATTTACACACACGTAGATGCAATAAACTTTGCTTGATTTGAGTGGATCATGGCCTGCACTGTAATTTTGCTTTTGTAGCCCCGAAAGAAGTTTATGAGAAATTAAATGGTTATGGATGAGATATGGATGGATGTTATATAACGGGCATATCTTTGATGTAATAGCTTGGAAGAAAGCCTTTTTTTTTCTTGCAGCTCAACGAAAACCATATCTGATCTGCTGATTTGTTTTTGACATTTTGACCTTCTCTTCTTACCCAGTACTTGGCTCTCCTAAGGACCTGGTCACTAAGGATGTCACCGAAAGCAGCTTTGTTGCTTCTTGGACGGCGGCACCTGGCAATGTGCGAGGTTATCGAGTTGCTTGGAAATCTCTATTCACTGAGGAGGCCGGAGAGAAGACAGTCCGGGGTGATGTCACCACCACCGTGCTGGACGGTCTGACTCCAGAGACACGCTACAAGGTCTCTGTGTATGCAGCTTATGGCCGTGGTGAGGGAGAGCCGCTGGTGGGAGAAGAGACTACAGACGGTAAGCCCTTTCCCACCTGTGTAATGCATCTACCAGAACAGTGGACCCTCCTTTCTTTTGCCCGTCTGAGAAGAGCCCAGTGAAAATCAGTGTTATTGTAACATTCAAAACTGCATAAACAAAGGCTTGTGAAGGTTTAGGGAGTGGAGATAACCACATGGATAAGAGCAATGTTTTGCATCAATGATATAGAATGTTTATTTCTTACTATATGAAATTAATTCTCATTGCAATTTAAAGTTAAAGTGGGACAAAACCTTCTTGGGTGGTCAGTTATATACCTGGTGTGGAGTTTTTTAATGAATTGGTCTTAAACACTCTCTCTCACATACGCACACATACACACACACACACACACACACACGCACACAGACCTCCTGTATGTGTGTGAGTGTGTGTGTGTGTGTGTAGTTGCTGCCATATAAAAACCATGTAATGGCATCTTTACATAATATGAACATTTAATGATGAGTGAACCAACAGAACTGGTCCCAAATTACTTGTAATAGTTGCAGTCTTGTTACGTTAATTCATAAAAACTAAGATCAGGTTTTTCTTTTTCCTGTGAAGTTACGATGTTGGAGATACAATGTTTGTCTTAAGCAAGAATTGACAATGGGCCCAGTGTTATGTCAGAAACAAAGATTTTAACACAGAACCTTAAGTCCAGTCCTCTGGCCTGATCTGGAAAAAGTGGGATAAAAAGAGTTACGACTTCTTTCACAAGTTCAAGAATAGCGTCATTGTTTCTCGCACGCCTGCTTCCTCTGAAATACCGCTGACATACATAATCTGCAAAATTTATATGTGTGTGCCTATTGGTGAGGGTGTGTGTGAACTGGTGATGTAATGTGTCACACCTGCTCTATGTTAAAAGGAGGATGTAGGGCTTAAAACATATCAGCGCTGGACAGGGTCTCCCTGACTGAGATATCTGATCAGAGCAAAACGAGAAAAGCACCTGGAGGAGAATGTACTCCGATTTCTAAGAATTCGAACCAATGGTTACAAAAACCAAATGTCTGAATGGAGAAACGTGCTGTTCACCCATTTGTTTATTAACTCTGGCAACTGTTCCGGGTGCCATTTGAGTCGAAAACAAGCCTCAGGCTGCACTGGGGGCCTGTGTGTTTTATGCCCTTGGTCATTCCACTCCCTAGGCCACCTTCAATAAACCAGCGCCTTCCCAGCAATATGTTGTGTCCGCTTGGTCAGGCCACATTTTCAGAAACTTGGAAGTGATATTTTCCACCCATTAAACCCCCACTTTGAAAAAAGACTTCAGCGTCTGAAAGTGTTCCGTGGATCATTTAAAGCCCTGACGATTCATTCGGCTTCTTCCTGCACCAAAAGCACCCTGGAGTCACGATATGGAAAGAGAACATTGTGGGCAGACTCAGAATGTTTGGCTTGAAGTGCAAACCAATATGTCTGTTCTCACTGGGGTCTGGACAGAGTCTTTTCAGCTGCAGGGAGAGCGTTTTGGCAGATGTGCTTTCACCAGCAATATGGCTGGGTTTTCCAGAGGGTGTTTACCAGCAGCTGAAGATGAAATCTCTCTGCTTTTTTTTAACATAAAGAGACTCTCTTGTACTGTACAGAGTGTTTGTGAAATTATGGCTTAGAAATAGATTTGGCAACAGTCATCACAGCATTTAATGCTAATTCACTCTCATTCATTTCCCACACAGTTTCAGCTGCAGCCAGAGCCATTACTGTAACCGAGGAGACAGAGAGAAGCATGCGGGCCACCTGGCAACCGGCGCCCGGCAACGTTGTTAATTACAGGGTGACTTACAAGCCTCATGATGCCGCACGACCAATGGTCACCAAATCACCTGCTAACAACATATCCATCGTCTTGCGGCGACTACAGCCCATTACCACCTACGATATCGTTGTGATTCCTGTGTACGAACACGGAGATGGAAAACAAAGGCAAGGAACGGGAACCACATGTACGTCTGCCAATAAGTATTCATTCAAATATTTAGTTTTGATACCTGCCTGGGTAGAAACCCACAGATTCTCTAGCTTTTTTTATTGTAATTGGTTGGGCCATATTTTACATTTGTATGAATTTTATTTTTCCCCTAATTTCCATTTACGGTGTTTTGTAGTTTTATGTGACAAATAGAGCAGTGGTTCCCAAACCAGTCCCGGAGGACCCCCTGCCGTGCACATTTTAGTGTTTTCCTTGCTCTCAACATGCTCACCCAGCTGTTCTTGATTTGAAAAGGGTGTGTAAACACAAAAATGTGCAGGGCAGGAGGTCCTCCTGGACCGATTTGGGAATCACTGAAATAGAATAATATTATATTTTTTACAACCATGTACTAACCTCTACATATCTATTGTAATTGGCACTGACACGTCTTCCATACATTTTTTCCAGTGACACCTTATAAATCTCCAAGAAACTTGCAAACCTCTGAACCAACTAAGACCAGCTTCAGGGTGTCATGGGACCCTGCGCCAGGAGATGTAAAGGGCTATAAAGTGACCTTCCATCCTAGTGAGAATGAGGTGGACTTGGGACAGCTGGTAGTTGGTCCCTTTGATAACACAGTAGTTCTAGAGGAGCTCAGGTAGGCCACACTCCCAGTTCTACCTGTACTTACAGTTTACTGTAGTGACCCCATCTTTCATTCAGCCATTCTTTTCTTCATTTACTTAACCGATGAAAAACAGACAAGAGATGATGACTAGACTGAAAGCTAAGAATTTGATCTCTTTCTTCACAGAGCTGGCACCAAGTACTCCGTGAGTGTGTTTGGCGTGTTTGCTGGAGGAGAGAGTATGCCCTTGGCTGGAGAGGAGAAGACCACTCTTTCTGATGAGCCTGTTGTTCCTGTTTCTGTTCCTTCAGGTAGCATGACCTTACAGCCCACTAACTTTCTACAGGATTGCAGTATTTCAAAGACTGTGAATCATAAATCGTAAATACAGTAGAAACCCTATATTTATATACACTGGAAATCCCATATCACTGGCATTGCGAATCCATTAGAAAAGAAATAATAGCCTATATGGTCCCAACTTTTTTGTGTAGTCACTTATAGATGGTCTAAAGTTGATCGTCAATAGTGTTAGTGTTAGAAACCAACCTAGAGTTGAGTTTAGATTCAATATTATCTTTCAGAAGTCAGAATGTGTTAATAATAATAAAAAGTGATGTTAATAGTTACTTAAATATCAGTAGAATGTAAATACGGCACAGCCCATATAAAAATAATCAATTTTAAGGGGCTACAAATTCAATTTCCGATATAATATTAGATTTAGTGACACATACCAATAAAATCCCTCTGATGCTGCAGTCAAGAATCTCAGAAATAATCAGTGCATCATTAGCAAGATCATCAATAAAACAATAAAACAATAATATAATGAATTATATCCTAGTTTTGTGCAAGTGAGCTTGTGGCTAGCATATTAGCTTTCACAGCTAACATATTAGCTTGCACCTAGCTTGTTAGACACTATAAAGCAAAATTTTTGTTTTAGATGTTGTATTTTTACAAAGTCAAAGTAACATCGTAGGAACATTTCCTGCCATTCCATCTTTTTACTTAAAAAAAATGAATTAAGTTGAGACATGCATCATTTCAGAGATCACAGAAGTAACTGAATTGTGACACCGCCGGTTTGCAGATACTCTTTAAAGTGCAGGTCAATCGCTAAGTTGGGTTCCAAAGGCAAAGTGAGAATCGATAAAAAAACATGTTACTGAATCTATAGACTAAATAAAATATCTGAATCTCTGTGAGCGCTCAGACAGTGGTGTCAGCACATGCCTTTCCTCTGGGATAATTTTGTCATGAACGAGTAGAAGCAATGACTATTCCACTCCCTGACTGCTAAAACTGTGACTTCACCTCAGAATGCTGTTGGGTTTAGGAGCAGATGTGACAAAAACCTTATCTGTTTAGTATTAACAATGTTTTACAACCTGGTGAGGGAAGTGCGTGTGTGCATGTGAATGTGCGTGTGAGAAAGACAGAGAGGGAAGAGGGAAAATCTGACTTTCACAGTGAAGGTTCTGAGCACAGATTGCTGACCTTGCTCTGGAATGCAGCTCCTTAATTGGGAGCAGATCCAGTGACTGGGCTCCACTGGGCAGCAGGAGCCAAGGAGGAAGACAAGATGGACTGAGGCAAATCTTGCACTTTGGCTGATATTTCCTGCAGTGTTTAGCTTAGTACAGCTTGGTAGCTGAATCATGATAGTGCATGTATTTAACCCATTGAACCTCAGACTTATTCAGTTAATCTTAAGAAGAACTGTATGATTCAGCAACAACTAAGAGACTAGTGTGTACGTTACCTAGTTATAAGTATGAGGAAGTAAAATACTGGCTAAAATATGGGCCCTTAAAGTTTTTAGGGGTTTATGTGTGTGAGGTATAGGTCAAAAGCAGTAAAAGGCATACTATACATACAGTTTTCTGAAGCATTTGATCAGTGCTAAAGACTTAAATCCAGTCCTACTGACAAAATATATTCGCATATCTCCCTTTTTTAGGAATCAACATAGCATTCATAGTCATAACAAGTTCTCACCTGTGCTGAACTTCATGGTTTAGATAAGAGGTTCCCAATTCTAGCTCTTTGTGCTCTGGGTCAGGGGTATAGAGTGGAGAAACCTTGAATATTTGTTCAGCATGGGGTTGCGCAGGGCTGGAATTGGGAACACCTGGTCTAACACTGAATGTGGCATTTAAATTATGTGCTGTCAGAAAGAGATAAAAGCAGGCTATGTGTTTGCACATTCTGAAACTACCTGGAAGTCCTCACGGAACCCTGTTCTATATGTGTATGTCACAAATGTCAGCATATTATCATCTATCAGTTCATTAGATGATGACAGACAGGGGGCTGTCAGCAATCCAAAATAATGACCTTAACATGAGTCCTGTTGACAGCTATGTAATTATTAGCACGCACTAGTGATTAAAGAAAAATGTAGAATTAATTGGGTGATTTACATGCATCGTTAAAATTGCACTCTAGGGAGGGTAATATATTTATTTTGAAAGTAGTTCATATTATTTGAAGGAAAACATCTGTTGGCACATCATCTCCAGCTCTTTGATAGCCTTGACTAATTCTCTTTATTTATAACAGAAAAGCTCAACCAAAGCTGTGTCAAGAGAACATGTTGTGTACAAAAAAAATTATGTACAGAAACTTTGATCTTGAAATTTGCGAAATACTCTTGGATTTTAGTTGTTTCTTCCCCCTTATCCAGTCTATGCGAGTCAATAAATTAAAGAAAGGTGGCAATCTGTTTTGAGCTTGTGTGTGTCCTGTTTTTCGCTGCATGCAGCTGCGTTCTCTCTGAGCAGGGGCAGATGGACGTCGGTGGACTCATGTTCATTCAGGTGTCTGCCGAGAAAAGGAAAGGAAGTGCAGACTGGGGGATGAACAGTGGCTCTGTTCTCATGACAAAGAATCTACATTGTCATCTTATCATTGGTTATTAATGTTGTATGTACTTTATACATGTAAAGTATTTGATGCAGATATGATTTCGAATAAACTACTATTTATTCTTTGCTGGTCTGGTCTATTTATTCCCAAAATCCACACGTCTGTGTGTGTGTGTGGTACTTTTGTTTTTAAATCCTCCCCACAACATACATTCTTTCTTCTGACACCTTTGACACCTAATCTCCTTCAGCCTAGACAGCAGCAATAACTGGAATGCTGTTTATTTCCTCTCTGACTCCGTTATCTTCTGCTTGCTCAGATGTAATGTGCAAAACCACTGCCCAGGCTGATATTGTCCTGCTAGTGGACGGCTCCTGGAGTATTGGACGTCTCAACTTCAAGACCATCAGGGCCTTCATTGCTCGCATGGTGGGCGTGTTTGACATCGGCCCGGATCGGGTTCAGATAGGTAAGGACGTGTTTGGTTCACTTGAGTAGTATATTAAATCAGTGCTCAGAGGTGAGTTCTGGAGCTCGTGTTTTGTTTCTGTGGACAGGTTTGGCCCAGTATAGTGGAGACCCCAAGACTGAATGGCATCTGAATGCACACAAAACCAGAGAATCACTGCTGGAGGCCGTTGCCAATCTGCCATACAAAGGAGGAAACACACTGACAGGTACTTTATGGAAAGCTGTGTTCTGACTTGTTGGTACTGAACAATCTGAGTGTCACAATGTTAAGGTCTAATGGCAGCCTTGATTTGGATAATTGACTGTAGTTGACTGGATTTGGTCAGGTTTAATCTTCTGCATCCGGGTTATAACTGCCCTTTCTCTTTCCCACAGGACTTGCCTTGAATTACATCCTTCAGAACAATTTCAAAGCCAACGTGGGCATGCGTCCGAACTCTCGAAAAATTGGTGTTCTTGTTACTGATGGCAAATCGCAGGATGACATTATCGCCAACTCTCAGAATCTCCGTGACCAGAGCATCGAGCTCTATGCTATTGGTGAGCATTATAGGTAGAATAAAACATACTAATATAAACAGAATTTTATTGAGGTAGCAGCCTTTAGATGTCACACTTTGGTTTTCATCCCAACTTGGCAATAATTTTGGTATTTGTTGAGGATGGATCTGTATGAACGAAGTGATGTTCTTGTCTGCTTGCTGTTGTATGCAGGTGTAAAAAATGCTGATGAAAACGAGCTGCGTTCTATTGCCACTGATCCTGATGAGACCCACATGTATAATGTGGCGGACTTCTCCTTTCTGCTGGATATTGTCGATGATCTGACAGACAACCTCTGTAAGAGTGTCAAAGGAGATGGTAAGTCTAAGGGCATGCTGTAATGGCCAGTGTAATGAAAGGACTGTGGTATATTAATCCCAGTCTTGGCACAAACATAGAAAACTCCCTGGGGCTAAATGACAGCTTTTTATGTGTTTAAGAAGCGCTGAGGAAAGAAAGCCTGCCGGCTAGGTCAGATATTCAACCTGAGATGTTCTGATGTTCTGTTTTTATTAGTTTTTGTAATAGCAGTGAGTGTTGAGTAAGCCTGTCTGCCTCACTGAGGGAGGAAATCTGAGAGACTGCCCTGCAGCCAAGCTTCCAGTCTCATAAGGATGCTTCATAATCTTCGAAGTCACAATCGAATACCTTTGGATTAAGCAAGTTTTTTCTCATTAAAAAAACAGGGATTCCTTTTCTGTCAAAATCTCTTGGGTAACTGAGCTGGGATTCGTCAGCAGCACTGTGCTTCTTTTGTGGGAGTCTGACTGAGGCAATAAGTGAAATGTCATGAAGCTAAGCTTGGAGGAATGTTCTGCTCCAATTGCATTTAAGTAAAACATAGAACATTTGAGGGACTCCTTTCTATGTAAGAAAGGGTATTTAAAGGTCAAATGTTAAACTGCTGCATTTATCTCTTCTAGGAGGAGGAGTGGCAGCACCTACTGACCTGGTGACCTCTGAACCAACCCACTATTCTTTCCGTGTCACCTGGGTTGGTCCTGAGGGTCCTGTTGAAAAGTATCGTGTCGAGTATGTGCCTGTAGCCGGAGGCCAAACTCAGCAGGTATTGTTCTCTTTAGCCTCTAAGTGTGTCTTCCTAAATCTGGTCAATATTTTAAAACAGGGTTGAACAAAAGTCTAAAGCTTGCTGTAACTGGTATCAGGTTGTTTGAGAAAATGTATTTTAAGCTCAAATTCACTCTAAATTCACCCCAATCACCCTTGTTCACCGACTCCGGGAAGTAGCCGGGCCAGTATGTAAGTTTACAAGGGAAAGCCAGCCATTCCCAGGTTACTATTATTGGGTTATTTATTCACCTAGAGCTACTTTGGCAGAGACCTCACACGGGGGAGATGGGTGGGGCTTCTTATTCATTAGGGTTCTTCTGCATGGCGCTCTAGATAAGTGCAATCTGCTAAATGGCGTTATTGTAAACTAAAGTGACTAATGCAGACATCACTCACTACCCAACCACTACGGTTCCATACTTTTGTTTTGGTTACATCTAATGCTTAGATAGGAAACTAAGTGAAGAAGTCCAACTGTTATTTGATCTGAAAAATGTGCATGCCATTACTTCTGATCTCAGTTTTTTGTTAAGTCATCTCATTATGTCCCATTAAAAATGATATGACTAATGGTAAAAACCCTCTACTTTTACTAGAGCACGTATATGGAGTGGCCAAAAACAAGAGAGATGAAAGTAAAAGAGTTTCCACTCGTCCACATCAGGGCTCTGCTTCTCTTTTCGTATGGGGCGGCTCTTAAATGAGCAGCAGAAATCTGGCCTCAGACTCTGAAGAACTGCTGTGGTTCAGTGCCAACTTTCAGTTTGAGATGATTTAGTTAATCTTGCCTTTGCGGTATGCACAGCAGTGTGTAGAGTTCCGACTCCTGCCTGAACATTTTCATATGCATGACCGGCCAGCCTGCAGTAGCCTCTTTTTCAGCACTGATACTGTAAGTGGTTAGATTTAAAACAGTTGCTTTGAAAACCACGCAGTTTCTTTTTCTGGTACTCAACCAAAAGTCATCAGACAGCACTCACAGTATGTACAGTAATTTGCTGTAGATTTAGCCCTTTTGTGTCTCCTGTTCTAGTTATTTGTGGATGGCACCAAGACCACGGTGGTGCTGCAGGGTTTGGATCCATTGACTGAGTACACAGTGAGCGTTTACTCTGTGGTTGGAGAGGAAAGCAGTGAGCCATTGAGAGGCTCAGAGACCACACGTAAGGTCCAATTTCATCTCTACCGCAAGTGTCTTAAAAAAACTGAGCCAAAGCCTCAATACTGTTCCCATTAAAACTATTATTTTGCCTTTTTAATGAGAACATTGTTCTTCCTAAGAACAGCAGATTACAAAAAAATCACTATTATTTTTTTAAATATATCTTTGTAGATTCTAGTTATTTGTTCATTCTTGTCTTATTACTTTACAGATTTAAATTCTCTAATGAGGCTTTGACTCAGGTTCCTTTTTCTTTTGACTTCAGAATGTTTGTTGATGTAGCAAATCCTTTTTATTAGCGTTGCCTCAACGGCAGGACCAATCCTGGCCTGATGTTCTCAAGCTGTGCCTTATTTGTGCAGTAGCAGACATTTAATACACATTTTGTTTCACTGTTTTGGAAAATAAACTAAGGACCCCTTACAGGTTGTATTAAAATGTGTCCCTGTTTAGATTTTGATCATGACCAGATGTCCACAAAAATAAAGGCATCTGAACAAGTTCTTTGCATGATCCCATCAAAGAACCATTTTGGATCCTGTCGAAATGTGGAGAAGAAAACAGAAATCTGAATAAGTTGTTCATGACAAGGGACACATTTGTATGCATTTCAATGCAAGATGTAAATGCATTGGAGGACACTGCTGTTAATACCAGCTGTAGATGAGTCCTTAGAAGTTTGAAACGATATAATAGTTAGTCTTTTTAATGGACCATCAGCCTCGTTTGAGCACCTTGTTTGTTTGAAAGGGTTTGCTACAGCAGCTTATGGTGTTAAGAGCAGAGAAGACTTTTAAAAAGCTGCACGGATTGAGGGAATTGCTATCGGCGTATGTGATGTTATGTTTGATTCTCAGCTTAAACATAACCATCATCATTTCCTTCACAGAGCCATGAATGACGTGAATGTTGTCAGCATGATGCTGCATGGCACAGCGCCAAAGTGTCATTGGTTTATTCATGCCTTCATTGTTTGTATCATTGCTGTTTTTTTTCTATGCACGGACGTGCGGCCTGTGTGGTTTCGTCGCCATGTCTATGTGCTGTGTTTGTCTGTCATCATCATTCATTACCCATCATTGTGGATGTATGAAATCCATTGCCATCCATCAGTCGTCCTCCATGCCTTCATCTTGTCCGTATTCCATTCCGCGCATTCATCCATCCGCGCCTCTGCAAGCATCCGAGTATAGGCAGATAGACAGCATAAACTAACTTAAGAGAGAAAAGACATGTTCCCCTCTATAGTGCCTCTAAATGCTGCAAGGAGTATGACCATCTACAAAGAGCGCTCCACCTCCATGAGGGTGAAATGGGAGCCCGCTGAAGGAGCCACGGGCTATCTGCTGCTTTACAGCGCTAAAAACGCCACTCAGGCCACCACCGAGCAAGAGGTACGATCAGTGCTTCAGCTCTCCCTTTCAGTGCTGCTGCCACTCTAGTGCTGGTGGCCAACGTCATATCTTCACCATCAGCTGTGGTTGGTTCCATAAGCTAGCTGAGCACATCAAAATATCTGTCAGAATAACTGTAAATTTGGAGGAAGTACAAGACTGTGTATTTGCTTAATAAGTAATTTGCATAGGAAGCCATTGGCAGCAGTGCTCAAGATCATGTAAAAGCCTCTGAGCTCTAGTAGACTGCAAATAAGTTTTGGTTTATGTTTAAGAACATGTTAGTGTCGTAAAGGTAGTAGGTAGTAGCATTGTTATGGAGGTCTTGTGTGTCTTGAAACTGTTCAGTTGAGTAAAACTATGGCAGGGAAATGAACTGAACACACACATTCCTATCCCATTATACATGCATATTTTCCATCTTATGTAGATGTAATGCAAACAATATTTTTCGCTATGATCCTTGGAAAAGATCTTATCTTAAATATGTCTCCTCATTCAGAATGTGATACTTACAGTCAATTTGGAAAATATAGCCTAATTTTCTAGACATGTGTCAGACTGCATTCTTGGAGGGCCAAAGCACTACAGATTTTACTGAATAACACATGCATGACTAAACCCATAAATTTAATTCTTGAGCTCTTTATGTGTTGATTCAAGTGTGTTTGAGTTGGAAAAACAGCAGGGGGGGACTCATTCTTTATTATACTTTATTATGAACTTTTTGCTGGAAAAAATCAATATATAACATTTTCCCGTTAGGATTCTTTTCTCTGAGGTACTCAGGGAGTCCTAAAGTGTTGGTTACATTAACTATCAACATTATTAGGATGTAACAGACTATTCAGCCATTCACATTTGGATGTACAATGCGTGGAACCAGTTTTGTAGGTAACCAGCTGCATGTATAATATCCCCACCTACTTTTTGCACAATTGTCTCATATTTGGTGTCCTTTAATTCATACGCATCAGAAAGAGAAAAACCAAAACATAGCAAGCAGGTAGAATGCATACAAATTGCTTCTGAAACTGATGCAAATGCGGTACATTGGGTCTGGAATGTCTAAAAGTTTCTGATGTTCATATTTTGTCCAGAGCAGCTACAAATGTTGTACAAAACCGTTGCTTAACACTAAAATACTACTGGAATCCCACAGTGACACTAGCTGAAATGAATGAAGATCTAGCTCATATAGTTATGCTTTACTGTTAGAAAACAGTAAACTCTGCAGTGCTGTGACCCACAATAAATGCAGTTTGACACTCTAAACTAATTCCCCTGGAGTGATCCCTCAATTACAGTGTTAGTCCCCATCAAGCTTTGACTGTTGGTTATGGTTAACTTTCACAGATGCGTGTGAAATCCAAGATCACAGACGTCCAGCTGAAGAACCTCCTCCCCAACACAGCCTATGCCGTCACCGTCTTCGCCCTGCACGGCGAGTCGACCAGTGACCCTCTCACTAATCAGGGGGTGACCCGTAGGTGGTGTTAGAACATGCTACCCCAAGCAGGGACGCTTGCCATGGCCTGAAGAGCCTCACTGTTCATTTGCTTGTGTTTGTGTTTATCCCTCCCTTCTGCAGTGCCAATGCCACCAGCTGGAGAGCTGAGGATAACGGATGTGACCCACAGTTCCATGTTGCTGGACTGGGATGCAGCGCCAGGCCCTGTGCGCAAATATATGATTACTTACAAACCTGAGGACGGAGAGCTGAAAGAGGTGAGCAGTGACAGAGACAGCATATACTACTGTTCAGAACCAAATGTCTTATAATTAAGTAATATTCTTACTTATAATGTAAACAAGACTCCAGAAGGTATATTTGGTTTCATTTATATTTGGTTTTGAGTTATATTTAGTATGTTCCGTATTTTGGGCAGATATTTCTACCTAAGTGCCAACGCTGATATTGAAACCTTGTGTCAGCCAATAATGGTCTGCTATTTTTCTATAGTAGAAGCCTCTAAAGATAAAATGAGCTATTTTCAGTATTATCCAGTCAAAATGTATATACCCTGTTAAACATGCCAAAAGGGAACTGCAATGAGTGTCATCAAGCTCCTCCTACTCTCAGTCTACTCAGCCGTAGAGATCCATATATGATTGTTTTTCCTCAGTTTTGGCCACTGATTCAGAGCCCTGTCACTTATTGTGTTTTTTTTTTTCAGTATGTCTCCCAGTAATATCCCCACTCTCATCTTCTGATGGGCTAGCTTTTTGCACATTACTGGCTGGACAGCTTGTTCTAATAGACGTACTGACTAAAGAATGTTATGCACGTCCTACATTTAGGAAAAATCAGACGTACTCTCTAAAGCCAGACACAAAACTTTAACCATATGGCATTTCTTTCCTCCTCTTCTGGCCTGCCAAGCCTTCATATCCTCAGTATTTTATAATTAGGCACTCTAACTACGCACTATTTTGCCCTCCTTCTCAGGGTGGAATGGGTGGGTTTGGATGGGATGGACAGACTTGATGGAATGGGTGGGATTGATGTGCTGGAGTTTAATTACAAAGTATAAGAAGTTGCGAAATCTTTTTGGAAATTCTTTCCACAAAATTGTTGGTTTGTACTCTTTCTTCATATATATATATATGAAGAAAGAGTTTTTATCTGTAGTACTTTATTTTATTTTATATTAAAAACATCACTCCGTTGTAATATTTACCAGGTTTCTCAGTAAATTTACATTAATATACAGTGCATTTCCTCATTCTAAACATTATCATAGATTATTGAAAGTTACACAGTGCTAGCATATTTTCCTTTATGATCTCTCAGTAAATATATTAATTTTGTATTGAAGAACTTTTAAATGGTAGTGTGTGCAAAAGCTTCCTTTATGGAGGCCAAAGCTAATACACCTGCAAAATACCTGCTTATGCTGAACAGTAGCCGGATTCCTGCTGGCAGGAAGAGGTTGATGGAGGACTTACCTACGCTTTGAGGCCAAAGTCATGAATCGTCGCCTTTGTACGTATGTCCCGACATAGTACGTCTCGCTGGGTCATGGCTCTGTCAGTACTTCGTCTGGAAAGATCCTTGTCTGTTTGTGCAATACACCAGACGTATGACCAAAGAAGGAGACACTTCTTGATGGATACGAGTCCCTTAACTTATCACCCCAGCAAATGTGTTACACAATCCGATGGAAGCAGCAGCTGCAGAAGGGGTATGCTGTGGATCTCCAGGGCCTTCGTTTTTGGAGTCAAAGACAGGGACAAAGAGAAGATCGTGCTACCAGCAGAAGATGGATAGAACAGACGCCACCGCATGAGGATGGTTGTGGATCTTTAGCTTGTGAATTTTTGACTGGCATGCAGCAACCATGTCAGTCTCAGAGCACCAGTGCTTTTAGATGTGTGTTTTATTGCAGGATCCTTTATTTTTTGTTTGGTAGAGCTGGCAGGATCAGTCCTGGCCAGAGAAGCGCTACATCCTGAGGCATAAATCTGAGTACCGTGTTGCTCGTAACTCTTAGCACTGGGATGAAGAGATGAAGTAAACACCCCCACACAGGCTGAGGCACAGGTGGACTGGGGCCTGAGAAAGCACAATCAACCTTCGTACAGCAACGGCTCCTCTTACGTGATAGATGATAGAACATAATTGCACCAAGAGTTCAGGCTAATTATGCAGGGACAGGACATGCTTTTTCACCCTCGGGCTGCAGCTTTGGATTAATGTCCACATCATTTTTCTCAGAACCATTTATGCAACTAACTAACACAGAATGATGACGCATAAAAGACACAGATTGCATTTACAGCTTTTGGGCTCAAACTTGTATTTGTATTCCTCAGGCTCAGAACTATGTAATATAACAATAGTTTGTCAGTAATTAATGATCATTTTAGAATGTTACTAAATTATCACCTTTAAGCTTTAAGTTAAAGGGCTTGTTTTGTTATACATTTATTTTAATACTGATCTATTGATTTTTGTAAATGTTTCTGGAGCTTCCATGTATGGAAGTAATGGACTGTGGAGTGGGACATTTTGAAGATATGTTTACAAACTGTATGTTTACAAACTGAGATCCATCCATCCATCCATCCATCCATCCATCCATCCATCCATCCATCCATCCATCCATCCATCCATCCATCCATCCATCTGCTTAAAAAAAAAAAAGAAAGAAAAAAATGACTCATAGTTAATTAAATAAAAACGTTTCTTTTAAATTTCTTTTCATTCTTAGCTTGAAGTAAATGGAGATGTAACGACAACAGGCCTGGATAACCTCAGGTCCCAGACTGAGTATGACGTGGCTGTCACTCCGGTGTATGACTCCGGAACTGGCAGTCCAATGCTTAACCAAGCTACCACAGGTAAAGGCCACAGTTGTAGTAGCACTAGTAAAACAGTACTATTACTGTTGAAAGTGGCTATTTAATGTTTGTCCTCTTTTAGTAAGTATGATGCTACAGAATGAACTTAGATAGTTTTGGCACATTTCCTGTTTGTTAACATATTTTCTCCTTTTGGCCTCAATTTTGTAGATGTTGTTCCAGCTCCGAAGAATTTACGGTTCTCTGAAGTAACTCAGACCAGCTTTAGGGCGCACTGGGAGCATGGTGCCCCGGATGTGGCTCTCTATCGCATTGGATGGACAAAGTCAGGGGAGATGAACTACGTCTATGTACGGGCCTTAAATTAGAGGAGCTCCAGGATAGTAGCTCTCTAAATGTTATTTGATATCTTACATTCTTCTGTTTGTCTCTCTTAGGACATCCTGAGCAATGAAGAGAACACTCACCTCTTGGAGAACTTAGAGCCAGACACCCTGTATGATGTTTCTGTCACTGCTATTTATCCAGATGAATCAGAGAGCGAGGACCTTCTCGGAAGCCAGCGCACATGTAAGACAATTCCAATACAACTTTTCTTGCAAAGATTTATACAAATAAATACAAATAATGTTGCTTCATGTGCCATAATTTTGTTTACTAAACACATTCATCTGCAGAAGAAATGTGAAGTCCCTGTCTAAACTTTGTGTTTTTACGTGAAAAAGCCAGAGTCAAGTTAACAAAAGTTTTCTCTTTCTATTTCCTCTGCTTCCCTTAGTATCCAAGATAATTTCAACTCGTGAGTATTTTGACCTCACGCATTTATTATAATGCGAGGCTGTGATCATCATATCATGAGCAGGAACTAATTTGACTCCTTTCCTATATAGCTTCTCCGGAACCCCCTCAGAATCTGCAAGTGTACAACGCTACCACCACCTCGCTGACAGTGAAATGGGATCATGCCACAGGCAAAGTGCAGAATTACAAAATCACATACGTGCCAGTAGCAGGAGGCAGAACTCAATCGGTAAATCACCTTATAATCACATTTCAGATGTGCTTGTATAAAGGCATTTCAAATAATTTAATCCATATCATTTTGGAATATTTCTATTAGGCTCTTTACCAAAAATGTTCACACAATAGAATGGGCAACTATTTTCTATTTACGTTTATTAATGGTGTTTTGGAGTTTTTAGAAGCAAAAACACATTTGTTATCCACCAATCAGCGAGAACATTGAAACCACTGACAAGTGAAATGAATAAATGTTATTATCTCATTATAGTGGCACCTGTCAAGCGCTGGGATATATTAGTCAGCAAGTCAGATTTATTAGGGTGATGTGTTGAAAGCAGGAAAAATGTACAATAATTAAGATCTGAGCAACTTTGACATGGGCCAACTCATTACTTTCAAAGGACTGGTCCAGGCCATCTCCAAAATGGCAGGACCTTTGGGGTGTTTTTGGCATACAGTTATCAGTACATACCAAAAGCGATCCAAGGAAGGACAACGGGTGAGCTGGCAGCAGGGTGCCCAAGCCTCACTGATGGATGTTGGGAATAAATTCTAGTCGGCCTGGACTTATTCCACAGAGAAGCTTCTGTAGCCCATATTATTCCCAGAAATGAATGACAGCATGTCTGAGTAGCCAAAGTTTGCTGATCAGTTCTTTAAAACGATTAATCAATTTTCCAAAGCAATTCTGCTGCTGTTAAATATGTGGCTATAAATTATGTAGTAAAATTCCCCTGATAGTTTAGCTTATTTGGACAGATTCATATTGGTATAAGTATAAGAATTGCTGTATAATGTGCCTTTATTCTGCAGTGGAAATGTGGCAATTGATTTATCTCAATGTTTCATCAGGTTTTATTACTTTATCAAGAGTAGAAACATGATTGAACAGCAGGATAACCTTAGAACAGTTTTTGTCACAGATTTACCAAGTCTGTGAAGATTTGCATGTTGAAGGGCCTGAAAACAGAATGTCCGAATGACAGATAATCAGCTCTTTGCGTGGGCTTGTGGTTTATTTGTTGCTACAGAAGAGTAATGACTGGCTTTAGACCACAGCTGATAAGAGAACTCTCGTAATCTCCTCTCATCCCTTCAATTACCTCAGCAGATTCTCTCGTAAACAAAACCCAGTCATTTGAGAGCATGTTTTTTTTTAGTGGTAATATCCCTTCTCTATGCAGACTCAGATTGGTGGGAAGAAGAACACAATCACTCTGCAGAAGCTGACCCCTGACACCCCCTACTCCATCACTGTATCAGCCGTATACGCCAACGGACAAACCAGGGACTTGTCTGGTCAAGGAAAAACATGTAGGTCTTCCCACACATGGCTCTTCATGTCAGTAATTCATCGCATTTAATCTGTTTTTTTTTTCATTATTCCTGTCTCGTTCTGTTGGTTTCTAAGTAACAACAGAGATGTCATGACCCTAAGCTGCTGGAATTACTTTTTTAATTGCTAGTATTAAATCTTTTTTTTTTGGGTCTTCTTTGCTTAGCTTTTTTGCTTAAGAAACTCTTTGATAAAAAGCCATAGAAAGGCCAAGGTCATGTGTTTTTACAAATAACATAAATGCTCTCTCACTTGTGTTTGATTGCTTGAATGAAGGCTCAACGGTAACTATAATAGGAATGTTTTCACTTGAGCTGAGCTAGAGGTGACCTTTTTGAGCACCTGTTTCCTAGTGCCTCTTGGAGGAGTGCGAAACCTTCAAGTTACTGACCCCACCACCAGCACTCTGAACGTACAGTGGGAGCCGGCTGAGGGCAGCGTGCGGCAATACCGGATCTACTATCAAGCTGCCCCAGGGGGCCCAGAGGACATGGTATAAAAACACACAGAATCGGTGTCCTATTCACTTAACAGCATTTTGGTCGGAGCTTTTTGTGTTAGTCTAATGGTAAACCAACTGGTCCATCACACCTATGCATAGTGCTACTATCACAAACAACTTTCAGCAATTTGAAGAGATTAGCAAACATAAGAAAAAGTGATTACGAACCCTTTCGGTTTTGCTTTTTCCTCAGGTTCAAGTCTCTGGAAACACTTTCAACACTGTATTAAAGAATCTTCAATCTGACACTGTATATGCCGTCACTGTGGTGCCAGTGTATGCAGCTGGGGAAGGAAAACGCATGACTGAGAATGGAAAGACATGTGAGTCTAAAATCTTTCCTAGCTTACTCTCCCTATTTGAAACTGTAGAAACTGCCACCCAAAAGTACAAAACCAAAAATATATTTAAAAATGAAATCATTATACAGTGGCTTGCTGTGATGTGCTGTTACTGTAACATATTACACAGGAAAATGCTTTTAAACTGATTCATGAACTCTGTAAACTGTAATTGAGTGAATTCACTCAGTCAAGCCTCCAGGAGCATGTAAATGTGAATAGCAGGGACTGTTTGTATATATATATTAGAGGTGGGCATAGATACATTTTTTTAACGCCGCTAATCTCATTGTAATCTTGGCGTTATTGGCATTATCGGCGTTAACCCCCCCCCCCCGACAGAGAGACCGAGTTTAAAACGTGCGTGAACCGGACAAGTCACTGAAATATCAAGGTGAAATTCATCATATCTTGTAGTATAGACCCAGCTCACTCTGTCCGGGGGTAAGAATCTCGCGCCGTTAACGGCCCAGCACTAATATATATATGTCTGTCTGTCTGTATGTCTGTCTATACATATCTATACATATACATATACATATGTAGGCTCTACAGGAAGGCTCTGTAATAAGGGGGAGCTATACAGCTGTTCATTCTGGTCATAAATAAAGACTCTTAAGCTTTACCCCACAGTGAGTCAGCTTTTCTTGATGTGTTGGCAACTCCATAAATGTGTCTTTGGCCTCTGCTTAACAAGGCCCGGTTTATGGGCTATAAAGAGTTGTAGTGACTTTGCAGGGGTGCAGGGGATCCATGAGTAATCTCTTTCCCTAAATGGAAATCCCTGGGAGATGCAGAGACATAAAAGACATTCTTTCACTCACCTCCAAAGCAGTGCCCCTCATTCAGACTAACAGCTTTCATTGTTTTCCCGTCATTCAGTTACATAGTAGCTGACTTTCCCATACAGTGTGTTACTTTATTGCTGTGCTTGATTTTGCGCAACATTCACAGTCCTGTTGTATTTTTTTTAAGCTGTGAGTAAAATTCCAGAAACACTTAATTCATGCCAGATTTAACAACACAATATAACACAAAAGAGCTCACTGAAATTAATGTGCACTGTCATTCTGTTTTGAGCTTGATTCATCATGTGAGCACCATATTTTGCTATGTGCCCATGGACAGTATTCATACCAGTACATTCCTGATAACTGTGATGTGGTTGCCACACTTCAGCACTCTCTTTTTCATACGGTGGACCTGCTGAATGATGCAGTGACTGCTTTAGTTTAAAAGTACAGAAAAGTTTGTCTGGTTTCCATTTGAGGTGTCCTATTTTCTTCCTGTTTGAATCTTTATTTATCTTTATGTCTGGGAATTTTCCACACAGCAGTGGCTTCTTTGGCTGCACAGTGTTTTGAATCAGCTTCAAGTCTGCTTGTGTTTTCAGACTGTTTCGTTCACAGCTACAGATTCCGAATCCCAGCCCCAATGGCATCAGTTTCTATTATTCTGTGACATGAAGCTGTGCTTAGATCTCATTAAATGATGCAGAAAGGTTTATTCCCTTCCTCAACCCCTCACTTTCTTTCCATGTGTGTCTCTTTCTCTCTGTGTCTCTCCATTTATGACACCCCTTTCCCCTTTTGTCTTCTACACAGTGGTGCGCTCCCCTCCTAGGAACATCAGGGTTTACAACCCCTCCACGAACACCCTGAATGTGCGCTGGGAGCCGGCGTTAGGCGACGTGCAGCAATACAGGGTCGTCTACGCACCACTCACAGGAACCCGTCCGTCCCAATCAGTGAGTGTCATTAACCTTATCTGACCTATATCTGAAAAATGGATATATATATTTTTTTAATTAGACAGAAAGCTTTGCATGTGTTTTCTATTACTGTATAAAAAAACTGAATGCAGTACAATAGGTTGTCAATAATTGGTTGCACACATTCAGAACAAGAATGTATTATTGATTTTGTTTCATCAAGGTCATGATAAAAGACAACGTATTTTCTTATTCATTGGTTGCATGCAGGCCTGTCATAATTATTACATAATTTCTTATCTGCAGTTGCTGAAAGCAACCATTTAAGTAGACCACAGTTATTCGCAACAGTAGTTAGTTTTTACAATTATGTTCACAATCCCTCAAACAGAATGTGACTTGGTTGTGTGCAACCTTTATTGACACATGTCAAGAGTTCTATTAAAACAGCCAATGATCTAACTTTTCTCCTGACGGTGGAGCACTTTCAGAGAGTAGTGATTAGTAAGGGTTGTTAATTTGAGCCGGGGCTGTTAATTAGGTGTGTAAGTGTGTTTGCACAAAACAAATCTGAAAAAAACAGTGCTGGTGCAACCCCCTCTTAGATCTAAATTGGACAGTTTTGGGCCATTGTCTTATTGTCTATTAACAAGTCATGTGACTGGAGTTTTCTGGTTTGTTAATTGCTTGTCAACCCATTTCGATATAATCTCTATATCAGATGGGAAATAGACTGAAAACCCTATGAAATGATTTCATGATTTCATTTGTCTTACACATGAACATGAACATCCACATCTGTGAGAAATATCGAATAGTGAAATATTTTATTAGAGAATTTAAGGATAAAAAGGTTGAACCACTTTTATTAACTCAAGTGCTGTCTTATCCTTCGCCATGGGATTTTATGTTCTTCTGAGAGGAAAATTGTTATGGATATAGGACTTGGTTTTTCCAATGTTGTAGCCAGTTTTTCATTTCCTTTGTAGGTGGCATGCTAACAAATTTAGCCTTCAGTGATTTTGCACACACTGTTGGCACTGAAGCTTTCTTTCTACAATAATGTCGTAACTGGAACATTGAGAGCAGCAAATCCTGCATAGTAAAGAAAAATGATTATTTGTCAAAAGTAATGAACAGTCTTAAAGACGTAAAGATCAGTTGATGAATCAGTAGACTGGAAGGTGAGCTTTAGTTGACGCTAGCTGACTGTGGGTCCTGAGTCTCAGACATAATGTCAGCTGAATGCAGTACCATAGGTTGTCAATATTTGGTTACACACATTGAGAACAGAATTCAGAACAAGAACTTTTTATTGATTTTGTTTCATCAGGGTCAAGTGAGAATTGTCTGAACCCTTTTCACCTGTAAGAGAGTCACTAGTGCTTAGCTGTGTTGCACAGACACTGCTGGAGAATATTTGAAATATTGTATACTGAACTGAAAGCTGAGGCTGCTGTAACATTCACTGTTGTAACTGTTGTTCTACTTACACTTTGCAAGATACATCAAGTATTTCCCAGTTGGCTGGAGTAGCTGAAGGTGCCTGATATCACCATACTCTAGTGTTTGGTCTCTCAGAAATACTGTTTTGCACAAAAAATGTTTGTATAGAAAAAATCCTAAAAAATTCCTTTTAAAGAAGTAGTGATCTTTTCCAAGACATGATTCCAATGCATTTTTCTTTCATCCAGATATAAACAGATGGCTCCTTTGTACTTTTCCATAAGAGATGACATGTGTTACTTATAAAAGGCAACCCACCCCTCAAAAAAAAAAAATAAACATTTGGATTTATAGATATGGTTTCATAGTGATCCACTTGAGTATGTAAAAGTTTTTTCACCATCTTACAGGTGCTTGTTCCGGGGAGTACCCACACTGCCCTATTGGAGCAGCTAGTACCGGACACTGAATATTCAGTTGGTGTGGTTGCTATTTATTCTGATGGAGAGGGTGCAGCTGTGAATGATGCTGGCAAAACATGTAAGTTGTAATTCTGTTCAAATGGCCCTGTATCTTTATCCAATTATGTCTGACGATTTAATGACGTCATTCCGGCTTTTGGTAGTGCCCCGCAGTGGACCAAGGAACATGCGAGTGTATGACCCCACTACTAACACTCTGAGTGTAAGCTGGGAGCATGCAGCTGGGCCTGTGCAGCAGTACAGAATCAGCTACGCACCAACCACCGGAGATCCCATCGAGGAGTTTGTAAGCGGAAATATGTAGCTAATAGTAATGACAGTAGTCTACACATAAATAGCTCTTGAACTTGATTTCAGTGTCATAATTCTAATGTGTATTGTTCTATATTTTCAGATACTGCTCAGTGTCACTGCAAACTTATTATGGTCTAATTTTCTTATGTCGGTTTTAATTTCCTACAGACAAGTGTTCCTGGCAACAGAAACAATGTCATCCTACAGAACCTTCAGCCAGACACGCCTTACAGAATCACTGTGGCAGCCATGTACCCAGATGGAGCAGGAGGAGAGCTTTCAGGAGATGGGCACACATGTAATCACTCCTACATACATAAATGCACACACACTGCTGTACTTAAGCCAAGATATGTTGTGCACACACAGAAATCCATAATGCAAACAAAAATAACCTGGAAGCCCCCGGTGCAGAGCTGACTTAGACACAATAAATCATGAATCAGACTGTACCAAAACAAAAATTAAAATGTCATCTCTTGGGAAGATAACTGTCTGCTAGAACATCAGAAACTCCTAAGCAGTCTCTTTGCTTAGTGTCCGACCATGACTTCTAAACTGAGGAAAACAAGCCTCAACACAAATACAGTAATTACACACAGCCCAAAAAAAAAAACCAATAGTAATCCCTTAGGCTCTGAAATCCTCCTTATCCCCAGATCTCATTTCAGTTGTTTGGACATATTAAGCTTTAATGAAATAAAATATACAAGTATTAGTTAAATGTATGACATTAATCAAACTGTAAACAATTCTTTAACTAAGCACCATGGGCTGGACTGAACCCTTTTGCCACTTTGGGATATATATATAGGCTGTTTTTTTGGTCAGTGTCTGAATTGTACAATGGAATTCCGTAATATACACTTCAGTCTCCCACAATACACTCCAAACTCCAAGTGAAAATCAGCTTAATATATACTGATGTGCATTGCGAATGTCCTGATAGGAAGCAACTGACAGAGCAGCTTTAGCTAATATTAATAATGGACACTGAGTGGTCATTCTCTCACTGGCTGTTTATACAAATAGATCTGTTCAGCTAAAACAAAAGATGCTTGAGTGTTTACTGCCTGCTGCTCATTATACAGCAAAAGTGTGTAGTCTAGATTTTTTCCTGATTATTAATTTGGATCTTTTCTGTCTCATTCATAGTGGGGCTCCTGGGTCCACGTAACTTGCGTGTGTCAGATGAGTGGTACACTCGTTTCCGCGTCTCCTGGGACGCTGCACCTGCCCGGGTCAATGGGTACAAGCTAGCCTACGCTGTAGAGGGTGAGCTAAATTGGTTACTATCAGTGTGCTCAGATTCTCAGTGATATCTGCTATCTACTGTAATTGATCTGAGGGATCTGGCTATTTGGGTATTGCAGGTACTAATCAGTTCACTGAGGTGTTTGTTGGAGATGTGACCACCCACATCCTGCACAATCTTCAGCCTGGCACCACATACGATGTAAAAGTCTTTGCCCAGTATGATGCTGGCCCGAGTGGACCTCTTGTTGGTCAAGGAACTACTTGTATGTATACACTATTGTTCTGAATGTATTTTTTAATGTGCATTTTATAAGTAGTAACACATTTGGGGGAACACTTGAGATTTTTGTCTCACTTATACTGGAGAGTAACAACTTGTACTTGTATTTTTTTTTATTTAATTTTTTTTATTCAGTGTACCTGAATGTAACTGGCCTTTCAACATACAACGTTGGCTATGATTCATTCTGCCTGAAGTGGACTCCACATCGAGCTGCTACCTCCTACAGACTTAAAGTCAATCCTTTTGATCGTAAGTTGAATTTATCTTCCAAAATAACCTGTCAAAGCTGCGTGAACCTGTCAAATCGTATGATTCCAGTGTCGAGTCTTTGATTTTTGACATTTCAGTATTTGTGTTCCTCCTTCACTTTCTTGCTGTCTTTTGCTCTCTCTCCTTCTCGTTGCCAGCCTCTATCCGCGGAGCCCAGGAGGTCACCATCACGGCTGCGGAGAACCAGTACTGTTTTGATGGTCTGGCCTCTGATACTCTGTACAATGCCACAGTGTACACTCAGACACCCAACATGGAGGGACCTGGAGTCAGCGTTAAAGAGCGCACCCGTAAGTGAACTTCAATAAGCGCTTAGTCATGCTTGCCCAATAGCACCTCTATTGACTGCATAGTTTTCTTTTAGTGGTGAAGCCCACCGTGCCCCCCACAAAGCCACCCACGCCTCCTCCTCCTCCTACCATCCCTGCTGCCCTTGAGGGTAAGGATATCTCAGGAGTTACAGTCATTATTTGAGATGAGCTCACTGCCGAGTCTTTTTGATTCTTCCTCTGCACCGTGCTGAATTTTCTTCCTCAATGGTGTGTACAAGAGGTGAATGTTCTTATTGAATGCTTTTATTCATTGCAGTGTGCAAAGGTGCTAAAGCTGACCTGGTGTTCCTCATTGATGGCTCTTGGAGTATCGGTGATGAGAGCTTCCATAAAGTTCTCCAGTTCGTGTTCAGCATGATTGGAGCTTTTGATGTCATCAGCCATGAGGGCATGCAGGTAATTGAGCTGTCAGCGACTTCATAATTAACAACATGTGCACAGAAGTCTTTTCAGCTCGCTAAGCGCTGTCCAAGTTGTGTGTGGAACACCTCTGAACTCTTTTTTTTCGCCCTTGGGAAACAGGTGTCTTTTGTGCAGTACAGTGATGATGCCAAGACAGAGTTCAAATTGAACACGTACCACGACAAAGGAATGGCTCTGTCTGCAGTGCAGATGGTCAACTACAGAGGAGGAAACACCAAAACAGGTTATTGTCTGTGCTAGCAGTTAATCTAGAGGACTAACAGTTTTATCAGCTGGCATCTAATAGAATGTGGAATGGGGTTTTGAACAGTTCAAAGATTATGCTTTCATAGATTTTTGAGATTAAAGTCAATAAATCCCAGTAATACTTTGTTTCCAAGAATTCAAACCTATCTCACTGTATACATTTTTGCAGCAATGTTAAGAATTCCTTCCAGTTCTGTTGACCATGACTTATCACTACAATAACTGGTTTATAAAAAGCTTTGTATCTTTTATAAAGAAGTGTTCTGTGGTGCTTGAACATTTCAGGCCATGCTCTGAAGCATGTGGTAGAGAAGGTCTTCACCTCAGACAGCGGCATGAGGAGGAATGTTCCAAAGGTCCTGGTTGTTGTCACTGATGGCCGCTCTCAGGATGACGTTAAGAAGAGCGCTTCCAAACTGCAACATTCAGGTGATTCCAGACCTGTCACTAAAAATGCTCCAGTGGGAGTGTTCGTTGAAGACATTGCACAGTTAAAGGCATGGCGAATGTCTAAGCATAGTGTTGTCTTTGCTCTCTCCAGGCTACAGCGTGTTTGTCGTGGGTGTTGCTGACGTGGACATGACAGAATTGAGGAATATTGGCAGCAAGCCCAGCGAGAGACACGTCTTTGTCGTTGATGACTATGACGCGTTTGCAAAGATACAAGACAATCTCATCACATTCATCTGTGAAACAGCAACATCAAGTATGATGCTCTTCTTTTGTATTCAAATCCATTCTCCTATTGAAAGGTGCCTGGAACTGACGATTGCATGCTCTTTTTTCCACTTACAGCATGTCCTCTGATTTACCTGGACGGGTTCACATCACCAGGTCAGTTTTGGTCAATACACTTAGACAACAGATGACGAAGACTCACAGGGCTTAGTTAGTTAGATTGGAAGCATGTGTTTGGAGCATGAAACACTCTAAAATATTTAGAGCAGAGCAGGAGAGAGTCTGGGGTTGGAGTTGGCATCCACTGTTCTAAAGCAATTTTAATAACTTGCATTCTGCCTTTGTTCTGAACTTTACTGAACCTAGGCTTTAGGATGCTTGAAGCCTTCAATATCACTGACCGGACCTTTGCCGGTATGAATGGAGTGTCAATGGAGGCAGGATCCTTCAACAGCTTCATCACCTATCGACTTCATAAGGACGCATTCATTTCTCAGCCCACAAAGTAGGTTGGAGTGTCCATGTTCTCTCTCTCTCTCTCTCTCTCTCTCTCTCTCTCTCTCTCTCTCTCTCTCTCTCTCTCTCTCTCTCTCTCTCTCTCTCCCCACCCCCCCTTTCTCTTCTGAGCACTATAATTGTTTCCAAGTGATCACAATTATTTTTAACAATCTTAAAAATAGGTTTTGCCTGTTTGGTGCACTTTTTTAAATGCTTTGCAGGCCCTGTTTGCAGTACCAGGTGGAGAAAATGATTGTTGTTCTCATGAAGTTCTCATGATCAGCCGTGTTATGTATATCAATGTGGGAGCCCCTTGAGGTCAGAAAGTCTTCAGGCCATTGAGAAGCCACTGGAGAATTATGTCCAAAGCATGATCCATTCATTTGTTCGTAATGATTGGTATTTGTGTGGGTAGATGACTGTGCAAATGGAAACCTTTCTAGTAGCAGACGATAAAGGGGAAAATAGGTTCAATATGTTGCTTTTTTTCTCTGTCCTGCTTGAAAGATAGTTTGAGCGGCCTTCTCCACTCTCTACTCTCTTAAATCATATCAAAATCTATTTCACTACGGCAAGAGATTAGGCACCATTCAGTTTCCTTTCCTTACATAACTTTTAGCAGACACATGGAACAATCCGTAGCAGTTTGCACTGCATTACTCTGTTAGCTGGGATTAGCTTGACATAAACAGCACAACAACAAGCAGCTTTTTAAAATATGTTTTCTTTTATACCGTGTGCACAGCCAGGCGTGTGTGCGTTGATTTTTTAGCAATTTCCTCCAGGATCAATAAAGTTTTCTGAATCTGATTCTTACTGGGAAGAGATGGCACCTGGATGCTTATGGGAGGCCGACAGAGGCAGTTTGAGGCTGTGGGCAGTGTTCTGCTGGGAAACCTTGCAGCCTGGCCTTCATGTGGATGTTAGTTTGACCTGTTCAACCAACCTAAACATTGTCATACCCTTCATGGTAGCAGTATTCCCTAATGGCAGATGGATAATGGCATGCTGCAAAAAGGTTTTTAATGAACATCAGATTTAAATTTTGATTTAGCGTGTGTGTGATGCGCTGAACATATTAGTCCACGCCATGGAGGCCCCACCTCTGAAGTTACAGGACTTAAAGAATCTGCTGCTTCCGAGGTCTTGTGGAGTCCATTGCTCTATGGGTCAATGTTTTGGCAGCACGAGGGGGACCTACGCAGCATTAGACAGGTGGTTTTAATGTTGGCTGATTGGTTTATTTTAGTGCAGTGGCACAGTGACAGAAACTGTAAGCTTAATTTTAAGGCATACAGAGAGTGTAGAACTTGGCCTGAAAAATGAATAATTGCGTTTTTTCATCAAAACATGGACATCAGAGTTTAAAAAAATACAAGAAAGATTAAGACATGGCCCATTTATATTGTTTTTGGTTTTATAGCTGATATTGACATCGTATTAAAGAGTGTTTTCTTTCAAGGGAAATACATCCAGATGGACTGCCTCCCTCCTACACCCTTATACTTCTCTTCCGGCTCCTCCCTGACACTCCTAAAGATGCATTTGATCTGTGGCAGATTGCTGATAAGAATGACAACCCTGAAGTAGGACTTACACTTGATCGTAAGAGCCATTTTCTTCATTTTTAATCATTATTTTTTGCATGTGTGATGCTGGCCTGTCCTGTCTGCCAGCTACATTTTGAAAAATATATACATTTCCAATTTTTGTAAACACCAGCATATCAGCATTTATAAACTTATGGCCATTCCAAGGGATTCGAGTGTTTATGGTGGGATCGACCTCATAAGGGAACTGCTTAGAGATGGATTTTCAATCAGAGAACATGCACATTCCTATCTTATCTGTAATAGAGTTGTTTTATTTTATACTCCTTTTCTGTGCACCCTGATAAAGCAGGGACAAGTCATTGTTTTCTTTTTCTTCGTCTTCAGCTTCCAGTAGAACCATCACATTCTACAACAAGGACACGAGAGGAGAACTCCAGAAAGCTACCTTTAGTAATGACCATGTCAAGAAGATCTTTCACGGAAGCTTCCACAAAGTAAGAACTATTTTAAATATATCCTGAAGGGGATTTGCCGTGTTTTACACAAGGTATAACATGAAGGGTACTAATGGCAAACGGGCCTCAAGTTGTTGAACATATGGCAAGGACATGAGGATATAAGTTTAGACACATCATAATTTCTCTAAGCCACGAGTTACACACAATTAGGTGGGAATCTCATCTAATTCCTTTACACTTTGGAGATTTGGAAGCTGTGTCTGTAGCCATACATCTAGTATTGTATAGGTTACAGGTGACTTTTGCTTTGTGAAGGATTTAAGTAGAGACTTGTTTTGTGTAATCATATGTCAGACTATAATTAGTCATTGTGGATTATGACCCACCTGCAAACCCTTCAGAAAGTCATAAATTGTCATGGGTGTGTATCTTGTTTCATTGCGTGTGCTTCTAGTGTTTAAAGAGCAGAAGATTTTGTTAATTAAGTAGCAAGCTGCGACTGGTAACTATTTCCCTTTGCCAGGCTTTTGAACTATTTAATTTGTGCTGAGATGTCTTATCTTATGTCTTTAACACGTGCCACAGACACTAAAATAAAATACTTGTGTATAAAGTACAATTTCTGATGCTGAATGAACTCCTACTGAGTAGTATTGAAATCCCTCATGCCAGGATCAATAACCTAACTCTCTTGCAGAAGTTTTTCATTTATGATTTTATTCAGTAGTGGTAAAGTATATTCTTGGCTGTTGAGCTTATTAGCAGTAAGTCCAGTATGTTACCTCATACATGTGGATAGTACTGAAGTAGGGTTTTCAGCTTGTGGTGACTGATTACAGTCTGGATTGTGACTTAGCTTTTGGTCATCAGGCTGTTTTCCAGCGCTGGAGCTTGCAGTGCTTGGAATGTAAGGCCTTTGGTTTGCTACTGTGGTCTACTGTGTACTCAGTGACTTCCTCAGCTACAACCACAGGCTTTGCAGGAGACTGAAGCACTGAGAAACTAGAGAGATGCATGTATTTAATGGACCAACATGGTCAAAAGATTACATATTGGTTAAACTGTGGAGAAACCTGGTTGTGGCAGAACCATAATATATGTGTATTTAATTTTTTTCCCCCAAAACATGCAGTCCCAGGTAGCATGAATGTCCATTTGTTTCTGTAATGTTAGGGCACTGAAGACCCTGTTCTTATTTCCACCATGCGACTGCCAAGGCCAGTGAATTGTACAGAGAGCTCACCATAAATTACGAGCAGGCTATGTTAGAGAGTCCAGACTGTTTTACCTTGAGTTTCCTCTTGGAGGAGTTTTGTAGGATTCAGCAGTGGGATTGAAGCCCCTAAAAAAAACAAAACTTTCACTCTTGGGGATTCACTTGGAATTCCATAGGGCAGTTTTTTAGGGTCCTTCTTGTTCTTTAGCCAGAAGACATCCCTGCAGCATTGTAGCTGTTGGCTATGGTTTTGCTTACACCACTAATGCTGGGTTGACTTTTTCCACCAAGCCAGTAAAACCCTGAGCTCAGATATTATTCCCATTAACATAGAGCTGACCCGGACTGCTGGTTTTGTTTCCCTCATGAATTGTGGAGTTTCAGTAGTTGGCCGCCTTATTCAGTATGTTTTCCCAACCCAGTCTCACAATTGCTGCATTATTATCTGGAGTGAGGTTTCAAGCCTTCAGCTTTTCCATTCATAGATCTGAATCACAGACTCTGCCAGTATTCACATCCTTTTCAATGCAGCTTTTAAAGGCCCTCTTTGATGAGCCCAGCCCAGTACTTCAGAGCACAGCACATTTCTCTTCTTTAACTTGACTGTGTTCCATTCGGTGCCCTTTTATAAATCCCTCTGATTATATGAAGTTAACAGTGTGTTGGATGACTCATGAAACTGCTTAAAGAAACAAAGGAAGAATAAAATGCTTTTCTGCCAACATGTCAAGGCCATCCACTTGTAAAACCACTAAAATGATCTCCTCTGATGACCCAAGAATGAATTCAGCCCAAAGCTGCATGATCTGTAGATACCCTGTATTCATGAGCTTGCATTTGTTTCTCATTATACATCAAGAAGAGATGTTTGCTTGAGACCTTATGCATTCTTGGCTTTGACCTTCATTCCTACTTGGAACCTGAGAGAGAATGGACTTGATGAGAGTGCTCTAGTTAGAAAAAGGAAGGAGAAAGTAGTCTGACCAGCAAGTATGAAATGGAGGCAGACAGATATTATGAAACTTTCGGAAAAGAGTCATGGGGGAAGAAACGCAGTCAAAATAAAACTGCAAATTAGTTGCATACAGGCACTCATAGTAGCCAAGTTGGGAGCGTTCAAAAATGTGAGAGTGTGGAACAAAGCATACCCATCTGCATTCTGCTTTGGCATGGTCAATTTTAAATCATCATGCATGAAAGTTGATCTAAAATATTTTGCATTAAGTCTCACTTGCGCAGAGACATACATTACCAGGGCTCGTCTGAATAGCATTTTTCAGGCTTCAGATACTTGTTGATGTCCAAAACCACTCAATAATAATTATATTTAATTTTTTATTCATAATCATGATTTACATAGTTTATGATTTAAATATTAAACAGAACAATATAGCTGCTTCTGACAGTTGCATATCTTTTTATGAAGATGCAGAGAGTAATATTAGAGTATGCTAAGTAAATCAGCCTTCGGTCACATGAGGAAATAGTTGGAGTTTTGCTTACCTAGATAGCAGGGATTATACAAAAGTGTGTTCAAGACATCTCTTAAAATGGTACAATGTTACAATCTGACTGCTGCACCATTTAAAGTGGATTCAGTTTCTGTCTATATATAAATATGGAAATGAATATCAATATATCAAACATATCGTTTGGACCACCCTTATACATTAGATTGTCTAATTGGTGAAATTATATTTAGCATTTTCCTAGTATAATAATAATGCCTAATTACACCTTTATATGCCACAACTTTTTGTTTTTTAGATGATATCTATCTTATTGTCAGCTCTTGGTATATCATTAAATTGGCTGTTTAAAAGACCACTAAGTGCATCATGATGTCTGTATCCAAGTCCGAACCTCAGACCCTTCCCCCAGCGGGCAGCTAAATAGTGTGTTTGCCTGCCAGAGATGTTGACCACAGTGTAGATTGTGTTTGCCAAGACGTATGACACAACTTGTGGGTCGGTGCTGTTTGATGCAAACTAAGAATTTTAGCACGGTAACTGCTTGCCAGACTTTTAAACTGAAAAAATGCAACAAGCCCAGGAAAGTTGGGAAACGACGGTCCCTTTGAAGGCCAGCCACAGAATGACAAAATGACATAATATCAAGATGTGGTTATGCTACTCTGGACAGTAATTGTCTGCAGAAAAAAACAACTACACCTCAGGATGTACAGCAGGGTAAAGGCATCTGGGAGGTTGGGCCGCATAATGAGACTCATGTATGGTACATGCAAATGGAAAAGGCTGAAAAAGTTTCCCATGCGCTTTCGATCACTAGAGCAGTGTTAGATGTAACAAGAATAATCTATAATTAACATAATTACAAGGATGAAATGCTGTTATTGGCAGGATTTCTTATAATTTGAACATGTTTCTAAATATAGATCACTGAAGAGGCAAGTTCATCAAGTTCTTTATAAATAGGTTGAGGGCAGTGTGGGTTTCGAAATGTTATGTGATCATAGACTAAAATGGCTGTGTCAGTATGCGAATGGGTTCCAGATTTGAATGGAAAAGATCTAGCTACATGTTATTGCTTGCTGATTAGATTTCTAGGGTGAGATCACATGGAGAAAACAGATTTGATAAACTGTTTAGACTGATTGATTTATTTGACTATTTGACTCTTTCCTTATTTTTCTTACCATGAAGAACTTTATGGTATGGTATTCCCTCATAACTGTAAATGTTTACATCGAAACATGTCTGAACTGAGATCTAAAGTGTATACTCACAAATGTTCTTTTACTTCACATCAGCTTCACATCTCCATCTCACCGAAAAACGTCAAGCTGAATATTGACTGCCAGGAGATCGCAGAGAAAGAGATCAAAGAGGCCAACAACATCACCACAGAGGGCTACGAAGTCCTTGGTAAAATGGCAAAGTCTGGTGGTGGAAAGAGACAATCAGCCACAGTAAGTGCAAGTTAAACATGAACATGTAAGCACTAGAAAGTGCTGTAGAAGTTTTTGCTATAACAGTTTATAAATAAGCCCCATTTTCAGCAAACATAAGACAAAAATGAGCAGAATTGTTTTTTTTCTTCAGATACTTATATATGCATTGACTAAGGACAGACAGAAACATTTGTTTTGGTTCTAATCTTCACTGCCTTTGGAGTGATTGGTCATAAACCAGTGAGAGACTTGCTGAACATCTGTATCGGAAAATAAAATCGGGATGTTGCTGTCCCAATACTTCTCTGCATCACAACTATGAGCCCATTCTTGTGCCATTTTTTACCATTTAGTCTAGACAATTCCTTACGAATGGAGCAGTTTGTGCTGATGGTTGTGCTGCTCTGTGCTCGTTTATGTTCTTTTCCAGCTCGCTGTGGGTGCTGTGCATGTGGGCATGTTTTTTTTTGTGTGTTTCTAAATCCTGGGACTCAATGGAAGCCATCTGTAACATCCGTTTCTCTTTTTCTCTCTTGTAGTTCCAGCTCCAGATGTTTGATATTGTCTGCAGCTTGGGCTGGACAAGTCGAGACAAATGTTGTGACCTGCCAGCAACGGTGAGAGAATATTTAGGATAGACTGACCACAAGGAGGTTCACTTTTCTATGTCTTGTGTTTGTTTCCTTTTGTTGTTTGCATATGGCTGAGTATTATTGTGTTCTGTAGAAGCTCTTACACTATAGGCTCAATCAATCAGTCACCATCCAGCTCTGTGGGTTACATTTTTGGGAAGTAAAGCTTTAATCACATATCGTGCAAACACTGTAAACCACTGCACATGTGCAGGTTCAAGTTGTCAGTAAAGCTATTCGGGTAGACAGGCTGTGCAATGAGGCATAAAAACTTAAATGAAATGCTTCTGTACTGTTGCCACTGTTGATACATCAACTACAGCTATATGGAAAAGCAGCGCCGGGCTCCATTTCGCCATTTTCTATTGCATTATGCATTTTTTTATTTCATATATTCAGTTCTAGTCTGTGAAATACAATACATTTTGATTTATTTCTAGAGTGCACAGACTTTTCAAAAACATTCTGGCTGCAAGATCATATGTAGTTTTTGCCTGTGGAATGTGGTTTATATGACCTTAAGGGTTAAGACACTATATAGAGATCCCATAATGAAAAGCATGTGTCATATTCCTAAATAATTATGAAATCACAGTTAAGTTTTCTTGGTATTATGACAGCTTTGAAAAGGCATCACTAAGGGTCACTGCAGGGTGATTTCGTGAAGCTTGGCTCATTATGATTGTATTCATGACCGCAAGATCTCACTCTGGTCATCTGGAAACCGGACACTATACTACTCCTGTTGCCTGAGTTTGAGTTGAAATATTTCAACATTTGTTGTATTAACCTCTCAGAAACTGTTTCGACACCAAATACCAAATAAACACATTTCAAGGCAACATGGTGATTGACAGTAAAACGTATATGTCCATATTATAAACTGTAGTGCAAACAATTGCTGCAGCATTAAAGACCAATACATTTCCATTTCTCTTAAGCTGAAATGCAGGTAGACAGCTTTAATTTCCTGCTTGCTGTGCTCAGTTATATTCCACCCCTCATTACTAGTGTTTTGACCCATAAGCTTCATGATCATATGTTATCCTGTGGGGTCCTGCCTCTAGAGCTTTAGTCTATGATCTCCCTTTCCTGTCTGTGAGTCTTTCTTTCTCTTTAAACAATGTATGAAGTAGATTTGTCAGCATATGGCTGTTTTTTCTTCGCAGAGAGACGAAGCCAAATGTCCGGCTCTTCCCCACTCCTGCACATGTGCTCAAGATAGCATAGGCCCTCCAGGGCCTGCTGGTCCTCAGGTAAACCCATTAGTTCCTCATTGCCTTCCCTCAGTCTCTGAAGTCATTATGCTAGCACTGCAAATCTCGCCTCTGATGATGAAGACAGAATAGTGTAGCATTTCAGGGATGGAGGGGCATTTCCCCTCCCTGCGCAGTAATTGCTGCTCTGCTCTTTGCATTAAATCTAGGCCTAAGAAATAGGGGACACCTCTTTATTATTATTCTTGGATAAGAAGTTAGTGTGTTGGTGATGTTCGTAAACATCACAGTGAGTAGTGGCTTACAGATGTATCATAAGATATCCTGCAGGAGCCAAAGAGAAGGAACCTGGAAGAGACGCTTTGAAAAAACGTTTTCTTTTTTTATATTCCAGGGAAATCCTGGAACAAAAGGCCCACGTGGTGATAGAGGAGAATCAGGCTCACCGGTAAGTTCAGCCACTTCTGTTTTGACTTAATGCTTTTGTCACCTTAGTACTGATCCTGAACCAAGTAAATAAACAGTATCCACTTCCTCGGTTTCTTAACCAACTCCATCCACTTTAATTCCTGTAGATCGTTTAAATATGACCACCTGCACTCAATCTTATCATGCCCTGTGGGCGCCCTCTAAGAGATGATTAATGCTGTGAGTGCAAGCTCTCTGACTGCTTCTTTTTTTCAATCCAGGGTCCAATGGGCCAACGTGGAGAGCTGGGTCCTCCTGGCCCGACGGGACCACCGGGTCCACAAGGCCCCAACGGACTTTCTCTTCCTGGAGAACCTGTGAGTTAAACACATACAGTTTTTCTGACTGCATGTTCACGCCGTGCCAGTCCCAGTTCATGAACTTTTTCACTTTTCCCAGATTTTCTTTATTAGCTTTTTCATTTCTCTCTCAGGAGGCGTTGCATGCTGTGTGCTGGTTTAAAATATGAGCCTAGCTACACTCCAGTGCATGGGTCTGATTTATGGCCCAAATCACCAAACTACAGACCCATTCATTTTAGTTTGTTATCCTCTTAAAATCGAGGAAAGTGTTTCAGGTTTGCTGGAGCTGATTTGTAATTCCAGTTTACAAGTTGAATTCTTTTCTATCACTTCTTAGGGACGACAAGGACCAAAGGGAGATCCCGGTGACTCAGGAGCACCTGGCCAGAGAGTAAGTGCTGCTTTCTTTTTAGCTAATTTTGATTGTTAGTCTTACGCTGAACTCTTCAGGTCTTACACGTGGCATGTTTTTATTATATTTATCAGATAAATGGTTGATGCATTACTGGTCACAATTTATTGGGTCAATGTTGTTGTCAGTGTTATATATGCATGTGAATATAGAAAGTCAGGAAGTGGAACGTTTTGGAGGGGACAGAAAAAGTGGTGGATTGTGCCCACACTTCATTTTATTGTCTTTGAGGTCCAAAAGATTCATAGCATAACATAACGATGATAAAAACAATGACATTTTATATCTTCTTTGTTTTCAAGGGACCTGTTGGTGCTTCGGGCCCTCCTGGTCCCATTGGGCCAAGTGGACAAAGAGTAAGTATTTTCAGTTTACCTGAACTGCTCAGCATACCCTAACACACACACGGTATTTATGAGTTTGGAGTTTTTTGCAACATTAACACACAATGCTTTTTTTGCTTACAGTATACTGTTGAGTAAAACTTTTCTCAGGGATATGTTCAATTGCTCCGCCTGGCTAGACAGTCTGTTTTTAGAGTTGTTTCCACGCATGTTTTGCATTGTTTGCATTGGCCTGTGTTATCTATGCAGGGACCACCAGGAACAGAAGGCCCGTCTGGACCTAGAGGCCCAACAGGACAAATGGTGTGTAACAGTGAGACATTGTTTTTCTCGTCTGTTTCTATTCAGAATTCGTTTTCATTTCTAATGCATGTAAAACCGTTGTAACTTGCCCCAGGATTCAGCAGCACCATCTGCAATAAAAAAGATGAAAGATCCAGGGCATTCATTCCATAAACTGCACATGCAGCTAATTTTCTATTCTGTGGGTTCCCCTTGACTCCACTTAATGAACCCACAGTGCTATTGGGCATTTTGCCAGAACTTCATTCACATACGTTTTTCAGTTGCACAAAATTCTCTAGCCCTAATCTAGATACCTTCTTTCTCATATGTCTGTGGGCAGGATAAAGCTTGGGTTACTGATCTGTGCATTGTATTCTGTATAAATCTCTCCTCATATACAATAAGACAACCAAAATTCCCTCACATGTGATGGGCGATTCAGTGTATTTGATTGTATAAGCGTGATTATGGTTATATGGTTATATCTTTTTAGGGAACCCCAGGAACCCCTGGAATGCCTGGAATCACTGGAAAACCTGGGAAACCCGGAGACTCAGGACTTCCAGTATGTATAATTAAAAGTATAATTAAATAATTAAAAGTATGTGTATCATTTTTTGTATAATTTTACATCAAGTTCATTTAAAGGGTAAAGCTGAGCATCAACTGTGTCGAAAGTCATATAATTATTTACCTCGTTCACTGAACTCTTGTCATTAAAGGGAGCTGTTGGCATAAAAGGAGAAAAGGGGGAAAGGGTATGTGCCCCTGTCGTTTACATTAACACAAAACAATTACTTATGGTCATGATACTTGCATTTGTATTTATTTTGCCTTGTTCTTATTCTTTAGGGAGATATGTCTTCTCAAAATATGATGAGATCCATCGCAAGACAAGTCTGTGAACAAATAGTTAATAGTGAGTTATCCAAATGTTTGAACATTTTCTTGATAAGTTATTGATGGAACTGCTCATGTAACGGGATTTATGTATGAACATACATACAAAAAACATTTTGGGTGTTTTATTTGCCTTTAGGACAAATGAGCAGAATTGACATGATGCTAAACCAGATCCCCAGTGGATACCGTAACAACAATCCTGGGCCTGCTGGGCCTCCGGGACCTTCTGGATCCCCGGGACCTCGTGGAGAACCTGGCCAGGCTGGCCGAAGTGGATTCCCAGGGAACCCTGGTATGCCAGGGCCTCAAGGAGAAAGAGGTAAAATTACTCTTTAGGTGCTGCAAAAATGTAGGTTTTATTACCGTTCCCTAATACATGTCTCAACACACCTCTCTGGACCATACTGACTGTGTCATCTCTGATGACATTCTGGATTCTTTAGACATGCGGTCAATACAGTTAAGTGATGGTTTATGATGAGAGTTAATGCTGCTGTTAAGTCTGAAGACTACAGGAGGAGGGGCTCTTAAGTTACAGTGTTTCACTGTACAGAACACATCTCAGTGCCTAGAGATTTTATAGGTGTAAAAAATGATTTATTGCTACCCAGTTTTGTTTATGTAACTGCTAGACATTGTGAAGTTTGGGCCCTGACTGAGTTATAGGTCTGTGAATCATTATGTATATGCAGTGGGAAAGGAAAGAAAAAGCCATTGTTCTATGAAAAATCTACTACATTTGGTGCCTCTCCTTTGTGTAATACCCAATTTGGATCAGGTTGGTTGGTTGATTAGAATTGCACTACATTTCCAATATACATAAAGGGTCCAATAACCATTCTATAAAAATAATCTGTTTCGAGCAGCTATTCAAGCTGAAATCCATTTTAAAGCCAGGAATTCATTCCTTTTCCTAAATTATTTCTTGTAGGTGATTTTGCTGTAGTTCCAGTGTTTTTCTGATTGCACATCTGTTTACACATGATAGTTGCTTTTTGGGTGCATATCACTGATTGGTTAAGGAGCCTCCCTGACAAGCTGACATGTTACAGGGATGCCAGGAGAGAAGGGTGAGAGAGGAAGTCCAGGCGTTAGCACCCGGGGACAAAGAGGATTAACCGGACCACCTGGTGCGTATTTGGCAAACTGATTGCAGCATCTCAGCTCATCCAAATCTTTCTCACAGCTGACTATTTGGACAGGATTTGTTTCACATCATATTCATTGCATCTTCACACAAAGACAGGCTTGACCAAGTCAAAATGCTGTGCCTTTAAAAAAGACATGGAAACAAGAATTTTCCAGCTTGACTTAGGGTTGGTTTCCCAGACAGGGATTAAGCCTAGTCTTTAAGCCTAAAAAGGCGCTACCCTTTCCTCCTAAATGGAAAATCTCTATTCACAGCACTACACAATCCAGGACTAGACCAAATCCATGTCCGGAAAAATGACCCTTAGTGTCATAGATTCAAAATGTACCACTCCGTGTGCTCTTACTATAGGCAAAGATAGCAAAAATATCTCTATTTGAATTTCTCGTTGTTGTAATGACACATAAGATACCCACAGGACACAGGCATCCATCAGAAGTTATCAATGAAATACTAACAAATGCAGAATATAGCCCTAAAAAATGAACTCAAGCCAAATGCTAATTTCTGAAAGACAATATGCCACTTGAGCTTGACTATGAAGAAGAATCTTTGTTATTTATAGACAAATGTCCACTTGTTTTAAAATGTCTTGATGTGCTCAAAGTAGTCTAATATGGTCTTAAGCTGTGTAAAGCTACTGTGCTAGTACCGACAGGTTTGGTGGGCGGAACACATCAATCACTCAGAATTACTTTGCTGTAAAAATTGTTTTTAAAAAAAACCCAGAGCAAGGTCCCATACAGTGTGTTAAATGTATGTTTAGTTGGTCCTGTAGTTGCTCATTGATGTCTATTAAAAACATTCTTCAGTGCTGGTGGCCATAACTGTACATTTTGGACCTATCATGACCTCCCCCTGAGGGAGTTGTACTCAGGGACAGAGGTGGGGCCACAGGCCTGAGATTTACCTTAATGCATCTTATGAACCTTAACTTGGGCAGCTGTGCTTCATAAATCCTTTCTTCATGTAGTCAAAGTATTCCCAGTAAAACACTTTCGTTCCTAAATTTATGTCAGGTCTGCCTGTGAGTGGTAGATGCAGATGTTTGCACACATTTCTTGAGTCAATGTTTTCATTAATCCCCATAGACTTAGATTTGGACACACGTGACAAAGTAAATCTATTGTGGACACTATTATAACAGCATGGAGGTTTCCACGTTGATCTATTATTAGAATGCTTAGAACATTTTAAATGAACATAATACTGCTAATTGTGCAAAAATGTAAAAAAGTACATTCTCCCTTATGTTCAATCTTATTGTACAAAATGGCATGGCATTTATGTAATCAGGAGTAAAGTCACTGATGCAGCCATCCTTTCCACAGAACAAGGGCTGGGATAAAAGATCAGCCCCACATTACAGCAATCTGTAAAGCAAACACATCTCAGCATCTGGGGATCCAAATTTTTGGCTCAGAGGCAGGTTAGCCTACATAGTGACCGAATTTAATTACTATTCGGTAGGCTACCCTGAACACCCCCCCAGCTCCCAGGGGTTGCCTATCGGTGAAACCTGAGACGAACTGCAAATGTCTGGCAATCCACTAAAGCCGTTCTCTCTCGCACAAACCCAGCCAAGACCTCACTGTGAATGAAGTGAGACAAGGATTGTATAAGTACACTACAAGGGAGCTTGTGATGACTCACCTTTTGTAGTGGGGGAGAGTCAGACTGTTGCAGAACGTTTTCTCTCCAGGGGCCTCATTGACAACACATGTGCTGACTACAGAGTATGTGAGACTAAAAGCAAGGGGGTGAAATCATTCCAAACTTGGTTTATGCTGTCTAGACAGAAAGGGGTGGTGGGGGGGAGCTCCAAAGAGTTTTCCCCCTACTCCCTTTTAATTGAGCAGTCAAAATATTTAAATTACAGTGCTGGAAACCAGTTTTCCCCTTTCCACTTCCATTTGAGATTTAAGAGTGATGTCAGTGGATCTCTGATGGTTTCGCCCCCTCCCCATTTCTTTTTGCCAGGGCCACCAGGAATTTCCCAGACTGGCCCCCCTGGTCCTACAGGCTCAGCTGGGGCCCGTGGCCCACCAGGACGCCAGGGTACTCCAGGAGTCAGAGGACCACCTGGGCCTCCTGGTTACTGTGATTCGTCTCAGTGTGTAGGCATTCCTTACAACGGACAAGGATACGCAGGTATGACTCCACACAAATTGCATAATCTGCAGTTTTGGACATCAGAGGTTTTGAAATGACAGTGATAACACGAGTGTTTGGTTAAAAATAACATGTTACAAGTGACTACTAGACCTGCATGTATGTAGTTTATTTCACTCATAAAGGACTACAATGGACTAACACCATCTTTAACCCATTTCAGGTTCGCCATAGTATTCTTTCTAGGCTGCCTGTCGCCCTTAAACATTGAAATCCTGCCAAAAAATCCTGTGTCTGAGAGATCTGCACACTTTCTAATAAGCTTTTAAGGGTAACCACCATGGATTTGATTAATGAACATTTGCTGACCAACTCTTAAACCCAATCAAACCAAAGAAAGGATTGGACTGCCACTAACACCAGCTCACTGCTACTCTATCAGGCAGGCGACAATGACAGCCACATTCAGTGGCCTTGATGCATCTTGAACTCCAAAGCAACAAACAGCAAGAGAGAGCTTCCTTTTGTGGAAGAAGCATGTAAAACTACTAACCATGAAGATTTCATTACTGAGTTCAACAGTGGATGAGGATGAGGTGTTTGTAAATAAACTAATTGTGCCTTGTAAATGAGTTTCAGTTACATGATCAACTAAAATGGGTTAACATCCGCCACCAAGCTTGTGCCTTATAACTTGCTTCTTGCTGACTGCCAACATAACCTTTGTATGTTTTTTTCCCCAATTATTATTTTTTTGCTTTAATTGATGATTACAGCCTCTGCTCAGGTTAAAAATGTAGCATGTGCTATTTGTACATGTAACCACATTCTCTTGATTGTTTTTGCAAAATGCTGTGTTCAGAAAGTCACTTTTTGCTCTTTTGTAATTTATCTTATCCTGTAATACCTCGGTGTGCTATAAGGAAGAGCACTGTTGGCTCTAAAATCTAGTGGTAGTCTTGAATTGATATGACCACTTGGACTTCTGGTTTCTAGTTTTTCGTTTCTTCGATATAACTAAGTAATGGGTCTAGCTTCTTGATTTAGAACCTTAAATGATTGTAAACGTATACCAAGACTATTTGCAGATGTAGTGAAAATAACATTGTATCCATTTATTAGCAAACCATTATTAAAAACCACACTGCATATGTTCAATTGGCCAAATAATATTCCCAACCAGGCCGCTACCCACCTGAGCTTGAAACCTACGTAGTGCCAATTCCTGAGGAACCATCAGAAGAAACTGTGACAGAGATACAGTCGCCCGGTTTACGAAACCAGCGTGGAAAGAGATCACTATCAACACAGGAAACTAAAAGGATAGAAACATAAACCAAGAAGGAAGTGTACGTAACTTCTGTTCACATGAAGGACGACATCCAAAACTTAATGCCATCATTGGATCGAGCTTCATGCATACGCAAATCTTTAGCAAGGTTAAGTGGAAATAAGGCTGATATTCAACCCTCATTTCCTGTTTAGAAACCTGTGTACTCTCTCGCTGTCCCCAAACACTTTTGGCTTTTTGGCTTGTAACATAACTGCCTCCTATGTTTATATAAGACTCTTGTGCGGTGCACTAACCCTGAGTTCAGTATTTGTGTGAAAGAGTAAGAGGTACGGACTGACCCAACGGAATCCTTACGGATCGATGCAAATTGTTTTAGAATGGACTCATTCCTTGCACTGCAGTTGTTTTTATGCCTTCCATCTCATCAGTGAAGGCTATTGGTTGTAATTCCATCCTCGTTTGTAAAACCTTGTTAGACATGGCTTTTGTTTCATTATCCTAAATATTTATCTGTTGTATACCAACTCACAGCTCATTTTACCAAAGATGGAATTGCATGACTGTGTTGTATATTTAGTAAGTACATCAGAATATAGTGTTTCCTTTTTTTTTTTATCAATCTCAAATGCAGTTGGAAATTGTTGCAAGACTATGGTTTTAGAATTGCGCGTGTACGTTTTAACTGCACATTGTGAATTCCACAGCCTTATTTTCTTATTTATTTCTGAATCAGAAGAGGCATTTTTCAATAAAACTACTGAAAATGTTGAACCTGTGTCATCTCTTGTGGCCATAGCGCTGGTAAAACATTGTGTTACATTACTTGAAAGGTAAGGGTAAGTGTCCTTTCTTGTTGTACAGTTTGTAAAGAAGAGTGTGAGCTACAAGTGAGCGACATATTTCAAGAAAGTTTTTGATGTACACAGATTTTTCACTCAATGCTTCTCACACTGCACTGGACTAAATCAAATTGTAGGTATTTCATTTGTAATGTTATTTAGTTTTCTTAATCACTAACAATACCCACGGTATGCTCAGAAAACCATACTATGACATAATGTAACAATTATTACAAAAACAATAAAAATCACTTTTGCGCAACTATAGTGTTTAAACTTGGCAACTACTGCAGTACTAATCTTAATCTTAATCTTAAAGGTTTGGTTGAACATGTGGGTTAAATTCTTGAAATGCTCCAAAGAAAATTACCCAATGAGGATTTTTTTCTGAATGGTATCTAGGTAGATATAGCTAATCCAGTTTTACTATTGGTTAGTCCTTTTCTATTGGTTAAGTGTCTTAAGGGGTGTGTTTAGAAATGTATAGCCCAAACTGAAGGCCTAGCTCTAATAGCCACAACTCACTACTGCAAAATATATATTATGAAAGAATCTCTGGGAACAAATTCATTATTTCAACTCCTGGAATGTCATCTTCACACACTGGCTCTTGAAAACCTAAGATCCCTGACATCATTCACTATTGATACATTATAGAATGCCTTGGGTTCAGAGCCAGATTTCTTAAAAGACCAACATAATTCAGTATAAACAGTAGCATGTCTGACATTCAAAAATGCACCTTCTTTACATTCTTCTTTCAAAGTCCAAAGTATTTGAAGATCAGTCATGCATACCACTTCCAAATCATGTCATCTTTTAAAGAGCAAAGGCTTTAACTATTTTTGGATATCTGATTGTGCAAACAGATAACACCATGTTATTGATTCAACATTGAATTATGGTTAAATGCATTGATTTATGGTCAGTGTTGAATTATCACTCTTGAAACAAAAACAATCTTTGGTCATATTTTCAGTATTAAAAATGTGATGGTAACAAAACCTTAATTCAAAATTGATATTGACTTTTTAAACATTAAAATGATGTTTGAACAATGTTGAAGCTTTACATTTCAGGCCATAGATTAAATTTAGCATTACATAACCTCTTCTTGTAAATATTAGATGTTTTACAGATGTATATGTTTTACAACAGGCAGTTAAATGACAGAAAACATTAGGAATCAAACATAGAAAACATGAAAATATATACATATCAGCTACAACATTAAAACCACAGACAAATGACTTTATCTCATTACAATGACCCCTGTCAAGAGATGGGATATTTTAGGTAGCAAGTGATCTTTAATAAATATATGATTGTGGCAGCGCTACATTTTACACGCAAACGAGGCTGACTGTGGCGCTTTTGTGCGGGCGAAAATATAAACAAGCTTGAAAACAAGCCATGGAAATGCATTTTTACTGTGTAATACCAGCGCATCGATGGTAAAACATCTGCATCGAATGATTCCACTTGAAGAAAAATATCGAGGTAAGCCGATGATTTCAAGTTGAAACTCTGCCTAGCTATACGTTAGCTATAAACTTAGCTGTTTGGGCTACCCTGCTTTCTTAGCTGTGGAAACTTACCCAGTGAGGTGAATAGCTTTCAAAACATGTGCTTGTTTAAACTGTTTAATCTAAACGTAATCTTGACTTTTTTGTATTGCTCTTTCATATATTTCCAGTTCAAACTGTCCACTTAGGAGGCAACACTGATTGTCACTGAGAGTGTAGACTGTAAATGAGCATTGTCTCCTAAGTGGACAGTTTGATTTCACAGACGTGTGATTTACTTGAAGTTACATTGTGTTGTTTAAGGGTTCCCTTTATTTTTTTGAGCAGTACATATATATATATATATGTGTGTGTGTGTGTGTGTGTGTGTGTGTGTGTGTGTTTGTGTATATACATGCTGGCATTGTATTGTGTTAGAGTACATAATAACATGACAGAATACACTAAGAATACATTTACAACACAGTTAGTTAACATGTATTTTCTTTTTGCAATAGTTTGGAATACAGCCTGTGTGTGTATTTTAACTGGTGCCATAAAGACTTCAGAATTTTGATGATTCCTTGTAGCCTCTTGTGGTCTACAGCCCGTGTGAACAGCCAGCTGTGTTCAGTCTGCAACTGCTCAGTTTTACAGTCCATATGTGTCTTAGGACCCATTAGTAGGAGTTTTATATGGCCTTCAGGTAATGTAATGAATTTCGTGCCTAGATTTTATCTGATTTTATATGATCTCTGAAAAAGCAACCTTCTGAGGCACAAAATAATGATGCTGCACAATAACACTAAATAAAACTGACATTTAAATGAACAAACATCACAGCATTTGTTTTGTAGGCTATCTTTATGGCCTCATGCTGAATTTGGTAGTACAAGAATTATTATCACAATGTCCTTAGGGAAGATCTATTTGATATTACAACCTCGTTTATAATCTCTGTTGGAGTTCCACCGAGTACATGTGCTCTCAATTAGTGCTGACTGTTTCATGTAAGCTATTTTCCAACATTTATCATCCAGTAAAGTTCCGGCTTAGAAATATGCATTTTCCTATGACCGTCATGGTGTTCTTTCATCCAAGGCTGCAGAAGTGATTTGGGATTATGGGGGTGCATTTCAGTCCTGGGAATGATGGGTAATGCATTCCCTGTAAGGAATATTTTGCACAAAATGTACATTTTAAGTGACATTTAAGAAACATTTTTATTCATTTACTGTTGGAAAATACATACAAAAGCACTGGTAGACAAGCTGATCTTACATAGATATTTTGGGTTTAAATCACTGTAATGTAATTACTGCGCTATAGGCTATAGCACAGTATTGCATATGTAACACACTCACTAGTGCAGTACAAACAAATCAATTGTGAAAACACATTATTGTTAAGGAAAGTAATAGTAACTTTTCTTGGAGATAACATACGTCATCAACGATGGATCTGGGCAAGGAGACATCTTGGAATGAAAATATGATTTATTTAGGTTGTTGGCATGCTCTTACAGCATGTAGGCCTTAAGTCATAATGCTTAGCGAGCTGGAGAAGTAGAAAATTGATACACAATTATATACATATGTAAACCTGCAGAGTATCATACTTTTAGTAAAAAAAAATGCTAACTCTAGTAAAAGTGACCACTTATAGTCATGTGTGAACACACCACATTACAGCATGAACAATGTGAAATTCTTCCTATGCATTTAACCAAGTAAAGCAGCGGGCAGTCGGTGACACGGTGCACGGGGAGCAGTGTGAGGGGATGATACCTCAGTGGAGCCACTAGCAGTCCTGGGATTTGAACCCACTGCCTTCCGATTGCAACTCCCTAACCACCAGGCCACCATCTGCTAACCTTAAATGGCAACGTCAGACTCACAGGGAGTTGTGAGGGCTCATGGGAATATGCAGTTTTGCCCAGTGCATTTTTATGTTGAAAAAAATATTTTTCTGTGTGTGTATGCCACTTTGGTGCTAGGATTTAGACCCCCACCCCATTTTTCCAGATTTGTTTTGGGTTTGAGAAAAGCTAAGCTACCCTTCTGGGTGTTTTCATTACAGTGAGTATTCTGACAACAACATTTCACTGTGTTTTCATATCATATTGGAACACTTTGGTTTAAACATTTCCAGTGACACGGGGCTAACAATGTGAGTAAAATGTGCTTAGCTTGGATACTGATGACCGATCTTACAGTGAGAAAATCTCTTAAGAGGAAGCCATTCCACTTCAGTATAACTGCTTTGTGAACCCACTTGAGGGAGACAATTTGTGGCATTGAGGAACACCGCATTCAGTTAGTCAGAACGAATGGGATGAAGCTCTGAAAGTTGCTCAAGTAAGAAAAATTGTCTTAAAATATGCATGAATTGCATAGACAAAGTAAACTGATAAAAGTTTTTTTGTGGCGTCAGGCAGCAATGACAAACTAACTGAGATGCAAACCACAAGATCCACAAGGAATTTTTGGGCAGCACGTGCTACAGATGCAGAGGTGATCACAGAACTGCCCTCTTCTAAAGAAATGTGTCATGTTTGGAAAGTATGTAGAATTAAATTGCCTGTGGAAGGGTTTCAACCTTTGTGGGGAGAAAATAAATTGCAGGATCAGATGGAGAAAAAGCAGACAGCTTACCACATTAGTGAACACCCTGAGACCACAAATGTGAGGAGATATTTACCACACATTTTAAATCACACAAACATACTCTGGGTACCGCCTATCACTTTGTAGCAGAGAGTAATGCACATCTATATTTTCAAGAGAACACAGGGGATGGATTAAAGAGCAGCTGGTCATGGCCTAGGGTGCTCTAAACCAGATTGATAGGGTTGGAATGGCACTGCAGGGGTTGTGAGGGTAAATATGAGCATGTGTTCAAAGGAGAGTTAGCAACATAGTGAGGCCTATCTCAATAAATAAAGACAAAAATGTTCATTGAGCAGCTCTTATTTGTCTTAAACCCTTATCTGTTCATATTGCTATAAGACATCAAAATGGAAGTCAGATTGGATCAGCTGAAAAAACAAGGATGGAGATCCTGAACGGAGGAGAATTTAATGATTTCCCTTCTCTTACACACCTAATAAACGTGGCTGTCGGTCATATGGTGTTTGTAAGGTATTTCCTCCGCTCAACACATTCTTGGCTAACTATTTTATATACTTAAACTTCACTAATCCTCATGAAACTTGGCATGAAAGTAGCTCCACATGGCTTATACATAATAAGAGATTTGTGTCCCCAGGTGGGCAAGTACTTTTTTGGGTGAAAGTCCAACAACCATTTAGCTAAAAAGGACAAATGAGTGTGAAAATCTGGCCTCTAGGAGGCATGTGACCGTAGCTCATTATGACTCATTTGTGAAGTGTAACCTCAATTAAAAGATGTTTCACTAGCCAATAGCTTGTGACACTTTATATCATTACCAAAGTCACGCCAAATTTCAGTCTGTGGGGGTGCTGCAGCTGGCACAATTCAATATCTTATAAACCATAAAAGATAATAAAAAATAACTTTGATATACTTACACTTGGCTACATTTGCTCATGTTTAATTATATCACCATATTGCCAGTACATGCCACTGCCAATAAGGTGATGCACACCACATTTCATCATAAATTGACTTTAAGAAGCAATGCCACTGACAAATTTCAGTATCCCAATATGTCTGTGCCAAAACTTTTTGATGTAATGGTTAGAAACATTGTATTTTCTTTTCCCAGTGGTCACCCAGTGTTGAAACTTGGTGGCTCTGTAAGGATTTGCAGATATCCCAAACACACTTTAAATTGAATTCAAATCAAAACAGTATCCAGTTCTCAAGGACCGGTATGACAAGCTGTTTTGGAAGGCAAGGAAAAGCAGCAAGCAGCATTTAAATCACAGCTACAATAGGATTTGTTCATAGTGAATCACCTACTGTTTGGAGTTTCTGGTGATGTTCCAGGGCATCAGGACAGGCCTAGTCTTAGGAATCATTTATATAGTCATATATCTATCTGGACATTAATCTGGCGGGAAAGACCACAAACACCTGCAGATAGCTCACTGAGTGTGACTGGATGAAGCAGGCTTAGGCTTTATAAGAAGTAACTGATTGTTCTTAGGTAAAGAGTTCCAAGAAGCCACAAAAAGGCAAATTGCAAAAGCAAAGTCAAACAAAATTTACCCTTATAAACCAGTGTGATAGAATCAAAGGCCTATTGAATGACCTAATCTCCTAAGGAAAAAAATGCATTACATGAGTCATCTTTTCAAAAATCCAGAAACCTCCTTGAGTCTTCAAATATTTTATAATATAAAATAATGACATTCTGGTATTATGACAACCAGAAGAAAGTTATTTCGCCCTGTTTTTTCTTCAGATACCCAAAAGAAGAAGAAAATTATGAACTGATGGCTTGATTCCAATAGTCATGCTTCCACCAAGGGAATGTGAACAGCCAGTGCTAAAGCAGTTACATCAGTGTCATTCTGGGCATTGAGTAGGATTATCTTCTGGTTGAATTTGATATGGACATTAAAATGATGGTTAAACATAAAAAGGTTAGGAATTGTTGGGAGGCCCAAGCTACAGCCTTTCTTGACCTTTGGGAGTGGTTGGACAAGCCATGGAAAAGGCAACACAGACTTGGCCGGGATGTTGGGACATGGGGCATATGTTTCTAATAGTCACCACTGCTCATTGGAAATGACTGTATAACCAGTATATTCTGCCCCTGGAAGGTTTCAAACTTTTTTAAATATAGTCTCCATGACTTTTTATTTATAAGAAGCCTATTTAGCCTATTTAGAAGCTTATTGGTCAGGGCATCCTTCCTCTTCTCTGATGAGGAATTGCACTGATAATGGAGTAGCATTGTCATTTTTTCATGTTTTCAAAATCCTCATGCTTCTCAAAATGAAGCTGTTGCCTTCACTACGAATGTATTTAGGTTGCGCTGTAAATTTGCAAGTGTCCCACACTCTTTCTAAGTAACCATTTTTGGTCGCACTTAGGATATTTTTTACAATGTAAGTAGGAATGAAAATGTGTTTTTCATGTTGAGAGGTAACAACCACAGGCTCCAGATGCACATGCCACATTTAGAAAGAACTCTAAACCTTTTTTGTCATGCATGAACATTTACATTGCTGGCCAACAAGGGAGCTAAACTGTTTAAAATTATTTTTGGTCCCCTGAAGAGTCTGTAATTCCTACACAAGTTGCCCAATATGGATATACCTACTCTCAAATTAAAGGTGACAATGTGTACTTCTACATTGCACTCAAATTCAAATCCAATGTGCTTCAGTATGCCAATAAAAGTAAATCTCTAAATTCATAGAAGCATCCGCCTCCTTCTAATATTAGGCGAGCATTTAAATTTACCCTTTACATAAAACTGTTCACAGTTCCACACATTTTTTTTGATGTGGGATCTTAAAAATGTTTTATGCTCCTGTTTACATGTTAGGGCTCCTATGTGGTCAGCTCTCAGAACACATGATAGCAGAGGGGAAACTATCTGCAATAGAAGCTACCGAGAAATGTGTGACCTAACAACATTAATGATTAATTACTTAGCATTAAAGCCTTCCATGGGAGTTGTGAAACTTCAGACTTTTAACTGAAGCAGTGATCTCGTCTTAAACTCAGTCTGTTAAAGTGACTCAGTTCTTCATGTGTTGTATCTGGGATGATAGTCAAAACATGCAAAAAGCTATTTGAAGCTTTGAAAAAATGGTTCAGTGCATAGTCATGATGTTACTCATGATGTTACTCATGTGCTGAACCTTTTAAGTGACTTTGTACCTAATAGTTATCCCTTTTATGATGATTTTCATAAGTAGGAAAGAATGTGTTAAGAGACTTACTCCTGTGTTACACCACAGATGAATACAGATAAATATAATTGGGAAACCAATGCACACTAAATAAACACGTAGAGACAGATTAGGTCCCACTGGCACAATGTTAGCCTAGTTCTGCTACTCTGGTTCATTAGCTTCACAGCTAGTGAACACTACCTGCAGAATGTGCACATTAATATACTGAACATATATTAATACTTTGGAAGCTAATTGGTCTACTGTTTATTTGGGTGAGATATTTCCAAAATGAATCATTATTATTTACCAGTAATGGAACTTTCAGATTGTGTGGTTGGTTCCCATTAATATTCATCCAGATACATGTACACTCATGCTACAGAGTCATTAGAACAACCTCCCTAAAACCTATTTCTGAACTATGGGAATACATTTCTAATCACAATTATTTCAACTGAACCGGTCAGGTGGTAGTGAATCTCGTAGACTGAGACCGGGATATGACAGTTATGACTAGCTTTCAGAGTATAAATTCTGTCACAGTGGTTTTCATTACTAAAATGTAAAATATTTAAGTAAGGGCATATTCCATTGCAGGTACATTTTAAGTTGCGTTGACCCCATACATACATTTGTCCTGTTAAAAAAGTTATGAAAAGGTACAAATATGCTTTGTTTGCATAGGAAAGTGAATGCTGTGTACCCTTATAATTCATTTTTTACCTCCTAGTGTACCTTTATCACAATCATCGTTTGAATGACTTGAGGAGCAAATGTAAGACTTTTAGGAATAAACTTAGACTGACATGCATTGCTGCAAGAACTAACGGACATGCATATTTTAACATCTCTAGAATATCTCAACTTGGTTGTAAGGGTGCTGTTCTCAGTGCTCAGAGAATTTAATAAACTAAGATTTGTCTCCTGGGGAATTTGTTTTAGTTCTGTTTTGCTGGCAGATGACAGGTTCAGGCTTTTGGCCTAAAATATGACTTTTTTCCAGGGGCTGCATCTTGCAAGTAAAAATAAATATTATAACAGCAGATCATATTTTGCTTACATGTTTGATTTGTGCTTATTTTTGAAGTAAACCTATACTTTTTTTCATTTTCTTTCCATGAGTTGTTTGTAACCCCTAATTATAACATTATAAATAAGCAACAAATTATACTCCAGTACCTCTACAGGCAGGCAAATGACTTGTATTAAAATGTTGAATGAACTAAATAACGTAATCATTTTGCGAGAGTTCTCATGTAGTATAAAGATGAATGAACAGTCACGTGTTTTGATTGATTGAAGTTACATCATTACTGTATTTTGATTAGAACTTAACTATCACACCTGAATACAAAGCAACCAGTGCAAAAATCTGTTTTTTCCCAGGATCTATTGAGCATTTCCAAAAGAAGATGCTGACAGGATGCGGTTGGCATTTTCATACAGCTGATCTGAACTATAATAAATATGTTTTTAAGCCATTTGGTCAGACAGTGATTTATTTCAAGGTCGGTGGGTATGACATATTAAAGCCCTGCTGGATCAGTGCAGAGCAGTACAAACAAAAGATTACTGTAAATAGTATTGTTTCATTGCTAGTGGATAATAATCAGCAATATGATGTCTTAAAAACCTTCAGTAACCTTTATGAACAATGCATCGACAGGCTCGGGCTGTAAGTCCAGTCAAGTAGAATTTTATTGTCATCCCAGCCAAATGTATTTGATCTTTTTGAGGAGGCTAAGATAGTGTAACATAGTGGACCGATAGTTAGCTGTAAACAGTGCTTTCCATGATATTGCAGCTCAGCAGGTTTGTTGATGTGGCACTTTTAGCTCAGATGAGCTCAGACAGAAAGCTTTCAGCTGCACTTTGACTCTGACCAAACCGGTACAGTGGAAAAATTCTTCTGGCCTGGTTCATGGCATCATGTGTGAATCATGGAAAAGGCAGAGCGAAGCTGAGGGCAGCTGTACCACTTGGTGGTTTGGTTGTATGTCAACAGTACTTTGATGAATGCCACCATGAGAGTATTGTTAGAAACAATATAGTTTAAGAGCCTGTAATGCAAAGATATTAACTGCCCTCTGGAAGTCCTCACCCCCAAATAAATGTCTCTTAAAAAACACATCCACATATATGACCAATGTATGTGGACAAGCATAAGGAATGAGTTCAGATGTTTCAGCCTTGCTCCATCTTCCCCCAGCCGAATGTATGTGCTTTCATTGTAAAAAGGAAGTGTCTAGGAACAACGTATCAAACCCGTAGAGCAGAGCTGCATAATGCTGAAAGGTATAGTGCGTGAAAATTGCATCACACACTGAGTTTCAAACTGCCCCTGGAAGCATCATCAGCACAACAACTGTTTGTCTGGAGCTTCCTGAAATGGGTGTCCATGGCCAAACAGCTGCACACAGCGCCGGCTGGTGTGAAGCATGCCACTACTTGACTCTGAAGCAGTGGAAACATGTTCTCTGGAGTAATGAATCATTCTCCACTATGGTAGTCTGATGAATCTTGCTTTAGAGGCTGTCAGCAGAACAATACCTACCTCAGTGCGTACATAATGCAAACAGCAAAGTTTAGTGGAGAAAGGATAATGGACCTGGGTTTTTCAGGCATGGACCTTTGGTTAAAGTGAAGGATTATGTTAATGCTACAGCATACATTTTAGACAATTATATGCTTCTAACTTTGTGACAACAGTTTGGTGAAGGCCCGTTCCACCCTGTACACAAATCATCCCTGTACACAAATCGTGTTCCATAAATACATGATGTGGAGAGCCCTGACATCAACTCAATTAAACACCTTTGGGATGAATTGGAAAGTTGTTTGCAAGCCAACATCAGTGCCTGACCTCACAAATACTCTTTTGACTGAATGAGCACATATTCCAACAGACATAATCCAGAATCTTGTGAAAAGTCTTTTGAGAAGACTGGATGCTGTTATAGCTACAAAGTGGGGCGCAAGTCCATTTGGATGTCCAAAAAAGTCAGGAGTCCAGTTTTGTCTATATAATGTATGTGAAATACCAGTATAGCGAACTAAAGCAAAAGTAAGTAAAGTGTCACACACAAATGTCAGACCTCTATAGGCTCTATAACTGTAGAGATATGTTGCATTAGGTGTAGCAGTTAAAGACAGAAATCCTATTTCTTCTTGTAGTGCACAAAGGCAAAAGTTCCAGTTTGTTTTTGTTTTTTGTTTCATTGGCATTTAACCTTTTAGCTTTACATCTCAAAATGCTTCAAAATGCTGAGGCTCATAAGGGTTTAAAGAAACACAAATGCATGCATTAACAATACACAAATGAGAGAGCATGAGGTTGCTGTGTGCCAGAAGTATATCTTGGACTACTGTTATTGAATAAAAAATAGCCCTGCCACTGACCCATCAAAAGCGACTTAATGGTCAGAACATCCATCAGAATAGCAGAAGGTCACACAGTAGAAGAAGTGTTTCATATGCAGACACTGATGGTCACGGTCTAGTTGTTAGTGGAACTGAGCAAGTTTCCCCAAAGGTAGGCTGAGAAACTGACAGCTAAAACAATCACAGAATAGAGCTGTCAATGATTTATTATCAACCTAAACGGTAGTTATTTGAACATAGTACAAAAAAAGCAAAAGAAATGGACTTTTACCTATTTGGAGCAAAAGTAAATTCAAATTCACTTTGCATATATAAATAACAGTTTATTTTATATGTACTTTATATTTATATTTACAATGAATGTCATCACATTCATATAAAATTACCTCAGTTCATTTAATAACTATAATATTTTTGCTTGTAAGTTTAAAAATTTCAAAAGAGATCACATTTATAGAATCAATATTATAGATTTGTATTATACATATTATACATTTTTTATTATTATTATTATTATTATTATTATTATTATTATTATTATTATACATTAATTTAATAAGAAGCTTTCTTTATTTCAAATGAGTTACTTACTTTGCATTTAGTGTTAATTGCTGTACAGAGGCGAGTTCTGAGATAATATTTTGAGAGCACTGTAGTTTTCATTTTCAGAAAGTCTGAACTGCTATTTTAACTGTTATTTTTATCCTTTTCTTTTCTCATTGGACATGTTTAACACAGTTGTTTAGCAATAAGTCTGTTTCCACGGTATCATTATGTGGTATGTACAGTCCACTCTTTTGCTGGTGCAATTCTTTTGTTTAAGATAAACACTCAATTTTTCCCCATCTATGTAGCAATTTCTATGAGCCTGCAGACATAGACAGTGCTAAATTCTGCTGTCTGGTGAGTGTACACTCTTTGAGACACTGGAGACTCCCTGAGGAGCATTTTACTATGTGCTGACAATCTGAACATTTCTTTGTTTGCAGTAGAATTTACAGTGTATTTAGGACCTCACAGTCAGTCGTTTAGAATGGTTAGTTGAGAAACTCATTGCTTATTGTTGACTAGCTGTTTTGGTATCATTATTTGAATGAAAGTTTTGTCTAAATTTCAGATACTTTGAATAACATTTCTAAGTGCTATGAGGGCGTATGTCTTTCCACTGCTGACTAGGGTCACTCTTGTCTGTTGAACTGGCTGAACTGTGATGTAAATATTAGATCATTGAGAATTTAATGAGTGCTGTATAAGTAGACCATGGCAAATATTCTGAACACACTTTTTTCAAAATCTCTGCAGTTTCCTCCTGAAGCTTTGTCTGTGGGAGTGCTGCTGAAAAGTGCCCTACCAAGACAAATTTCTCACCACAGCAGTTCCAACCACCTCAGCAATTTTGTTCCTGACATCATATCTGGAAGTCAGCAAGTGAGTCTACAGATTTCTATGAGAAAACTAGGAAAACATATTTTACTGAACCTGATGTAGCTGAAAATGGTTGAGAATGTTCTGTCTGAACAAAGAAGTTCTCCAAGTCTCTAGGAAATAAATCTCCTCATGCATTGGAAATCTTGTTGGTTATGTTTGACATGTTTGTAAAATGTCATCATGGGCTAGCGGGTTCACTTGCAATAGATGTTCAACATCTAGTTTCAAATGTTGTCCAACAATGAATACATTGATATGAGGTCAAGGTAGTACAGTCATGAGGAGTTCAGACTTTCCTCACACACTCATTCTGGTTTCCCCAGATCCATTCATAGTTCTTTATGATGGCAAAAAAATTTTCACTACTGAACAGAATCCTTTTTTCCAAATTTAAACAAGGCCACCACAGTATGATGTCCTGTAAAAGCAGTGTAAAGGAGGGCCAGGTGTAGGGAATTAGAGTTCACCATGACATCAGTGCAGTGATGCCTGTTCCAGTAAAATTGCCCCAGGCCACCTTCAAGAATAGTACACACAAAAAAACATACAAATTACACAGCTGACTAGTAAAACATTTGATTTGAATAGAAAGACAACTGATGTTACAGTTTCTGAATCCTACAGGCGTTCTGGACATTGCTGTTGGTTAATCTTTTTCTGTTCCGGGATATATCTTTGCTGTAAAATTTCCGTCTTGCTTTAGAGACAGGAAGCAGCTGGGAGTCTTTGGGAATATCTAAGCTATCTAGTGGTGACCATGGAGAGAAATTCTTAGATTATTTTACTGTGGGCGCTTGGTTTAGTTGTTACCAGTGTTAAACATCTCTTCTCCCCCGCCGTGTGACTCATGCTGTTCAGTCTCAAGATGTCATCCAGTAAGTCAGCAGCAGAGCTTCCATCTAAGGGCTATCCTGGCCTCTGGCCATGGTGCTTGGGCCATAAGGCTTGCATAAGTTTACAATTGGACCAACGCTGAGCGATACAGGAATTAGCTGTGCTGCCTCCCAGTGTTTCTTATTCAGGAAAACCTGCTTGAGCCTGATATGGTCTCCTTGTGTTATCTGATTTGGATGACTTTAAGGAACCCCTTCACATGCAGTATTTCACTTTGCACAAAGAATGAATGGGTGACCATGTTAAAAAAATTGTTTGACTAGATTAGTGCAAGTATATTGGAATCATACAACAAAACATGCTCAGTTGGTAGACTTCCTCTAAGGCTAAAATGATTAATTCCAAGCTAACCAGAATAATGTAATGTCTAGTTGTTCTGACCCCTAAACATATTAAATATTGTCACCCCAAAAACGTGAGCCATATTTCAACATAAAGTGTAAAGTATCCCTTTGTCATACATGAGCACACCACAGCACAGGACACAGTGTGAACAGCACAAATGTGTTATTTGTATTTAACCTGTTCACCCAAGTGAAGCACTGGGCAGTCAGGAACACAGTAGTTCAAGGGCACCTCACTGGGGCAAGTCACTAACCACCAGGCCACTGGTTTCTGGTTTTGTTTGATTTGAACTGAATACAATTCAATGTATTTTACTAGTTAAGAGTACATTCTCTCTGTAGACAATATATATTTTTTTGGAAGTTGCTAATTTCCACAAATGTAATTATAAATGCTGTCCAGTGGAATTTGTCAGCTATGTTTAAATATTCTTTACATTCATGTTGTAAAGAAAACCATCACCTTCATGTTTTGAACAATACACTGGTATTAAACACACATAGTTGCAGTTTCAGCATATCATTTTTAGAGATGGAGCTCAGCTTTTCTTTCCCAAGCTCTGACTGCGGTGCAGTGCTTTGATAATATGATAGGGCCCCTCTGAGTGGAGCTTCAGTCAGAGCTTCTATAAACAACACAGCCACAACACAGCTATAGAAAAAGCAGAGCCTTTTTCTTCCTGAAAAATTCTCTTCCAGCATGGAGAGGGAAATATTTGCTCATGAATAAATGTGTAATGATTGAAGGGTAATGCTGGGTGTATACACAAATTTAAATTACTTTATTAAAAAAACCCAAACAAGCAAACAAAACATAAATTAAACACAAGAAAACTAAAATGACTGAGCAATACATAAGACTATCACTGTTTTAATGGTTATATCATGCATTCTTGAGGATGCAGAAGGATATGCCATTTTTATGTTAGCACTAGTAGTGGGTTCCATGCTATATTTTATGACAGAGCAGCTTCATAGCTCTTGTAAAGCTTCTGCTATATTGCTACATGGCAGCACTCTTCATTGCTGACTGCGAACTGGCCTTTTTATATTTTCTTAATAATTGCAACTATTGCATGTATACCACTTTAAAATGACTGATGTGATATTCAAAATATAAAAATGTCAACATTTAAAAATTGTAAAAAAAATTATTTTGTGATAAGATTGTAAACTGGCCCCACAGTGGTGCAGTGGGTAGAACTGTTGCCTCACACCTCCAGACTTGGAGCTCTGACTCCGGGTCCTGGCCTGTTCTTCTCGTGGCTTTCCTCCGAGGTCTCCCGTTTCTCCCACAGTCGAAAGACATGTATATATCCAGTGATTTGGGGATTGACTGTATTGACTGTAGGTGTGAGTGTGTGAGTGAAAGGTGTGTGTGTGGGACCTGCGGTGGACTGACCCTGAGATTGGCTCTGCGTACTTGCAACTCTAGCAAGTATTAAGTGGTTACAGAAAATGAATGGATGAATGAATATTGTAAACTGTTAAAACATAACATTAGCATAATAATACATGACAACATACGGGCCCAGGAAGTGTCATGTATAAATGACCATCACAGCGCTTTTCATGAACCTACCAGAGGTAACATACAGGCACTGGAATGGCACTGAAGACAGAAGCAGAGGAAGCCAGACGTGATAGACGAGGCCGAGGAAGCCACAGTGTTAGGGGTCAGAGAAGCTAAAGTACTGAATGCCAGACAAGCTAGAGCACCAGGTGTCAGAGGCACAGGATTGAAAGAGGCCAGAAAAGCTGGAGCATTGCCGGATAGAAGAACTGGAGCAGCTCCAGCTGGAGGGACTGAAAGAACCCTGACAAGAACTGTACAAATAGAGAATGGAAGAGAGGAAACAGAGTCGAGGACAGTGCCAAATCCACAACCACCAGGCAGGGCTTAACTCGAACTGGGACCAGGACTGGATTGTATCTGGAAACCGAAGCCAAATGGTCTGGAACAGGAACACAATTAGGAACTGTAACTAATGCGTATGATGGTGGAGCATTTTTGTCAGAAACTTAGGGTAGGAACTGAGAGCTGTAGAATGAAATACACTTACTGCAAAGATTAAAAAGCATGGATACAGTAGCCAGTTCAGCAGAAATAACAGTAGGGTGGCCAGTGACACCATCTGTGGACTTTATCATCCACCCCAGGCTTGTCATCCTATCATCCTCTCTGGATTTCCCATTGGCGCAGGAGGAACCTTGTCCTCTGTGTCACTGGTAGTCATCTTAGCTAAGGAACTGACATTGACTCCACAGTGACACCGGGATGGAAGCCGGAAGAAAATTCCATCCATTCCCCTTAAGTGACCCCTTCAAATGGCAGCCAAACTTTGTGCAGACATAGGGTTTTAAAATCATTCGGCCTTGGTGCCACTAATCTGTTCCTTGATTAAGGCAGAAACCCAATTATGATGCTTGCCAGTGACCTCAGATATGATGAACAATTCACTTCTGCTGGAAGAAACGTTCCTTCCAGGTGAGCAAAGTTAAGATAGCACTTTAACCATTGAGAGAGCTGTTGCATTCTTTCTCTTGATTTCACTTATTGTAGACTGTACTCACACTATGCAGTCTGTGCTGTGCCGAAGCACTTTTGACCCCCAAGTCCAATTATTTTGGTGAGTGTGATCATTTACATTTGCAGCATTTATCAGACGCTTTTATCCAAAGCAACTTCCATTCCCTAAGTTGGGGTCTTGCTCAGGAACCCAGTGGTGGTATACTGAAGGTAGGATTCAAACCCATGACCTCTTGGTCCGGAGGCAAGTATCCTACCCACTGAGCTACCTGCACTACCTGAATGCACTCAGGCCCATTCGAGGAAGTAGGCTCAGGCACAGTTGAGTCACCGCAACCAAAATGACTCCCAGTAAGCCGCAAAGTAAGCATAGTCTCTGAACTTTGTGAGAGTAATTATCTTGTTCAACTCAAAAAGTTAATGACGTATGTGTGCTTTTTTGAGTCTGGAATACAATTTCAGTGCAGGTTAGTGGGGGACTGAGAAGAGGGTAAGAAATGTGCTTGGGCACAGTGCAAGACCACCGGGTCTAGTGTGAGTGCCTCCAAGCAAGCGGTTAAAAGGTCTAGAGTTGATTTCAAGTGGCATTTGTTTTTAACTCGCAGTTGGACGTCCACAGTGCCAACACTGCAAGTGTTGCCAGCCGTAATCAGGTTAAAGGGAAAAAAAACATTAGAGACATAGCAAAAACATAAGGTGTGGCCAAATTAACTCTTTTGAATCTTCTTAAAAATAAAGAAAGCACTCAGAAACATCCACAGGACCAAAAGACCTGAACAGTGGTCAATAAACAAAAGAATTCTTTCCCTGGTGAAGAAAAACAACTTATCAACGATTTTCCAGATTAAGAATTCCTTCTGGAAGGTATATATATCTGTGTTATCAGAGAAATACTGAGGGATGGTATCTAGTGCATTTTAAAAGCAGGAAGACCACATTATGAAAACCTCTAAAAACCTGAATAGTTCTGGAACTTATAGACGTATGGATGTTATGGACAGATTTGACAAATATCTACTTAAACCAGAATGATAGGTAAAGAAAATTGCGGAGAAGGGAAGGAACCGTTTTTGATCATGAAACATATTGGAGGTGTTAGGACACATAAATGTTTGTCTGCCACTGGAACTGGTTCCTTTGATAATTTGACCAAACAACAGGATATACTGATGAACTCTGAAGTGTATATGGCTATGTTGTCTGCACAGATTCAGACAAATGCTCCTAAGCTCAATGCATACTTCTTTGCTGTACACATGAGCAATGAACCAAAGTGTTGTGTAAAAGCTACCCAAAACATTTATAAGGCAAACATTTTTTGCAATATCCAATCACCTGAAATATCAACTGCCTGACTTCAATTCAACTGCAGACATTATACTTTCTGAAGGCAGTCTAAAACCCCAAGAACATGCAGGAACTGAAGCCAACTACAGGAAAAGCCTGGTGGAGCATCACTAGAGAAGACACCTAAAATCCATGTAATAGACTGTACAGGATTTTCAATCAATATTAAAAACAATTTGCTATTTTTAGTTTGTCCATCTACATATAAAGCTGAAAAGAAAGAAAAATGTGTAAAATAACAGTAACTCCTTAATATCTCCAAATATATAATACAGTAAGGTCTCAATATCTCATAGGAAATGTGATTATTAAAAGTACAATTATTTGTACTTTATAAGTATTTAGGTTTTTTTTCAGTACTTCTGCTTGAGTGGGCTTTTCTAATACTCTTTACTTTTACTACCATTTACTACTGATACAACACTGGTCCCATAAAAAAATGAGGTCACCTTTGCTAACATTAAGAGTTGGAATGATAAATTATGGGTATGAGTATGGCACTTAATGACAACTACAAGATGGTAAATAAAATTATCAAGTTAAACCTCGCTACCTCTCGTCTGACCTGGGTCGGAGGGGTCCAATTTCGCTGCATGTAAAAGTGTATGTGACAAATAAAGGCAGTACTACTACTACTACTACTATTTAAAAAACTAAAAATAACTGATGTCACAGATGGTTATTCTGCACAGTGCTGCCGGAGTTAAAAGGAATGATTCCTTTGTCTTGGACTTAATGGAATAGTCCAAATTGTGGGCCCCTAGCAGACAACAGCCCTTCACTTTCATATGGTAAAAAACATACAAATGTGAGCAAATAGTTTTCAGTAAGAATGATTCATTTCTGGATCACACTCCGTTGCTACTAGTTGCTCAACATTTTTTTTTTTACAAAATAGAAGCAAGCCAAATGAACAAGTAACCTAGGATAAAATACTATTCATTTAGAAGGCTCATTGTAATGAAAACAAAAATGGCAAACTGAATTAAACGGATTAAATCATTTTTTCTCAAAGAAAGGACGTGTGTAATACAAATTTTGTGGCCTTGACATGCCTTGCATATGAAGTGGGACTTGAGTGCTTGTGGATATTATTTGATGAAATCTATGACCTTTTAATGTCACTTATGCTATGTTTTATTTCACTGTCACTTTAGAAAATATGTTCCACCTGCTCAGTTGCATCTGCCGCCAGAAATATTTGCACTTTTATACAATGTCCAAGGGCTCAGTTAAAAGCAGTCTTTGGGGAAAGTTGGAGAGCAGACTAGCTCAACTCAAGGGAAAACATTTGTGTTTCATAAAGGAACCCATCCAAACCAGCAAGGATGTTACACTTTTATGCATGGTGTAGACATGCAACAGAGAAGACAGACACACATCACATGTGTGGAGATGCTTCTCCACAAACAGTACGGTGACCCGCACAACCTGCAGTCGGAGTTAGAGTACTGTAACAGTACCGGTGCTCTGCATCTGAAACGGCTCCACTAGCTAACATGGCTAATGCTAGCACTGCAGAGAGTCGTCCTGCTGCGGCTTAAACTGTTCCCACCTTCTGTTGTACACTTACATTTACCAGGAAATTCAAAGTATCGGCCTGGTATTTAGTATTTAGTTTAATTGTCATGTTGACTGTTAGTGTTACAAAGAACTTTAATAAAGTTGCATGTGTCATCGAGCGACTAGTCGACTACTTCGACTATGATGACCAACTAGTCGACTTTAAAATAATCTGGCTTCGTTAATGGCCTAACACACACACACACACAAACATGGTACTATCATGTCAGTGTTACTGCTGTACTTAGATTCATCCACAACACCTGATCACTTGTCGGGGTCCTAAATATTTAAATAAAATATTTTTCAGAGAATCAGGTGAGCTGCAGTCTGTAAATGTAAACTACAAAGTGCAGCTATATAAAATATGGACAGTCAGTGTGGAAACAAGGTAGGTGTACCATGAAAAGGCTTGTTGTTTTGTCTTCTTATCCATAATTTATCTGTTTAATTACACCTTTAGAGTCTTTTGAAGGTCGAAAATAACCAGCTCACTGAATAACTCATTCACAATATGGCATCATCAGTGTCAGAACACAACGTCATGTTTCCATTTTTCATTTCTCGGCATAATTCGTATGCCAGCCCCAAAATGGCTAACAGACCTGTAAAAATGGTCCAAAATAACAGAACTCATTTTTGGTACATTAACGTACGTCATATTTTCAAAGGGAAATATAATTGAATGGCCTGTTCGATTTCTTACCTATCTTTGTTTTTTTTTAACTTCAATAATTCACCCATTTGAATTACAGACCGAAGTTTCTCTTTATAGTAGCATTATCTAACAATTCAGATAAATAATGTTTAGGTTTTCATGACTTCAGCAAAGTAATTGCACCTATTGAGCAATGGTTGCAGCCATAATTTGTTGTAATGTTGGCCAGGCACGGTGTGATTCAGCTGTGTTCAATTTACCAGGGCTAAGTTAAGTATATAGATGATTAATAATGCAATTAGAGGTTGTGGGATGTATACATTATGCCAATACAGAGAGCCTGTGAACTTTCAAACCATAATTATGTTCAAACCAGTTCCTCTTACAGGCAATGATTCTGAAGAATGAGGTTTTCCTTTAGTGGAAAAATAATGTGCCCACCCTCTGCCGAGTAAAAACTGAGGATAGAAAACCCTCATGCTATTTGTTTACAAACCACAGGGCTCCACTCTTTACTTCTACTTAGATCTCTCTGAATCTCCACGGACTATCCACATTTCTCTGGCCTGATACATTTCCCCACAATGTCATACTATAAGGGCAGATAAAACCCCTTCAACTTTGGTTAGACCTTCACATACTTGTAGCTAAAAGATTCCTTACAGTTTCTTTTGTAAAAATCTAGAAGACAACGCATCCCCAGACTGGATAAATCGATGGAGATGTAAAAAGATGCGCATTCACGTTGAGCTATGGCCAGAATCCATGTATGTGTCAAACTGAGACACTGAGTGAGCAGTTTCTTTGTTAAAACTGATTAGCACTGTGTCATTTCAGCCAGTACACCAGATTTATTGAGCATGCGTTACCATTTTTAGATGTGAATGGTATCCTGGGGGACTCATTTCTTTCATTCAGTTCCTGACCTCATTTTACCCAAAAACTATTTGTAGCACCATAAATGTTTTACAATTTGTGCCACATGTGTGCTGTAAAAGAAAGCATCCTTGTGTTTTTCTAAGGCCATAGTTTTATTAATCAGTGTCCTGCTTAAGACAAACTAAACGATTCAATGAAATATTTATAAGGGACACCACACATTTAAGGACATTCACTGTTGTGAAATAACAGCATTATGTAGATGTTACATTTGGGTTTGCCCACATTAGCTGGCATATAGAATAGATAACGTAGAATAGTAATTTAGAATGGTTTCAGCAGTTTATTATTTTTTTCAAATCAACATTTCCATGTCAAGTGTTAATTTATCTATTTGTTTCTTTCTTTATTTGTTTCATCGAAAATCTGGAAGACATGCCTCACACATTTTCCAACAACAGTTCTAAGAAAGCTGAACGGCACCTTAAATACTTGTTGATATCTAACTATGTGTCTCTTTTATTGCTGTAATGGAAAAGTGTATTCATTTCAGTAATTCTAAAGTATGTATGTCAAAGGCTTGCTGATGAACTGGTGGCTTTTTTATAGGTTGTAACCTAGAGCTCTGTGGTGAGAGAGGAGATTGCAAGAGGCCATTAAGCAAGCATGTCCTTAGATGGCATTGTTGGGTTTGCTCATGGCTGGCTGAGAACTTCAGAATGCCACCCTGTGAGAAAAAAGTACTTATAATGTACAAAGGAGAAACTCTGTATCTGACCAGTTTTTTTTTTAAATGCACTGAACTCCTAGCTTTCATAATCTCACCTGCAATAATGTCAGTTGATATTTATGGATTTATGGAATGATTATAGATGTAGCTTTGGATAACTGTTTAGCAGGAGTGTATGAGTTTGTATCTAGGTATTGCCGTTACTAGATCGTGCCGCTACATTTTTTTTTGCCTCTCAAAGCATGCGTATGCTTACATTATCACAACGATTACGGTTGTTTCTTTGAATGATTTTCATGTTTGATTTTCAGTAACAGACTGTATCTTTAACACACAATTTGACATGATGTAAATAACTCAAGCCTTGGAATCATGTAAATATTATCATATGGGAAAGGAAATGATAACAGTAGGAACAAGTTACACTACCATGGTCAGTGAAAGAGCTCAATCAGATTAGTCTCACCCACGATTGCTGATGTGAACGCAAGTTTATGACCATGAAGAAGACCGCTTAGGAAACCTGTTTATCCAGGGGGAGATGATTACACATCTAACACTGCTGACTTTTACATTCTTGCTTGTTAGTACGGTTTCAAAAATAAAAGGTAATTGCAAAAATGGTAATCACTGGTGTTCTTGTTTAAAATCATAGTGTGTTGAAATGCCATGTCTTTGTTTGATTGTGAAAAAAAACAAAACATGTTTTATTTACATACAGTATGTAAGGGGCCTGTCTCCCAAAGCACATTCAGCAGGATTCCCCATAAAGTTTCAGCTTCAAAAATCCAAACAAATGGATTTATTATTTTCATGACGCCAGTTCACAACTTTTTTCTGTTAACACAGTTTTAGTTCCACCATGATTATTTAATCCTTAATGAAAGTTATGACTAATGACAAAATCGCTAATTGCATTGAACAACTGAGGTAGAAAAAAGCAAGAAATAGTGCTATGCACATATGTGTGATGTAACACATTTGTACAAAACACCCCTATTACTCCTGTGACTGTATTAGTGCTTATTGGAGTAGTGGCCGAACTGTTTCTTAATTAACATTTTACTTCTTTTTAAAAGTGAGGGTTTTCATATGATTAATGAGCGAAGTATTAAGGTAACATGATGCTTCAAAATGCTTCAAATGTTTTCTTAACAGTTGGTTTTGTTTAATCTTTACTAAGCTTTAGTTATTTAATTTGAACTTTCTAAAAATGCTTACTGGCATAAATGTCCCAGTCTGCTGGAAGGCAGCGTTGTCTAAAAAACAGAACCACAGTCCACAAACCAGAAGGACAATGTTATCACTGACCTCTACCGAACACACACCACACATCCCTGGACCCATTGAGTCTTTTTCAAGGACACAATGGTAGAAAGCCAGGTTTGAACCTGCAACTTTGTGGTCATCAGTTTTACAGGCAAGGGCTTTACTCACTAGGCTACTACCACAGTAGCAATTAATGCGATGTACTTGGTAACACTGCTGTCCTTCACCCAGCAGACCACCGTAGTTTGTAAAATAACCAAGAGTCCACCTCCATCAGAAGAGCTGTCCATCATCATAAATCCCAAATGTAACTTTAACCTGCAGTTAAAGTGTGTAGCACAACCTGGAGCAGTGATATGGCTTGATAAAAAGTGATCCACTGTCAAGGGACAGAAACTTCAGCGTTCGATTAAAGTAACTAACTAAAGTCTAAATTAATCCAGTAAAACATATATGTGAAATATACTAGGCTAGTTGCACAAATGCTGGGTATAGATAAGTAACTTACAGTTAAATAGGCACACAAGATTGCTAGTCTAAATTCTTAGTTTCATACAGTTAATATCTGAGATGTTTAAGAGCAATAAAATGCCTCTGTTGGTGCTAATTCTGGTCTCATTTCTCTGTGATGATTATACATATTTAGCTGAGAGACGTCACACCATAGACCTTGAGCTGCTAAATAACAGAACGGGAGCTGTAATTCCAAATCAGTTTACGATTTGCTAAGGGCTGCAGAATCCTGCCTTTTAGGGTCTGTTCTCTGTGATGCTGTTTAATGCCACTTAAAATGTGTCTGACGAACTTAGATCTTTTATAACAGTTCAATAAATGTATTAACTGACTACTTAACTCTGTTTAATTGTGTCACATATAGAAACAGTGATGTTACAGAGCTATATTTTCTATGTATGGCATTGAGCAGGTTTCAGCCTGAGTATTTTTGTAGCATAAATGGACACAGATTTTCCACAAAGATCAGTCTGCAGTGGATGAGTGAAAGTCTGCCTGGGCTGCATCCAATAAAGGAAGATTCCAGATTAGTCCTCTTGCCAGTAATTTAATTCAGACCACATGTGTCTGGGGGTGGGGAGCTTGTGGCCTGGAAGGACAACATCAGAGAAAAACAAAGCTACCGCTCTTATAACTCTCAGACTTTATGATATATTTATCATATGTAAATCGAATGTACATTACACATATGCACTTCTATTGGACAGTGATCTAATTTCTGCCTGTAATTAGGAGAGTGTATTAATATTGCTTCATGTATTCACAAACATAAAGATATGTATACTTATACAGTCTTGTGGAAAGCCTGAATGTTTGTAATATGAGCAACAATAATAAACACATGTTGAGTTATGGACATTGAGCCAAAGAGCTGTCGGCAGGGCTGGACAGGGACAAAGAATTGGGCCGGGCATTTTAAGCCAAGACTGGCCCACCAGGCTTTCGTTCCAGAGGGGGGCTGACGAGATTCCGCACAGGCCCAAAATTACCTGGCTGACCAAAATTTCCCATCGGAATGAGGGGTGTTGGTGCTGACGGGATTCAACGCCAGCCCAAATTTACCATCAGCCTGGTGGGGTTGGGTGCTGACGGGGTTCTGCGCTCGGCCCAAAGTTACTGTCGGCCCACGGGGCAAATACCCAGTGCGCCCGATGGCCAGTCCAGTACTGGCTGTCGCACATAGGCCTGTGTATTGGCTCAATATTTGTCAATAATAATCATTGGCTATCACCAGGTAGATACGTATTAACAATGGCTGGGTTATAAGCAATTGCATTTGAATTATGGTCTGGATAGCTTAGACTACCACAGGGTTGCGTCTCCTTAATCCAATTCTTTGAGTGGCCTTGTTATAACACACTTCTTTTTCTCATTCACAGTAGCAGGGAGGAAAGCCATAAAAATTGGGGGCCGACGTTAAGTTCACCAAAAAGACTTATTGAACACACTACACTTGCTATCACAGCATATAAACATGTTTAATTAATATGAGCAGTAAGTAATAAGTCATTTAAAGGAAGTGTTACTGAAATCATTTGTTTCATAGGCAATTAAATTGGTGTCAGAATCTCTTGAGACTCCCAACAGTTAAGTATGATAAGGACTCACACTTGACTATAAATCTGAGAGATATCTTATCTTTCATATAGTGTTACAGTCCGTGAGAAGACATTCAAATAAGAATTTCATTGTGCTTGCAGCTGAACACTGTACCACTTCTTGCCTTTAATTGAGAACAATGCATTGAACTGTGTGCACTTTCTGTTCTTGCTGGTTCTGCACACAATTTGTGTAGGAGCTCCAGTGGTTGGCAATCTGCTGCCAGAAGTAACATGAACATGAACATCAGGAAATCATTTTGTAAAATCTGCTTGATGATAAAGTGAAAGAGGGTTGGGTAATTCATCTGTTGCGCCTCATCATTATACAGCATTTACCTTCATTTTAGTAAGGTGATGAATGTATGTAGATACAGACTGACAGGTGAAGGAACACAGATTTCAAATGCTGTTGATAACGTAAGGAATGTGCTGTTAATGCATCATTTTTCCACACTGTGACCTGCGGTGTGTATTAACTACACCTGGAAGTTGGAGAAACATACATCTATATATTTATAAAGCTTTACTGAATACCTACAGGGGATATCATCATGCGAATTACACCTCTTATAGTGCTCAGAAAAAGTTTATTTAAATCCCAAAGTGTATTATGTAGCATATCCTAAAATTTATTTTGTAAAACTTCAGTTCTAAAGGCCTGTATGTGATGAGCAATGGCAATGAGGGCTGCAGTTCAATAAGTACAGTTCTTTAAACTTTTTTGCTTGCACACAGCTTTCACTCACTTCTGCAAACTGTTGTTAGCTAGTAAACCAGTGCAGTTGGGTATGTCCTAAATGCAGTATTGTGTGATCGCTTTGATGAATAAGCCTTTGATTGTATTACACAAAACACTTTGGGATATGTAATGGCCTTAGATGCTGTTTTTCCTTCATTTGGTTTGCCATATCAATTTATTTTCCTCTGGGGGCTTTTGGTTTTGGCACTAGCTTGATTCAGAAGCATTGCATAGCTAGGCCACGCAAGCACCTTCACTTTCATGTCTTGAGTCATTTTGGTGGATGACATTCAACTCTCCCAGCATGTTGCTCCCATCATGTTTCCTTTGTGTAATGGCCCACTACCGTTTGCAGAGAAGCAGATCCATATCATGAAGCTTCCACCTCCATACTTCACAAAGTGTATGGTGTTCTTGTTATTTGTGCAATTCTTCTTTCTCCAAAACTGACCTGTAGTATCACCAGAATGTGTGTTGAATTTGGCCACTGTACATTGTACAGATTGTTTTATGAAAAGGTGCTTTTACTTAAAGAATTATACAGGGTTGCCATGGGGTTGTAAAAGGTAATAAAAGGTAGTAAATTAAACTGGGCCAAATTAACGCCTGTAAAAAGTAGTAAAAAGTAGTAAACGTCATCTGGTGAGGTAGTAAATTTTCAGGCCCCCATCCAACTGGGCCTATGCGTTTTTCAATTTTTTAAACTTACGTGCATCTCCTTAAATTATTAAACTTGCGTGAATTTATTTTTATGTTGCGAGTAGGACCTGAGTGATAGAAAGCGAGTTTGCTAATAGTGTATTTCAGATCTAGGCAAATGCAAGTTTTCAGACCTCTGGCCGGAGGAATTAATGTTTAAAGGACTGGTTTAGGCAAGTACAGATATACATCTCTCTTTCGCTCTCTCACTCTCTCTCATTGTCGCTCTCTCTACGTGTCTCACTCGCTCTCTCTCTCTCTCTACTTTTCTCGCTCTCTCTCGCTCTCTTGTTGTCGCTCTCTCTCTACATGTCTCGCTCGCTTGCTCTCTCCCTCGTTGTTGCTCTCTCTTTACCTCTCTCGCTCGCTGTCTCTACCTGTCTCTCACTCTCTCTCGATCTGTGTGTGTGTTTGCTGGCCTGTTTTTGTGTCCAGTGTTGAAGTTAATATATTTGTTCGTAAGTTATTTGTTAATGAATTGCTGTTATTATAGTGTAAAATTGCACTTTACCTGAGAACCAAAGAAAAAAGTCTGACAATTTATTTTCTGTGTAATTTCTTCTATTTGGGTCTAAAAAAACACCTTACAATTTAAATTTCTTTGAATTGTTTTTTTTATTTAATTTTCCAGCATGTCCACTGTTGAGGACAACAGGACGATTTCCCTGTGAAAATAGACCTGAATTTCGAAAATAAAAAATGTGATATTAACCCAAGAACACATTCAATTTGATCAAAACAATAATATTCTGTATCTCTTCTGTTACTTGTAAGGACAACAAAACCTGTATTTTAGGTCAGCAGTGAATTATAAGTCACAGAACATCCTCTGGATAGTTTAACTGTGATAGTCCTGGTTTTATTTTAGGTTAAAAAGAGGAACATCTTGCATTTGGTGCTCCTCATGTATATCTTGCCATTGCAGTCCTTGTTCCCAGCATGTAAACCCTCACAGGACCATCACTGGAAAGCCCAGAATGTCCTCTACAGAACGCTATCGGGCTTGATGGGGATCTCTAAATATTTAAGGAAGATACAGGTGAACAAAATGTCCACTATAAAGGACATAAATGAATGGGCCGGGTCTCAGGAGGTTATTATTAGCTAGTTTCCTCCTCTTTTTTTTCAAGGCCCTAATTGAACCATTTGTTTCAAATTCCAATATGTAGCTGTTCATTTTAAAGGCCCAGTCTGTCTTTTAACTGTTATACATATATATATTTTTTACATACTGAGTATAACGTATGGACCAAGGCCTGTTGTGACATCTTGATTAATCCAAGTACACAGGAGCTTATGGTAGAGCTCCTGTGTACTTAAATATAGCTCACTCGCTTGCCCTAACAGACACACACACACACACACACCTACACAGCCCCTTTCTGACTCTCTCTCTCTCTCTCTCTCTTTCTCTCTGGTTCTGTCTGTCTGTCTGTCTCTCTCTTTCTCTCTCTCTCTCTCTCTCTCTTTCTCTCTTTCTCTCTGGTTCTGTCTGTCTGTCTGTCTGTCTCTCTCTCTCTCTCTCTCTCTCTCTCTCTTTCTATTTGACCAGTTTTTGTGTCCAGTGTTGAAGTAAAGTTATAATGACCTCGTTAAATTGTGAGGAAATATGTTATTAATTTGAGATATTTCAATACTTTACTTTTCACTTTAATTCACACACTACGCTGCAACGGTTGAAGCTTGAAGTCGTGCTGGTAGTAAAAAATATTGTGAAGGTAGTTAAAAGGTAGTAAAAAGGTAGTAAATTCAACTTAAGAATCTCTGTATAAACCCTGAAGAAGAGTGGCTGTTATGGCTGTAAAGGGGAACTCCATATTAAATATTAAAATGTTTTTTTTAAATATTAAAATGTTGCATTAAAAAGTATTTTAATGCAATGTCATTAAAGTCCATGTTGGTGTAATAGTGTATGATGATATCTGAGAGTTAGACTATGTCAGGCACCTCTTTTAAGGCTGTACAGTCTCAAACATTAGGTCCAAGTATACGTCATAGCATTCCTCTTCTTCCTCTTGTGCAAGTTTTTGCAAGGTTGTCAGACCTTTGTTAATGGCATGAGAGAGCTCCTCTCAGATTACTTTTACACCACCACTCCACCAAAGGACAACAGCAAGCCATTTCTCAAAAAGAAGATAAATATACAGAGTTCTTGAGGTAATTCCGAGGACATTTTTTGTCATTTCAGTGTAGGTAAAAATACTGTGTGTGTATACACCAGCCCACCCAATTACCCCTCCATCCCTGAACCATGCTTCTTAAAATGCAGCGCTGCCTTTCTCAAAAACAGGATGAATATTAATCATTTGTGCTAACGAGGCAGGCTGCATAATAAAGGCCAAGGGGGCTCTGATTCACTTCAGGCTTTAGCGCATGCTGCAGCCAGCCCTGGCCTGATAAGCAGCAGCAGGCAGGACAGTGCCACCGTGATGTCACAGCGAGCAGGAAAGGGGCACGTCAGGGGCTTCAGAGGACGCAGGCAGGCAGCAGCTCACTCACCAAAACAGTTGTGCCAGTCTGCTGTTGATAGTGTTTGGCCATGCTCTGTACTGGCTATACTGTGGGGATTATAGCCACTTCTGCCAGCCTGGCCAATGGGCAAAAAATGGCTATATTAATAAACCATAATGCAGTTCTTTAGATTTACAATAGACTTTTTACCAAAATCATACCTGTTTATGATCAAAAGCTCAGTGTATTTTACATACAAACCTGCAAATGGCTTAACAATGATAACAAACCGCTGCCTATTGAAAGGATACTTTGCTAAAATTATTGTTTTGACGGCTAACGTGGGAAAAACATGCCGAAAACTCTTGATTTGACTTTATGTACCACACAATGTCCAAACCCTTTCTGGTGCCACTGCACACCACACCAGCTTGAAACAATAGTAATATTTATTCTGGAGTCTAATTTATTTGCACTTTTTTGTCTGATTACATATTAATTACATATGTCCTGGTTTCACAAAAATGTATGATGTTTACTTGCTACATTTGTCTTGTATCTCCAGAATAAACTAAAGAAGGAGACATCAGTCACCGAACATATCTAAGTTGATTCACTAAATTATAAGTAAGTGGGAAAGTGCAAATTTGATTAATTAGATTGGATAACATTTACCTGAACATTAGATAGTTTAAGAAAGGTGGAATCCTGCAAGTTTCAGGAAAAAATAAAGAATTGTCTGCCAGAAATCAAGAAGTTTAAGAAAGTCAAATTGCTTTAATGGTACTTTATATGCTGTTTGCTTAACTGTAATAGTTGAACCATAGTGAAGTGATCAGTATGTTTAATTTCTGAAGAATTCCGAATGAACTATTTGCTACTTTTAATTAATTCCTAAGATGTGTTCTAATAAGAGTGAGAAAATCTGAGCCAAAAAAGCTTGGACATCTCTGGACAAATTTAATATCTTTGTTGAATTTCTACATTCTTAACACATAATTACTTTGTGGAAATAAGGCATACAATGTGATCTGAGCAAAAGAGATATTGTGCACTAACATTTGCTGAATGCCATGTTTACATGAATTACATGCTGAGGATGCATTCTTCACTGCTTTTTAGTGTCTTAAGCCTAAGGCTTAAGATTTTCCAAAGGTGATTCAGCATTAGCACTGCAATTCAGTCTAAAACCAGAATTAATCCAGGTCCTGGAAACTGGCCCTGCAATCCATGCGTGTCCTGTGTGAGTCACAGGAGAGAAGAACACAGGGTTTTAATTGACTGCACACAGTGTGTGGTTTCCACATGCCATGGCAGAGCAGGGCTTACTTAAGGGACTGGCTGAAGAGTGGAGTGACACTGTGTCAGCAGTAATTTAAATAACGCATACTGACATGACTGTAGCAGCAGGGCCTGGTGTGTGCATGTTCTCAGCCACATCAGTGTACACACACAAAAGGCAATAGCGTGTTCCAAACGGGCGGAAATCACGTCCCCACGTCTCAATCATGGAGCGCTGAGGACACGAGACGCCAGCACAGACGCAGTCTGCTGAGCCGCTGATATATGGCCCACCACTGATAGAGGACATGCAGCCCAAGGACAAGAAAGGGAGGGAGAGAAGTAATAAAGAAAAAAAAGGAGAAGTCTGGTGAAATTGATTTGGAGCCGCAATGTTAGCATTTGTCATTCCTGAGGAAACAACCTTCAGTGGCACTTTGGGGAATGTGTTTGGGCTCTGCGCTGTCTGCTCGCCTTCACGGCCTCTCCCACGCCACCGCCATCACGAGCTGCCTCAGTCTGACACCTTCTGACACTTTCTGACAGGGCCCGACAACAGAGGCGAGGCAAAGACCAGGTTACAGCATGTTGCTATGCGAACAGGTGGCAGCACGCAGGTCAGCCAGGTTTTGTACCATGGCCTCACTGGGTGTAGATTAAAGAAGAACACGTGCAAGCAATTTCCTCCGGGATCAATAAAGTGTTCTGATTCTGAAGAACAGCTGTGACTAATGGGAACCTTCATAGAAGCTGCTCTCGATTTGTCAGAGCAGAGTATTGATGAATTTAAGGCCATATACATTACAAGAAGTCTCTTTTCACGAAGTCTCATATTAACATGAATGAAAATTCAACCTGATTTTAAGAATACTGAAAATCCCTATATCAAGCAATAGTTATTATTATATACTAGGGCTGTAACAATACATGTATTCGTACCGAACCGTCACGGTACATGGGTCATGGTTTGGTACATGATGTCTTTCGGAGAATACATAGTACAACGGAGAAGACGTGATTGAAGTAATACGGAATCACAGAGGGACCAAAAAGCGCAAATAAATCATAAACCTGAGTCATAGTGTGGTGCAATAGTGCCACCTACTGTCGTAACACTTCTGCTGCCTTACACATACATAAAAATATAAGCAACTGTGTGTGTTTACTGGTTAATACAGTGCTGTTTATTTAAAATAAACGAAAACAAACCAAGCCTCATTCTTTAGAACTTTTTGTTGCTTAACTTTGCTGTATT
>JBBPDB010000001.1:30312847-30329405 GCA_037974465.1 Brachypetersius altus
ATTGTGTGTGTTTAAAAGCCTGTCTGCGTGTTCATTCCTCATGTGTCCATCGCCTCAACACCTCGTGTTCCTGCCTGGTTAATTCTGTTTTTGAGCTCTGGGAGGTCATTGTGCCGATTTTCTTTCTGTTTTGGTTTCTTTAATAAAACCCCCTGCATGAATCCCTGGTTGTCTGACCGTTCCTGCACACCCTGAGGTAAATCAGAGTCTGGGGCCCGTGCTCCAGACGCTGACAACGGTGTATGTACACTAGAACAAGGAATTATTATTTATGTACTGACGCCACACACTTTGCTGCTCACCCACTTCACCCGCGGTCGTATTTTCTTTCTCCAAAATGTTCGCACGCATGGGTCAAAGTTGGCATACATTTGCGCACATTCTGCCGTCAAGTTTGTTTCTATAGATCGCAACGTTTGCATAGAAAGAGGCGTATGCATCTTTTAGGTCCTGTTTTGTGCGTACGCAACGGTTATAAATGAGACCCCTGGTCTGGTGAGGTGTTCTTGATATACAGTCATTAGTACCTTCCAAGACTTCTCCAAGGAAGGGCAAACAGTGAACTGGCCTGAGTCCCCAAGGCTCATTGATGCCAATGGGAAGAAAAATCTTGCCCTTTTAATCCAATCCAGGAGAAGCTGCTGTATTTGCTGAAAAGGTTAATGCTATCTATAATAGAAGACAGCTTGCAGCGTATTTGTATGCAAAGCTGCATGCTCATGCATAGCTGATCGTTGTCCAGTGCTGAAAACAAAACACTACATAAAACACTAAATAAAAACAAGGAGACCACACTGACCACAGGAAACACACAATGCTAAAACGGAATAAATGATGAAAGAGCAGACAAAGACACTTTGTGAAACAGAAAGGCTACTCAAAACGAAGACAGGACAAGAAACACCTGTGACAATAGGAGTACACTTTGTACAGGTGAGTGCACTACCAAGAAGGAAGGGGAGGAGGGAGAAGACAAGGAACCATAACAAAAACACATTCCTAAATACATGGGAAGGTAAACAAGGAAGGACATAGACCAAGATAAACGCAGTGCAGATGTTACAACAGTACTGTGCAAAAAGTCTTGATAAAAGTAAATAATTTAGTTTGAGTTTTTTTCATCAAAAACCCTAATATCAAAATAAATAATGATAACATTAATATGGTTTACTTAACCATTCCCAGACTTCTGTCACGTCCATGGTCAGCGGCTGCTAGAGGCCGCTCTTTCTGTTTTGTGAAGGGGACTTTTATGTTGACGTGTCTTCACCGGCTGGGTGAGAGTTCACAGCCAGCCGGTGTTTTAGTTTAAGTGATTGTTTGTTTTGATTTGTTCTTGTTTTAGTTCTGTTAGTACTAAAACAGTTGCTGTGTTTGGTTTACCGATGTTGGTCCACTGTCGTAATCCCCTCATATGTTACTGTTTGCAAGTTCTGGTTTGTTTAGGCCCTTGATTATTTTTTAAGGCAGCTGCACCTCCCTCACTTTACTTATAGTTATCATCAAATACCTATCTGACACTATTAGTACTTAAATGATGCATTACTAAGAGAATTTCACAATATAATGCAACGACTAGAGGAACAGAGGAGAACTCTGGAAGTAAAACTATTTTTTTGTTTTACCAACTAATAAAATATACACTACATTTTAGAAAAGACACACCTTGAGATGAATGACTTTTTGCATGGGCAAGACATTTGCACAGTACTGTATATGTATATTTGTGTTCAACAGTTACATTCTGTAGCAATTGTAGTGTTTGGATCTCTCTCCCTCGCTCTCTCTTTTTCACACACACAAACACACACACACACAGGTACAGCAATTTTTCCTGCTGCCTGAAGTCGTGTTTGACTTCCACCATAATTTAACACCATCATCAGTTAACAGAGTTTGGCACTTGTGTCTCTCTTTGCCTTGATGTCTTTATTGCAAATGCTATGCAAATGTTGTCAAAAAAATAGATTCTCAGATACTGTCCAATATCAATTGGCACTGGTATGAATTCTTAAATGCCAGTTTTGCATCTGCCGGTTCACAGAAATCAGAGGCAGATGACAACAATTTCTGGAGGACCCAATGTTTATATGACAGCTGGCTCGGTATTTAAAGGTGTGTGTCGCTTTTTTCCCTATGTATAGAGAGCCAGGGGGAGCTTTGGGGCTTGGGGGAGCTTTGGGGCTTTGGAGGCCAGAGGCTCTCCCTCTGGCTCTCTATAGAGGAAAAAAGCGACATGCACCTATAAATGAATCTTGAGATGACGTTTTGCCCCATAGCTCGGCCGGAGCACAACCTAGTGCCGCAAAATTTTACCCAGACCCTCAGCTTCCCCACACCTACCAAACAAGGCCAGTCACAGAACCGGCGCGTTGGCCTCATGAGCACTGACTTTCCGGGCCAAGTTTCGAAATTTGACATGCAGGTAGATCTCCATGAGACCTTTCGAACGAGCCCTCATTTGCCCACGGGGATATACACCTACCGGGGATCCGGAGGTGCAAGTATGAAAGTTCTCCAGTATAATTTGAAGTTGTAGCATGAAGATTAAAGTGATTCATATGTGATTTTAATTGTCTTTTCATCACTTAAGTTTTTAAGGAACTTGCGCATGTATACTAATAGTCAGCTGGTGGCCTAGTGGTTAGGGCATTCGCTCTGCGACCAGAAAGTCCGGGTTCGATTCCCAAGACCGCTAGGCACCGCTGGGGTACCCTGAGCAAGGGACCGTCCCCACACACTGCACCCCGGGCGCTGTGTTCCTGGCTACCCCTGCTTCACTTGGTGAATGGGTTAAATGCAGAGGTTGAATTTCGTGCTGTTCACACTGTGTGCTGTGGTATTTTCACTTAATATCAATGTTTTATGTATTAATAGTTGTCGTGTAATAACAATGGACTTTTCAAGTCTAACAGCACGTAACAATTCAGCTGCAGTTATGTGTAGAACAGGTAGTTTATAGCATTTTATTCACATTTTTCAGCAACAGAGCATTGGTTGAAATGGGGAAGATATACAGTTTAAACTAGCTTTAACATGGTAATATCTGAAGAGATACCAGGTCACTTAATTTATCATTATCTTACATTTAGCAACCATGTTTTTTTTAATTTATGAATTGATGTTCTGTTGTTTTTTCACATGATGATTGCCACTCTGTGACTGAACAAAAAGTATTCCTTTCCTGTTACTGATTAAAGAAACATTAACTTGGTATTAGACCACTATGAAAGTGAAGCAACAGCAAATGACAGCATAATTAATAAGATGTCTGTTTTAAGTATTGGTTTTAAAGGAGGTTTGTGTTTGGGGAGTCTGAAGTTTGTGCAGATTCTCTGGGAGACCTTCACTGACTACTTGGCCTCTCAGTTCTAAACCAAATATAATGAGCCAGTGGTTTTCAGTAGTCCTAAGGCAGGGTTGATTGATTGACCCATAATAGATCTCTGGAGCCAAAAACAACTGCGTATGTTCTTTGCTGTTCGTTTTTTCTCTCCTTTTCCTTTTTACAGCAAGCTTATATTTCAAGCCTTGCATGTGAAAGGATTTTGTTATGAGTTAATTTTCATGTGTAATGTTGTAATGGGGATTTTGTAAGTTCCATCTTGCATGAAAATTCAACTGCATCGAATGTGTTCAAGAGCTGCTGATCTTATGCCTGAATTAAAAAAAATACTGGAGATCACTTAGAAAAGACTATTCCTTAGCTACTAAACTAATTTGCTGTACGTGTCTGCAATACGCATTCTGAGGATAAAAACAGTTAAGCATTTAATCTTCTTTTTGTTTGGTGAGAGAGAAATTTCAAGTTCAGTTTCATTCACATCATCATAGACAGTTGCCTTGCTGTGCAACAATTAAGCTTAAAAAGCAGTTCCAGGTAAAATGTTTAAGCCTGTATGCTATTTATCACAGAGCAACAGATAATCAGCTATAAATATATCGGCTATGAATCAGTGAGTGTTGTGCCTCTCTCATATATGAGTTAGGCTTGTTGAATAGTTGTGAATTGTAGTTATTAGTGTCAGAACAGACAAAAATGACCCCCTGTAAGTTTCCATAAGTCACAGAATGAGACAGCAAAATTAATTTTAGAAACTTTAGAGCTCCAGCAATTGAGCTGGAGCTGGAGCTTTTTCCTAACCAAAGAATAGAACACGTGCAATCTAATAACTTTTTTACTGCTGCAGACTTGTTGGAATGTTCTTGCTAATGATGCATTTCTGTACGTCATCGATTTCCACTGCAGCGAGCACATTAATGTCAACCTCCTCCCTCTCAAGCATGGTAATACTAGTGACTGGCCAGTATCAAAAGTTAGTGCTAAGTAAGATGTTTCTGCAAAAAAATATGTCAAATTAATGTTAAAATACCTTTAAAATATGTCATAATTCAAATAATAATCAGGGGACAATAGCCCAACAATAGCTGTTTGTGAGTGTACAGCTATACAAGACCATTTTGAACCTGAAACTGGAGTTTTGTGCATCCAGTATCACGTGAATCCTGTGACTCACAATACTTTGAAATTCACAAAACTTTGAAAACTGGAAAAAGATTTTTCAGGAAAAACTGGATAGTTTCTTGTACTAATGTTGGAGTGTTTGCTTTGATGGATCATGTGTTGAAGATATTGTGTTTCATGGAGGTTACCACAAGTTTATGTGTAGTAGTGGAAAAAGAGTGTCCATTATGTGAACTGACCCTGTGATTGAAAGATTGGTAAGCAGTCTGAGATATTAGAGAAGAACAAAGGAGGGAGAGAAATTTCATGTGAATGGAGGCCTTGACAACTTGGCATCTCTATTTTCCACCCTGATTCTCACAGAGTTGAAATGCAGTTTTCTGAGCCACAGTGACACTTAGTGGCAAAACCAGTGTTAATTCCGTTCTAGAGAGAGAAAGATGGGAGATCTATTTATATAGGTGCACAAACGCGCGCACACACACACACACACACACACACACACACACACGCACGCACGTCTTCTTCCTCAGTCTGGTCTTAATCAATTGTATCCGTACTCCAGCCCAGTACACTGAAACTGTTAAAATTCCTAAATTTGAGTGTAAAATTCATCCCAAAGGATGTTTATTTTGTATGCAAATGAAAGTCCTGTTTTTTCTAACTTTAGCTCAACCTGTCTAACAGTAACCATAGCCAAACACATAGGTGATTGGTTATCAGGTCTCCATGGATCCAGATCATTTACCAAGTTCAACATGTGTCTGTGTTCATGTCTTACTACATTGCTTTTCATAAACACAGAAAGCACAGAATGCTTTCACAAATTAATAGCATGATTTAATGTACTGCTTTAATCCCAAATCCTTTTCTTATGTCCTGTTTTCAAAGGTCGAACTAACCCTTGGTAAATCTTATATTTCCAAGTCACAACATTTTAGATCCCATAAACAATATATGCTTTTTGCTGGTTCACTTTTACATCTAAAAGAAAGATTGTTTGCCGAGAAATCTTAATGGAAGCTGGCCTGTATGTACCTAATACAGGCCAGATGTAGATAAGTGTATCCGTATTTGTCCAAGGTCTTCCAGGGAATATCCCCTATATAATATGAAGAAGAAAGGACTGAACCAAAAGCCAAAGAGATCTTTATGGACTAAATGTGCTTGCATGTGTGTGGGTGCATGCATGTGTGTGGTCCTAGCTTTAGTGACTCTGAATTCATTACACTATGCATTAAACGGATGATTAAAATAAGAGAAAGTACACATTTTCTTTCATACACACTGCATGAGAATGTATAACTTTTTATACATTTCACATACTTCTTTAACATGCATTTTTACAAGGCTGAGCATGAATAGTGGCAATTATTCAAAGACTATTAAGTCATTACATATCCTGCAATCAAACAAATAGTCTCCCTCTTGCGTTTCCTGCCTTGAAAAGTAATAAGCTGAATAACAAACAGTTGGAGTAGCATTCAGAGTTGGGAGAAGGCCCATGTGTCAGCTAGGGACTTAAAAGATTGATATGTCAAGTCAACAAACCACTGAATTATCCATCTCTGCTTATTTAAGTGGGAATGAATGATGGTATTTCTGGAAAATTTTGAGCTTTGCTTAATGGCATTTCTGGTTTTTCTCTTCCTTGCCATGGTCTCATGGTGTGCTTTAGACAACGAGAACGTCACTGGATGGATGTCTCTCCTTCTTTTTCATACTCCTGTTGCATCTCAGACCCCTAGGGCAACAGATGTAAGAGAATTACATTTATATTTACTCCAGCTGACCAGAATCTACCAGAAAGGACCATAGCAGTCTGGTTGTTTCTGCTTGGAATCTGACTAAATAATCTAGAAGGTGTGAACTGGCATCACTCATGAGTAATTCAGTCCAGATGTTAATCAGTTTTTTCCTCATGTCTGTTTTGTCCTACAGATTTTCCAAGAAAATTCCACTGGATTTTTTGAGACTGTTTAAGTGGTAGCATAGCTCAATTTTTACATTTAAGGATTTGGATGCGCTACCATATACTGCACAAAACTGTTTTCTCACATTGTTTGTAAAGTAATAAAGATTGCAAACAGATGTTCGAATTGTGAACAAACATTCTGGTGAAGGCCAATTGATTAAAGGTCAATTCATCAGTGTTAGGATTAGGGTTAGAATTTGGCCTAGGGTGACAGTAGGTTTTTAAACTGAGGCTGAGGTTAGGGTTAGGTAGACCAGGTTTAAGATTAAGGAAAGTCCATTTATTAGTTATTATCTGAATGCAGAAAGTACCTGCACCCATCTAAAATAAAAACATCCACATAAAGTGTTACCCAACTGACTGAAAACACTGAAACACCTTTTCTGTTCGGTTTCTGTTCTTTTCTAAGCACAGGAAAAACAAATGTCTGTAATAATTGTGCATATTGTTGCTGCATACCTTTCGTCTATTTTTTTTGTTGTTTATAATTTTTTACATGATTTGAAGGTACCAGCTACACTCGTTATAAAAACATCTTGTTACATTAACCGGCATTAAAGGTGCAGATTGTTTTTTCTTCTGTAAAGTAACCATTACAGAGGTTTTGTTTTGACAGTGAAGATTTGCTAGATAATTACTGTTTTTGGTCCCTTATGATGCAGTGGGTAGGGCTGTGACTTACACCTTCAAAGTTTGCATGTTCTCCTTGTGGTGGGTGGGTTTCCTCCGGGTTTCTCCGCTTTCTCACACAATCCAAAGACATGCGCATCAGATGAATTGGGGATTCTAAATTGATCGTGGGTGTGAGAGTGTGTGTAAAGTGTGTGTGCCCTGTGGTGGGTTGGAACCCAAGGTGAGTCCCTGCCTAGCGCCCCTGGCCCCAGGATAGGCTTTGGGTTACAGAAAGCGAGTGAGAATTAACTGATTTTATGATGAAACAGAGCAATAGAAATAATCCAAAATGGCTTCAAAAAACTTGAATTTATGCTTTGTTCACCTATAAAGTTGTTTGAAGACACAAGGTTTTGTCAATAGCATACTACACAAGCAGTCAAAAGAGATTAGGTTGAAAACCACTGGAGAATTCCTTTAACAGAATGTGGCTGTATTACAGCAACAGAAGCAGGAGAACAGGAGAGAGGAGAGAGTGACTAATCTTCAGTGCACGTGCAGGACACAGAGAACAGCCTCCAAGCCTGTTCTGAGAAATCTCCACCAACAGCTCATAAAATGACGCAATAAATGACTTGAGGTGCTCACCCCTGAGGGAGTGCTGACTTGGCACTTCGCTCTATTGTTTTAGGGTGAAATCTGACGACATGGGATCAGCTCCTTAACGAGTGGAAAAGAAAAGCAGCAGGGCTAAATTTGCATTGTTGGTTTGGAAAGTGTTTGGGAAGCCCAATAGCAGAATGGAAAAGCCCAATGTCATGAAAGCACGCAGAGCTCACAGGTTTTCTCTCTTCAGGTCCTCACATTTTCACATTCACAGGCACAGAATAAATAAACTGAAGTACATTTGTCAGCCAACCACTCTCACAAAAGCTTTTAAGTAATCCGACTCTGGGGGAAACGCATACTTTATTTGGTAAAATTGATCGTGATGGCAAAGTATGCTCCTGTGATGGTTTTCCATCTACCACCCTGTTTCCAAAAATGCTGTATGAAATATTAATTATTTTTAAAACATTTAAAACGGCTACAGAAGACTGAAAACCACCTGTTGGAATTTCTCAAAGCTAATTAGTTGGTAACTTGAGCAAATAGTGCAACAAATAAAGAATAATGTTTTTTAACTTAAAGTTGCAAAGAGGATTTCATCATCTATGATATATAATATCGAAAGAAATATTCACTGGAGAAATATTTGTGCAGATCAAAATCCAGTACTATATGAATCCAGTACTAAACAGACACAACAAATCACGGCATGAGCTCAAGAACACTTCCAAAAAACAGTGTCTGTGAAAATAATTTGGCATTGCATCCACAAATGCAGCATTAAGTTAAAACCATGCTAAAAGATACCATATATAAACATTCCTTGGGCCCAAGCTCATATTAGATGGACTGAGGCAAAGTGGAAAACTGTCATATGATCTGATGGATCAAAATTTGAAATTCTGGAAATCATGAACATTGCATCCAGCAGCTGTGATGGTTAGGGATGGTTAGATCTGTAAATCTGTTCTTAAACACTACATCTGCTAGGACGTGTGTGGTTGCTCGGACCCGTTTTAGTTGAGATTTGCTAGGTTTGTTGGAAAAATACACATTTATTTTACATGATGTTACTTTTTTATTTATTTAATGTAAAATTGCAAATTTACATGCACATTTTGGGGATGGTTTTTACCTTTGGGTTTGTTAGGGAATCGATCAGAACCAGAATCGATTAAACGGAACCGGATTCGGAATTGAAAAAATTTAAATGATACCCATCCCTAGCAATAGTATGTGAGTGCATTAGTGTACATGACATGTGTAGCCTGCACATCTGAGAGGGCACCACTACTGCTGAGTTACATTTACAGGTTTTAGAGCAACATATGCCTTCAGGGAAGGCATTATTTCAGGAAGACAATGGAAAATCACATACTGCACATATTAAAGCAGCATGCCTCTCTATGCTAAACTGGCCTGTCTGATCAAGACCTGTCATCTACTGAAAACAATGGGCACATCATTAAATAAAAAATAAGACAGAAATAAAAATCTTAAAGCAGTAAGTTTCCAGTATTTTGTGTGTGGACCTCTACAACTATTTGACACGTTCTCACAATAAAAATCAACACATACAATTATGTGATTATCTGTTTTTTCCACTCAGAAACAGCACTGATGTAATTCACTGTCAAGTTATTAACACATTGCAGAAACACTGTTTTAGTGACATTTTATTTCACATGGTGTCATGCTCACATATTATTCCCAGGTCCAAGGGATGATATTATGCATCACATCATGCACAGATCCAATCAAAGACAAGTCAAACAAACTGTGTGTTATATTCTTAAAGTCTCTGAGTAACTCTTCATATAGCGACATGCAGGGGCAGACTGGGATGAAAAATGACCCTGACATTTGGGTGTAGAATGGCCCACCACATACAATTAAGCACAACTTTTAATGAAAATTTGGGGAAAAAAGAGAGAGCATTCTGTGTGCGTGCATGTTTGTGTGTGTGTGTGTGTGAGAGAGAGAGAGAGAGAGAGAGAGAGAGAAGTGTATATGTCTCTCCTGTCTGTCTATTTTACATAAATCCCGACAAAAAACCAGCCCCAAACGTGGCCTACTACTTTCTCCACTACCAATAATAGATCATTAGCTGCTATCTCACTATTAATGTTGATGAATGGTGGTTAAAAAATAATGTTCTCACTTAAGATGATTTAGTTCAGCATTGAAGACATAGAAAAGTTACTTAAATGTCGTATTGTTTTAGCACAATGTGTTTTCCGGTGTGATATCAGACCAATAAACACATAAATAAATGAATAAACAAAGCTTCTGAATCACTGGGCTCCTAGAAAGGAGTCTAAATAAATGAGTAAATGCTTTGGGTTTGTCTCAGTTTGTGGCGACGTCTTCCGTTAACCCGGGCTGAGTGTGTCCCTTTACCTGGACCGACAGAGTTGAAGAGGCTACCTGCACCCCATTTAAAGAACTGTTTCTGTTTGCGTTCTCTGAGAACTGTGATAGCCTACGTTTCCCCTACTGTGTTTCCCAAGACTTCCTTGTGTCCAACATGACAAATATGACCCCCTCATATAAACCCGTATTGTGTTTTATCTCAAAAATAGAAAATTGTGTCATTTAAAATGAATGTCAAAAGAAAATGTAACTTTTTTTTAAATTACATGACATTGTGAAGTATTTCTATTGGTCCATTTATTATGAATCTTACACTTGGTGTCAAAATGAGCTCAGCTCCTGCAGGGCTGCTGTGGTTTCAGTTGATCTGAGAAGGTATGATGTGCATCCCAATTAAGCAGTTACTAAGATGGCAAGTTTTCCATGACTCAGTCGGTGTTATTTCTCCCCCTTGGCTCCGGAGTGTCTGCGGAGGCCTGAGAACGGGGGACATGTTCTGATACAGATGGCTCTTTACTGAGACCTCCTGAGGCCTTTGTGGTCAGTGCGATGGTCCATGCATCAGGGGCTGTCTAGACAAGATAATGACCTCTGTGCTTCAGATATGCAGGGACATGTTCTCTGCTTGATACATCTTCTCCCTCTTTGCAGCTTATCTGTGTCTGTTATGGGTGCATTGCCAGTTGTCACTCAACTACTGGACCTGGATTTGGAGCATCAAAACAGGTTACACCTCTTTTCCTGAGGTGTGCAGTTCAAAAAGTGAACCGCGAGGTTTGACCTTTGCTGAGGTTTTAAATCAACAGAAGAGAAAAAAAATCACTCAGCGATTAGTGGTGTGAACCTAAGGTGAGCCTTATCACTTGTTCTCTGATAAGCTCTTTTTCAACAGTGCCCTGCTTAGGCTGGTTAGTATCAACAGAAGTTTTGGGGATTATCTAAGGATTATCCCTTAGAGTTTATACTTTTGTTAAATTCAATTTTTATACGATGTACTTTGTTTCCAATTTTTTGGAAATTAAAAACTTAGCAAAAATGTAAAGAATGTATTGTAAAGAATGCAAAGAGCAAGGCTGAACACACCTCAGAATCTTAATCAAATAAAAAAAGAAATAGTGACAAAAACATTTGTCATGTCCTTTAAAATATGGAAGCTGCACTGATAAGAGACTTAAAATGAACTATTACACTCTAATAAGAAATGTGTTCAAAAGATTCCCGACACATTCAGTGTTCTCAAAGGCTGAAAGTGTTGATAGTCATCTGCCTGGAAATCAGAAAAGAATAGAATAAAGTAGAATAGAACGCTTTACTGTCATTGCAATAAATTAATAAAATGTGAAATATTCTTTGCCACAATAAGATATTGCAAATCATTTGTTTTATATCTTATTGTTTGTGACAGAGAAAACTCTACAGGACATTTGTAACTTAAAAGAAAAAATGTATATTTCAGAGTAAATTAGTATAAATGTACCATACTGTGCAAAAGTCTTAGGCAGCTGAGAAAATGATACTCAAAAGCTGTTTACTACCGGGCAGAAGTGTTGTGTTAAAGTCAAAACACTAATATTACAATAAATACTAATAATTTTAGACCTCTTTCTTCATGGAAGCCCAGCAGGGCTGAACAGGCCATCAGGCACACGGGGTCTCCGGTAAATTTGGGCGACCAGTTAAATTTGGGCATGGGACAGTCTCCCTGGAGCAACTTGGGGTTAGGGGTCTTGCTCAGGGACCCAGTGGTGGTATGCTGAAGAACTCATGACCTCTTGGTCCAGAGATAAATATCCTACTTACTAGGCCATCACCACCCCATTAATATCAATGAATGACTTTTTAGATAAAAGAAACCTTGATACGTCTTACTGATTTCTTTTTTCTTTGCATGTATTCTCATGTTCACTTGTGTGTTTGCTGACAAAAGAACCCCACTACGGGTAGAAATGGCTTCAAACAATTTGCCTAGGTGCCTAAGACATTTGCACAGTACTGTATAGTAGACTGGTGTAGGGGTACAGACTGGTTCTGGGGTTAGATTACACTCCAGTGTGTTAAAAGTATCCAGAATTGACAGAGAATGTATTATAGTAGCCCTTGCACAGGAGTTTCTTGACACACTATATATATTGTTTTGCTTTAATAGTCTCAGAAAATAATCAAACACATGAAACACTTGCTGGGAGTTTAGAGATGATGCCTAATTTAAGACCAAATGATCCATTCTGGAGTCACTAAAATAGTGCAGAGGTATAGCCGTCAGTTAATTTTTTCCTTTCAGGTTAAAAGGAAAGTGATTCTTTCAGCTCTCATGACTGTTTTCTGAGTCAGAATCAATATGAAATACCAAGAGTTGCTCAATAATGCACTGCTCATGTGGAGATCAGATGTTTGTAGCGAGCTATCAAAAGGAAATTCCATGGACAACATATTTCGGCAAAAGTCCTCAGTTCCTGGTATAGGGCAGTTCATCAGAGAGGAGAAAATGATTTGCCGCTAAAGAGAAAAGAAAGCCATTCAGTGTGCTGTGAGGATAGAAATGAATGATCAGGGACATAATGGGCACGCATGGTGTCACACACCCTGAATATATTCTTTCTGTTTATTGATCAAATTTGATTTAATCTTACCCTCCTCAGCTTTCAGGACTCGGACATTAGATATGTGTCATTCTCACAGTGAACATACTCTGTTCTTTTTTTGTCTACAACAGTCATTTTTTTCCAAGTGTCAGCTTTGTGACCTGAACTACAATTCCATATTACTATAACTTCTGTGATTCAAGGATATAATCTGTAATGTGATGCTTGTTCTCATCATATCCTCTGGTTACTCCTTAAATAGCACTTACAAAGCACACTTGTCTCTTTTCTGACTTTTTTCATAACCCAATAAAATGTCTACAGGCAACCACATGAAAATTGATTGCCTCTGAATGAAAGCCTTGCAGGGCGCAGTCTGTAGAAAGGCCTGGTTCGATGCCAGAAGAGACACTACAGAGTGCAGACAAACACTTGTTGGGGTGGTGCGGCCTGACATTTCATAAATCATGCCTGTCTTCATAAAAAAAGAACTTTTGGCTCAGAATAAGTCATTTAATTTTGGCTGTGACACAAAATGATGCATAAATGAGAGGGCAGTGCTGTTGGGCCAATTTCTGAATGGTGACCCGTCAGCCGACAATATCGCAATAGCCACACAAATGAAATGGGAAAGACATTATCATTTGTATTTGACACAGTGACACGGTCCAACATTCCTGTCATCCGATTTTGGAAAATGATGATCTTGAGCCAGTGTTTAAACCTTTAATGAATGGGGTTCTTATGAAATGAGCAGCAAGGTTGCCAAGCAGATTAATATGGTTATTCTATGATGGAATGTTATTTAGGAAGTAATCAAGTGCACATATTTTGAATGACAGAAATACTGAGTAAATAATAACCTTTCCCATACGCCTGTAGTGCTCTGGTCACTAATAAATGTCAGAGTTTGTTACCACTGGCTGGACGTTCATATTTCAGGTATGTGACATATTCATTACGAGGTTCACTCAGCTTTTAAGGAGGTAAAACATTTCTAGTTATTCTTGATTAGGGTTAAATTCCTGACATGAAATAGATGTGTACATATTCCTCATTAGGACCTGGAGGCAACAACACCTTAAACATCTCAATCTGAATTCTAAATCGAAGAAGTTATTCATATAAATGGTAACCAAGCTGGAAAAACAATAGCTTTCGCCTTAATATTCCTCTGGAATATGGTGCTGAGCAGAAGGCTCCCTCAGCCAAATCACCAGGTCGTTCAAAACAGTGACAAAAATAAAAATCATAGCAGGGAGATTTATACTCCATCGCCATTCCTGCAGAAGTCTTTAAGCTGTGACAGGTAATATTTAGATAAAAGCCTGGCCCTGTCAGCCTCGAGGAGAAGCAGTGGTCCCTGAAGAAGCTGGGCAGGACGGGAGAGGAAAAGGAAGAAATCTGGGTCTGCTGCCTGACAGAGGGAAATTGTGAAAACACTGCCTTTCCCTCTTTTGCCGAAGCAGTTTGTAGGTTCCTTATTATCATCCAGCACATACGTCACTGTAAAAACGACCAGCAGAGGTTTATTTTAACAGCACAGCCATTCATCAGTGCTCTGTTCCCTGCTACTGCATATAGATTTCAAGCTCATTCCAGCCCAACTCAGCTAGACCTAATATTTCTTGACATGTTTCATGACAGGTCGACTTGAAGCCACAAATGGCCGGGCCCACACCTACAGTCATCACACAACGAGGGCCTCCTGGCGAAATTCAAACAAGAGACGACCCGTGGCTTACTCTTTCCACTAGCAATGTGTGTGCAGTCCCACATGCCACTCACAGCTCTGGAGCCTTACTGGGACGCACCTGTTTCTGATTAGACTAATTGGCCATTGTGGTAAGGGAAGTGTGTGGCGTCTGTCTGAATTCTGGACCCAAATATTGGCACTGGGGGAAACGTAAACTGAGAGCCCCCGGAAACCTCAACTGGGTTGTTTCTACAGAGAAAGGATTCACTAGTAAAATCCATTGCATAACCCCATAAGCAAGCTAGCTATTTTTGGGGTGTTTTGCTTGACACTTGTCCATTGCATATGATTCCTTGAATATTTATCATAAAATAATTTATGAGTTCTTTTTTCTGTCTCAGGGAAGATATCTGTGAAGTCCATAGAAACAGAGTAAAACTCAATATGAGTGACCTCATATCCTGGGTCTCGGGTGTTGTAATCTCATTTAAATGCCAAATAAAATGTCTAAAATCCATTTAAGGCTGTTCAGGTTTCTGGTGACAAGGCCTGCATTACCAGCCGATTGTGTCATCTGGATCTGAACCTGCTCCACTGAGCTGAGATTACCTTTCTCCTTGTATTATCCCTGAATGCAAAAGACAAAAGACATACTGTACTTCTAATGGTATTAAATGCATTTATCACTGGTGTTAAGCACATTTATCAGTGTTATTAAACACATTATTCTTCCATATCTATTTTTTTATTATAAGCAGACAATGGGAGAATGTCTGAGGGATATATATGAGGCATTGCTAAACAACAAAGAGTGATTTGGCATTTTCTTGTGGGCTGTTTGGAAGCAATCATGTTTCATTTCACTGAGTTTCAAGGAAAAGCAGATTTGTGAAATAAGATACTAATAAGTAAGAAACTGTGTCATGGCATTTGCACAGTTCCAAACTGTGTTTGGAGCAAAAGCTGTATAATTTATAAGAAATGCAAAGCTTTTACTTTCAAAGTATAAAAAAACTTTTAAAGTATAACTTTAGGAGCTTTTTTAAGACAATCAATCACAGCCATGGCTCCTTCTCATAGCAGCTGGCCTGACTGCCTCTGTTGGTTTTAAAACAAATGGAGCTTGAAAGAGGTCATGTCGCCCCTCTCTTTACCCCTCTCTGTGTAGAATGACTGCTGAGCATGTTGGAGAGAAGGTGCTGTGTGAGTCTTTGGGGCTCTTTAACAGCTGGCAATTTCTGATCAGCAGAGCTGTGAGTGAAAGCACAACGCCTCCACTGAACAATCTACATATGTCCACACAGGCACCCAGCCATACACACGTCATCGGCCAAGCACATACATTCATTCTCCAGGCTGTGAGGCACAAGATTACTCACACACCCCAGACAGCAGTCTGAGGGGAGGGAGGGGCACTGATGTGCCTGCCATGTTCCCCCACTCTTTTTGGGAGTGAAGGAGTTAAAAAGTTTTGTTTTTGTTCTTTAACAACACTGTTGAATGGAAAAGTACTTCACACAAACACAGAATATCACAATTGAATAAAATCTGCAGAGTAAAAAAAGATTAAATTAAAAGGATTCATGTGCAAAGGCTTTGGTGAAGGCTTTTTTCATACATTTATATAGCTCTCAGGATATTATATTGACATTCACAATGATGGGCTCATCTAAGGATCTGAAACCACAGATCACTGACTCTTGCAAAGCAAGAGAAGACAGTAAAAAATATCTTAAAACTTACCCAGATACATCTTAACCTTCAGCCAGGAATACACAGCAACTGTGTATACTGTGTGTGTGTTTGTGTGTGTGTGTGTGTGTGTGTGTGTGTGTGTGTGTGTGTGTTTTATATATATACAGTGGAGGAAATAAGTATTTGACCCCTCGTGGATTGTGTAATTTTGTCCAATGACAAAAAAATGAAAAGTCTCAGGACAATATCATTTTAATGGTAGGTTTATTTTAACAGTGACACATCAAAAGGAAAACCGAAAACTCACTTTAAATAAAAGATATTTGTATTTCATTGAGGGAAATAAGTATTTGAACCCCTACCAACCATTAAGAGTTCTGGCTCCCACACAGTGGTTAGACACCCCTACTCAATAGTCACCCTCATTAAAGAAATCTGTCTTAACTAGTCACCTGTATAAAAGACACCTGTCCACAGACTCCAAACTCTCCAACATGGGAAAGACCAAAGAGCTGTCCAAGGATGTCAGAGACAAAATTGTAGACCTGCAC
>JBBPDB010000001.1:30331743-30346743 GCA_037974465.1 Brachypetersius altus
GGGAGGGGGAGGGAAAGAGAGAGAGAGAGAGAGAAGGAGAGAGAGAGAGAGAGAGAGAGAGAGAGAGAGAGAGAGGGAGAGAGAGAGGCCCCCCAGCTACTATGAACATCAATTATGAGCATGAATTCCTTATAAGGGGACATTATTCTTTATCAAATTGTTCAGCAATCCATTCTTTGTAAAGTAATTCATAACATGTTATGGCATGGAATAGAAAAAGAACACAAATATTAAAGTCACATGTTCACATGAGCAACAGTTTTCAGTTCATTACCTCAGACTTCAAGCAGAATGGGCATCGTATGCCTGAGCTGTTGTCCTGCACAGCAGCTACAATGTCAAAGTTGCTCCAAAGGAGAGCCACTTCTTGCATTTAGCGGTACACAGCTTCTAGATGTGTGTGAGGAATACTGCATATCATGCTGACTTAACACACAATAAAACTGTTTTCTGGATCAACTGCTGGCTCGAGCTGAGAGTTAATCTATGATAAAACCAATAAAAGGTCGTTGAACATCAACACAAAGAGATCTTTTAAAAGCATTTGGTTTTTATTTTATACCTGCAGGATCATTTCTCAAATATCCAGTCTGATTTTTCAACAACAAAACATTCCTGCATAAAAAAGAAGTAATTAAGTAAAACACTCTTAGGAAAAATATAAAACCCTTAATTTAATAAAAATGTTTTACTGCGATTGCATTAACTGAGATTTCGCAAATTGCAACATATAAAGGGATCTAGTCCAAGGTTTTAAATAGATCTCGTGCTGCACGTACCACCACTCCAACTATTTCCACACACACATTTCAGTTAATGCTGTCCATGTGTTACGGCACACGAAAGTGAACATTAGTTCAAAGTAGGACTGGACAGAATGAAAGGATATACATTAACTGTTTTGTTTGACAACGTTTTTAGTGATTATTTCAAGACAAATGTGGAGTTTTGACATCCCTCCAGAACTTTTGAGTTTGAGCTGTTTAGTGAATGTTTATTGATGATCACTGAGCATTAGCACACCAATCATCTGTACTGAATCCAAATCTGAAATCAAAATGTTCCTAGCATGTCCAGATTTTAAGCTATAGGCATAATATTGATTTTTGCAATAATTCGATATTTTGATACACATGCTGTTGCATGGCAACATAATAGATGTTACATGTGACATGTATGTTTGAGCTGCCTTGTTTGAAATACGCTTCCTGGTTGAATTCAGTGCTTAGGCCTAAGTTTAAGACAAGACAGATCAAAGGCTTGCCAATCTGAAAGGATTTTCTGGAATATGTTAAAAGTGAGTAGACGCAGCTGTTGTCAACCACCCTGACATTTTTTTTTACATTTGTAAATGCACAGCACGTGATCATGAACAAGAAAGTGAGGATTGCTTACAAGAACTGGAGAGCAGGACAAAAGCTGTTATACCGTTGTTACTTTGGCCTCACTCAGAGGTTCATAAAGAAAGCCGTGCCCTTTACCGTGCAGAAAGGTCATCTCCCAGAATTTGACTAAAATTTCCAGGTTTCCGAAGAAGAACAAGTCAAAGCCCGTCTATTCTGACTGCAAGTCTGCTCTGAAACCAGTACTGCATGAGGCAGCGAATCCAGTGCCAATTCCTCCTGCATTGTTCTGCTGAAAGTGACAGTTCTGATGGGGATCTGGTGCATGCATAACTTAAAATCTTGAATTTGAATGTTTGAATTCAGCTCACTGGATGTAGCAAAGGACACGAGGATTAGACAAAGTAGCTACCTCATATGCTGTATTCTTTGTGTACTATATTCACTTTAGTATATATATACTATAGAGGGCAAACAGCATTTATTATTATTGCCACTCAACCTTATTCACCCTGAAAATCAGTACTAACCTGGAGAGTCCTTTGAGAAACAAAATACTGCAGTCTTTAATGATAGACTACAACTGTCTTAATCACTTTGGTGGGATAATGCTGGTCTTGCAAGGACCCTGAGTACACATAGTCAGAAAAACACTTTTCCAATGTGAAACTTTGGCCCATAACAGGATCCACCTCACATGGAAGTTTATTTCAGAAAAAAACAAAAAACAAAACAGAAACACAGAAAGCAGGAAGAGACAATGCAAGGCCAAATGATATTTATTATAGAAATGCAACACCAACAGTCATCAGGTCAGAGCAGCGGTGCTTTGCATTGCTCTAGCATATCACTTGGGTGGTTTCCTTAAGTGATAGCTGTAGGCAGAAGGTTCGTAATGTATATCATCGTTTGCAGTTCTTTGTAGTTCAGCTTTGCTGAAATTTTCTTCTTAGTAAAGATGTGCTCCCCTTAAAGGCAAAACTGCTGTGCTGGTATTAGTCAGAATCAAGCATGTTTAATGAATTCTGCAGTTGCTTTAGGAAATTATTTGAAGGATAAAGAATATCCCACGTGGAGATAAATGAGGACAGCTCATCATAATTAAAGCCAAATGGATTCAAAGAGTATCAAGTTGGCACTACCAGGCAAGAGCACACAAACCAGTAGGAAGCAAAATTCCCTTAAAGCACTGGACCAAAACTAAAGAAACAAGCCTGTTTGAGGAACAGCCCAGAATTTAAGTGGGTCCAAAGCACAGCCTTGTGGATTAAAACTCCAGTAGAGAAAGAAATGAAAGCAAGATGTTTAAAGCTGGCCTGCAGCAGGACAATTAAAACTGTATTTAAAAAAAAACAAAACAAAGAGGACACACATCCACCTGAGAAAAAAAAGACAACATTGTAAGCTTGCAATAGAGTTGGCAGAAAGTTAGGGCATTTTCCTCCAAAGATGTGTAATTCCTCAGCGTCATCTTTCTAAAGTGCTCCGTTCTTCTCAGCTGCCAGAGGTCAGTGCACTGGGACTTGGGTTGTAATTACTGGAGATGCTGCTGCGACGGTTGTCCAAAAATCGCTTTGCTTTGGACGTGTTGCTTTGAAACATGCCAAGAGAAAACACAGCTTTAAGAAAACACACTGTGTCAGAAGTGGCAAGTGTGCTAGAAGAGCTTCACATTAAAGTAAAATACACTTTCACAACAATTTGCATTTGAAGTGGACCATGAGTTTGTACAGCCAAAGTTCTACTGATTAAATCTGGTGAATTCATCATCACTCAGGTTAAATGACATCTGCTGTGTGAGAAACACAGACCTCTCTACAGGACAGCTCTCCCATGGCCCAGAAAGTGAATTAGCTAGGCCATCACCTCAGGAGACAGCTTGCTTTCTCTGGAACCAGCAGACACTTCATGTAAGGCTAGCATCATTCTTATCCCTTACATTCCTGTAGAGATTCAGTTATATGATCCTATTTGTGCTTACAGATGGGTTATCGGCACAAATGAATGATCAACACTAAGGAATAGAGCTCTCCCTGACAGCCTGTGTGTGAAAAAGCAGCTTATATCACCTTTGCAAAAAATATCACCTTTGCTTTCATATTTGGAGCAATGAGCTGCAGTCTGTGATTATCCTGAACACCTAATAAGGAATTATGGTGCTCTAACTCATTATGTTCATCTGAAGCTTGGCTCTGGATGTCGTTTTCAGCTTGCGTGCAAGGGCACATTTCCAAGAAAATGTTCTGTTCATGTCCTGTTCTGTTCCTCATGGTCTCCAGCCCTGTAATGGATGGATTTGGGACATCACCTGACACGCAACCCCACAAAAAGGAAGTGCCATGAAAAACGACAAAGCATCCCACAGCTGGCAAATGTTTACCACTATTTAGGTCTATTTAGTAAAGCTGCTGCAGATGAGGCCTCTGCATAGGCGGAGTTATCAAGTGCAGGAATGTAAGACAGAACCAGATACATCCTTTAACCCTTATAAGGCACAATAATCACCACTTATAACAAACGCATTTTATAATTTTATGTGAATTATTTGTTACTCGTAGTTAATTGAAACAAGCAGAGAAACTCTGTCAAAAATGTGGAGTCGACATTATTTATATAATTGTTTCATTTAAATAACTATAACTACATAATGATATAAGTATAACTATACATTTACATTTAGCTTCCAGTTAGATCATAATACTGTATCAAATGGCTGACTTTACAAACACAGAAGCCGTTTGGAGAGCCAACAAGCAAAGTGCTGCAGGGCTCCAGAATCTGCTTCCCAGAAACTTTTTCAGCAAGTTCAGCTTGTAAGTATGATTTTGCCTTCCACTGGGAGACAACAGCCAACACCATAAAAGACTAAACAGACATAAAAATAAAGGGTTCATGGTAGGGCTGAACTCTTTCAGTGTAAACAGAGCAGCGTTAAAACACCAGTGGTTATTATCCTGACCCCGGGAATCTTCAAACTGCCTGGCTGCGATCTGTCTGGAACACTTAAATGGCGGTCACACAAGGATGCGTCCAAAAAGTGTGAACTGAGAAACATAACTGCTTTGTGTCTGATCTGCAAAATACCATGGCAATGAAATATGCTACAGTGAACCACATACTATAAAAATGAAATCAAGTATCTTCAAGAGACTCCTAAAAATGTGAATTGTAAAATGAACAGTCTGATGATGAGGGGATCCACTGGAGGGGATGCAGAACTGCATGAAATGTCTAAAGGGAAAAAAAATATGGGAAAAGAACTATAACATTTTTACCCCTCATTATTGCTGCCACAGCGACCTCAAATGACTCACTGTCTACAACAATTACAAAAACCTGTACCTGAGCTGGGATCAGTTACTGATGCATTGCATTCTTACAACAGAAGAGAAAATATAACTTCAATTAACATAGACAGTCATTTATAAGCTGTAAGATCTTTCTTCCAAAGGTAACATACTAAATAACTATTGGCACCCAACATGAAAACATGAAAGAGCATATTTGTGCTCTTTGTTCAGAGTTTACACACTGAACATATGAGAAGAAACTAGAATGAACTAAAGTTAATTTAGTATAAGGAAACAAGACTAAGACTTTTAAACCATATGTGTCCCAATCATTGGCAGCCCTTGAAATTCTTCTGAACAAAATGTAACTGAAGGAACCATTTTTTCAAGAAACTCTAGAGCAGTCACCCTCAAATGTGAGGTGACACAGAGGCCTGTAGTTAGTAATAAGCTTGAAAATGCTAATATCATGTGAGAAGCTCAAATCCAAAGTGTAAATCAGTTGAATACCTTATAAATTTACCGGGATTTACAAAATACTGTTGTAATATAACACTGATCATTACAAGTCATTGACCTTTTGTCAGTCTAGCACCAGGGATTCTGTGCTGCCCTGGCTGAAACAGGTCCCAGAATCTAAACTGCAGATAAAAGTGATCTTATTTGCTGCTTCCTGGCACAGCACATGTATTTCAGTCTGATGCTGAATGCTGGATGTTTCAGTAGCATGGAGAGAGTGTGAGGAGTCTGAAAAAATACACCAATCAGCCATAACAACAAAACAGCTCTGACCTGTCAAGGCATGGACTCCAGATGAGCTGTGGTATCTGGCGTCAAAGTGCTAGCAGGGAATCAATTTATGTCCTTTAAATCGTGAGCTTGTGTCTCCATGGATCATACTAGTTTCTCCAGCTGCTCAACTGAACTGAAATCTAAGAAACTCTTTACCTTGCTCCTTAAATCATTCCTGAACATTTTTTGCAATGTGACAGGTCAAACGAGGCCACTGCTATTAGGGAATATCATTGCCAAGATGGGGTGTACTTGTTCAGGTAGGTGGTACATCGACAAGAATGTCAGGACACAAGGTTTCCCTGCAGCCCAGAGGTTCACACTGCCTCTGCCAGCTTGCCTTCTTCCCATTGTGCACCATGGTGCCATCTCTTCCCCACATAAAAAAATTCATCAGACCAGGTCACCTTCTTCTATTCCTCCATGGTCCAGTTCTAATGCCCATGTGCCCATTATACGTGCTTTTGGTAGAGGACAGGGGTCACCATGGGTACTATGCCTGATCTGTAGCTATGCGGCCTAAAACACTGAAAAGTGTGGTGGAGTGCAGATTTCACTTTCCTACAGTTGCTCCTGGGGATTTGTCTGGTCCACTGAGGGCCAGGGATGAAGTTCATTGCAGTTTTCTGAGAAGGATGTGACCAGAGTCACAAAGGCAGCAGAAATGACCTCAAGCAAGTTCCTTTGTTCCCTTTCTGGAACAAAGAAGTTTTGTCTTCTTCCAGACTAAATATGGGGGCATCCCTTGGGAGGTCTGCCTTGATCTGGAAACACTGCAGAGAGAACTTTTTTTGTGGGTTGGTCATCTATTTGTAGAAACTGTGTCTAAACCAGGAGGAGACTCCACCTAAAAGCTTGAATTGTGCATTTCTGTTGGCACTGCCACCTGTTGGACGGGGTGGGTACCAACACTGTGATAGACTATTCTATCATAAGCCAGCATGAATGTTTTTGCCAATTTGAGCTACAGAAACTCTGGTAAGCCTATCCAGTCATTGCCCCCTCCCCATGCACATCAGCAAGCCTTGGGCACCCATGACGACCACAAAAGACCTGCAGGTTTTTTTTTTATAATTTTCAAGACCTGACTGTTTATTTGCTGCCCAATAAATTCCAACCTTTGAGTCGGGCCATTGTAACAAGATTATCAAAGTTATTCACTTCACCTTCATCAACCTGCTTTTACTGTTGGGGCTCATGTATGCACACATCGCTGTACTACATGTAATACCCACAACCACCAGAAGAGGGCAAGCTTATTCATGTGAACAGTCAGATTACATCACCATAGTTTTGTTCATTTTATTTTATAAAAAGGTATGATTAATCCACATACACAAATAAAAAATATTTCTTATCCAACACTGAAGGTTTTATAAAGCAAGTCCATTGTGCAACATGATTTGCCTTCATGGCAGATTTGTCCAAAACTGGCAAGTATGCCTCATTGCCTTTGAAAGCAGAAAGGGTCGGTATTCATTTGAATCTAAATGGAATAATGGCTAAGAAAAAAACATATCTCTCAGTGGCACGCATTAGGCTCAGCTGCCTTTCCCTGTTCCAGTAAATCCCAGCATGTGTGCCAGAGCTGAGTGAAGGCAGAGAGGGAGAGAGCCTGGGGTGTGTGAGGAGGGCTTCAGCAGGATGAAGGCATCTCCAGGGACAGTGTGATCCTTTCAGCTTTCAGAGGGCCTGCTAATCCTCCTCCACTCCTCACGAAGAACAGCTCTGCTGAATACATGACCACCATAACAAAACCCACTCACATTAGCTGTGTGAGCGAACTTCCCAGCTCCTCGTACCCTGTCCAATACTGATTAGAGATTAGTCTCTCTCTCTCTCTCTCTCTCTCTCTCTCAGAAGTGACTTCTCTCAACATTGTGACAGAACTTCACAGCAGAGTGGAGATATTTATTGATTCTTTAAATATTAAACATTAAACATTAAAGTTGATCAAATTTCACAGCAGCTGACATGACCTCTAACAGAATACATTCAAAAAATGGAGAAAAAGAACGGTCGCAAAGACTTAAAGGAAAAAAAAGCTCTTGTTTTCCTTTTCCATTCCCATAGAGACGGTAATGTAATTACGCTACTAATTAGCTTCATTAGAGCTGGCAGCTGTAGACAGTTCATAGCTAGTCTCTGAAAGCCTTGTTTTCAGAAAACAACCAAACCAGACCCTCACTCACCCCGAAAGTCCTGCTGAATTCACTCGTTTGTTTTACTGTCACGCTAAAAGGAGGTTTAGAGGCGACACGTGCATCCTTGAACCGCTCAGCTAAGACTCAAACTGCAATTCCCACTGATCACCACACGAGGGAGCCAAATTCTAAAGACTAACCAGATACAGCCAACTACTATTCTCTGACCATTCACCAGTCATTTATGGAGTCCCTGGTACGATATACAGTTCACCATATGACTGAAGGAGGCATTTGTGGCCAGCAGTTCCTGAAAGCCCAAATGTAAATTTATTCATTGTGTACATCCTCACTGCCATCCCTGACAATAATGTAGAATTAATAAGCAAGAAACAGGACAGTTTCACGAGCTGGTCTGCATCTCCTGAGATTGCCTTTTTTTTTATTGGCCGCGCCTGCTGACAAGAGGCAACCTGTACGAGGCTTGGTCATAGAGTGTATGGGGAGGTAAATGTCATGCACTGCTTGTCTTTATTGGAGGCTGCAGTGCAATCTGCCCTTTTCCGTTCTGGAACCTTTTGTTTAAATAGGAGCTTTTAATGCTAGGCACCAGATGGGCTCTCTAACAAGTGTGGACTGAGGCATGTTTACCGCTCTGTGGTGTACGTGTGCAGAACAGGTGAAAATATCAAATCCCCCCGCACCGATGGCCGAGTGCCAGATGCCATGCCTCTGCCTGTAAAGCTTTATGGGGCATGTGCAATTGTTTGGGTGATATTAGCTGAGAGCAGGCAGGACTGCATCAGATCTGTGTGATTTAAACAACTCTGGTGTGAGCTTGGGTTTGCCCATGTCAGGCTGAATGGAGTTGTTCTGGTAAGTCTAACAAATGCAATGCTTTGTGAAAATATTAATTAAGAGAACATACATACTAAACCAAATATATTGTAAAGTGCATTCTTATTTTATAAAGCCTTGGTTTCAAAAGATATTAATTATTAGCCGTAGCTCTTACACGTTTGATAGTCCCCCGGGTGGTGCTATCTATTTTGATTGTCTGAATATGCAATAGGAAAGGATATCTAACTTAAAATGGGAAAAATACTGTGGAGGGTAAGTGCATTAGTGCAGGCCAGAAAGCACACTGTTTTCTTTTTTTATCTTTTGCTTCTTGTCAAATGTCTTGTCAAATATATGAGCTGCTTGTGTAAATATATGACCACCTGGCTCTTTCTGTCAGCACAGGATCAGATTATTGTGTACATGGCAGATCACACAGCCGGCCGTGCAGAGCACCACAAAAGCCTGCACAATTTCCTGTAATTAAAACTAACGGCCAGTCCATAACACACCATACCTTTGATTGTAGTGCCTCACAGTCCTTTGATAAGTGATTTGAGCAGGCCTGTTTAACGTAATGCAGGCTACAGCGCTGATACGCTTCAGGTGTATTCCGCTGATGATCTACAACCAGGACAGCCTATTTATGTCCTTTAGAGAAATGACAGATCTTGTGTACTCTTACAAAATAAAATGAAAAGGTCACTTCAGAGCAATGCAATGGAAGTGCACACTTTGGGTTCATTAAGGATGACTAATGGATGTTTGTTTAAGGCATCATTTCTGTAAATGAAATGCGTGAGTGTGAAAAACCTTTTAAGGTTTAAAGAACCTCTACTCAATGATCTAGACAACTGCATGTGTACAAAAAACAAATAAATTGCTGCTGTTCCTATTGCGAAAAAAAAATATGATATTGTCATCGGTTGGGAAGATTTTAGCAAGTAGCAACAGCGAGTGACGTTTACTGAGACATTTGAATGGAAAATACCACAGAGCAAAGACTTGTAACATTCTGATCAGTAAAATGATATTTAAGTGGAAAGTTCATGAAACCAAAACTAATAGTACCTACATCCCCCACATAAGTTATCCGGTCTAAAAGTCGTCTGATTAGACAACAAAAATAGAAATAAATGATGACAACTGGCAATAATTTACCTTGACTTGTTTAGAAAGGAAGGACTGTGAACACCATAGAAGAATACCATACCCACACTGAAGTATGGAGGTGGGAGTATCATTATATTAGACTTCTTCTGTATAAACTGTTTAGTAAGTATATAAACAAATGTGCTGGTTGTCTTCGCTGTAAAATTATGTTCATTTATTTTACATCCAAGTTCATTTAACATTGGTCATTTGGCACAGACTAATTGTACATGAGGCCTATAGCTATTTATATGAAGGAAACCCGCAGCTCTAGCTAACCCTTGTTTTGTGAGTAGTGAGTCACACTTAAATCATACCACCATCTCATAATCGTGACAAACGAATAAACACACATGCAAAACATGTCTTCTTTAGCTTTACCAGCTGCTCCTGACCCCTGATCATGGCCTGTTCATTCTGACCATGTGCAAAGAGCTAGTGAGGTCCCCTGCCATCATTCACAGGGACAGCTCCCCTCTCTAGCAGAATCAATCGCACGTCCCCTCCCCTGACCCTCTAGGACAGAGACGGATGGGCTCCCCGCTGACCTGGCACCTTCTCCCTCTAGCTCCTGTCACAATGGGCATCTGTCACTGGCTAATAATGGGCTGTAGTCAACGGCACAGAGATCAGGTCAAGTTGGGGGTTTTCCACATGGGGCTACCATCAAACGCATCAAATCCATCACATTGCGCATCGAGGCTATCAGAGCGGCGCATTCAGATGGATGCTCCTCAACTTAATGAACTGGCCAGGTTTGACACTGCAGTTTGTTACCCAACTTGTCTGCAGCATGTAAGGATATAATTGGAGAAAAAAGTGAGAGTTTGTTCAATGAACTACTTGCGCACTGGAATGGAGAAGGAAAATTAGCAAACATACAGTTTGCAATGTGGATCAGTCTAAAGAAAGTGTCAGATAATCCATTAATCTACTACCCTGTTAAAGACGCTGGGTTGAGGCTGGTCCAACCCTCAAATAAAATTTGGGTGATCCAAAAGTGATCATGGAGGGTAGACTAAACAAATTAAGGCTAATAAGCGGCAACTGGCTTACTACATCCTTAAAAATCTGCAAAATAGGCATCAACTGAAAGGTTTTCTAGGGTGGCGGTTCTTCTGTATTTGATTCTGAATGTATTGAACTCTCCAAGGAAATACCAAAGCTATCCTCCCTTATGGTTCCTCAAGGTTTGTCTGATGACACACTCATTAACAAGATTTACACTCTTTAACGAGGTTCTTAGCTGGTTCGTGGTAGGGACATGTAGTTTAAACAAAAATGTTTAATTGCTGCAGACGGACCCATTTCATGGAAAACAAATTGTTCTCATTTAATGCAATATGTAAACAATGTTAAAGTTTCAAAACTCACTCACAGTCCATAGTCCTCATATTTAAACAGAGCTGCAAAAAAGCCTATTTTCAAGACACTGTTTGTGATGTCACAAAAAACAACAAGATATACCTACATTTATTGGTGGTTCACTTAAGAGAAAACAATCAGAGATCTTTTACATATGTTGGACTTAAAGAAATGGTAAAAAATTAGTCTGTTTAAATCTAGTGGATATTGAGAGGCTGGAAAGTGATCATGTAAAAATGAACTATTCCTTCCATTGATACCTTATGAACAAAAAATGATCCTTCTATTGCTCCCTTTTTGGCGCCTTTATTTATAAGATTGTAGATGATGGCTAAAGCATACAAAGAGCACAGATGTGGTGAGAGTACCTGATTTACTGGCCAAAACGTACAGGCACAAGGCACAATATATCCAATAAGTGTACCTTATAAACTCGCTACTCAGGGTAATAGTGTCTGTTTTGTATCTTCTGCTCTGATGTAGCTAAATCACAGAGGTTTCTGTACAACATCACAGTCTGTTCCCATTTGTGAGCATGGGCAAAGATGTGTGCAGCATCCCTCCGTCCCCTTTGCCCACTCTCATCTTGCCCAACATCTGTCGACTGGGCTGGCCTACTGTCGAGCACGCTGGAGGAATGCAGCTGCAGATTAGACCCACCTGCCAGGCTGAGATACCACAGCACTACACCACTGACATTTCACCATGACATTTCAGATCCTGTCTCTGTCTCTCTGAGGCAGGCTCTGGAGAACACTTCCCTTGTACTCTGCCTCGTCGTTTGGAGACTAGATCAGACCGGAAAATAATGAACACCAGCACGTTTGGGAACCACATCATACTATGAGATAAAAGCAAGCATTGTATGCTATGTGACACATCAGCGTATATTTTGCATTTCATTTTCCATTGCAGAGAACACCAACATGGAGACATGGAAAGTGCAAAAACAATGGACAACAAACAACAAACACTTTATAACATGTAGGCAACCTCATAATCACAGCTTTACACTATACACTACACTATAATGCTGACACTTTTCTGTGGATAGAGCATTTATTTTTGAGTGATAGAAGAGACTTTAACAATTTTATTGTAGGTGAAAACACTTTACACTCATTTTGTTATAGCTATGTACACATTGCCTCTGAGGCATTTAAATTTGGTAGGACATTTATCAGTTTCTCTCTTTTTTTCCCCTTTTTTGTTTGTATATTTTTTTACTATTGGTATTTCCTTTTTTGGGTCTTCTCTGTTGCCTGAGTGGAGTTCTGAGTGGATTCTCCACTTCTTCCTCCATAATGTTGTACTTCTCTTTCTCTAACCTGGTCTTTTTATTTGAATGTCACAAGGGACCAAGACATAGGGCACATATCAAACAAAAGAGTATGATTTTAGAATATAGCTAATCAACAAAAATGCACAGCTCGACTCAAAGCATTAACTATAATAGAGCAAATAATTATAAAAATGTGAATTGTGCAAACACTGAAAAAATATGCATCAACTTACTTCATATGTTTTTAATGGACTCCAACAGAGTCTAATTGGGAAATTGAGTTATTTTATATTGCAGTACAGGGCCATAGCGACACAGCAGTGTCCATATGCAAATGATTATGTCAGGGGTGAAACCTGATATCATTTGAAAGTAGAATAAAGGTCCACAGTGAAACAAGATAAACAAAATGAGAGTGGGGCTTTGGGTTGATTACCTAATCACCCTCTTTGTACTTCCCATCAGCCCTTTGAAATGATGCCACTGCAGCTCATCATGGTTGATCACGTGAACGATGGAGGCCAGGAAGAAATCAACCCAGAGAATCTCAAGAACTGTGCAGAGAATGGAAGTAATTAATGGGACAACAATGAGGAGAAGTTTACTGTAGCACAACTGCCATCACACACTCAGCAAGGAAGGCTTGAGCAGCATCCAGAGGTATGAAATTATAAATAAGGAGACAATGGTTGCATGTAAAGGTAGACCCACGACATACAGATATAATAATGCCGATAAATTAAAGACCTTCAACCCTGCCGATGCTGTGACGGTTCTATCTTTCTTCAGGGTCTAACTGTTTTCATTACTTTACTCTCATAATAATAAAGGTTCTTGGCCTGGAAAACTGGAAAGCCTTTAACTAATACAGAACTTTTACATTATGTGGAGCTTCTTTATGTTCTCATTTACAAAACAGCTTCTTTGAAAAAAGATCTAGCCTCTATTCTTGATGCCCTGCTTTTTCTTTAATCTTTTTTACTTTAAAGTTGTTTACTATATGTAGTGTACCTTTACATTTTTAAGGGCATTTAACCTGACTATATAATCACACAGCACAATAAATGCCTATAAATATCCGTACATTGTCTTTATGCAACTATTTATTCATGAGGGATAGATTCCGGAAGATCAAAAAGATTTATCTACTCGCACTAAAATATAAAGTTCTAGTAAGTTACATAAATAAAGTTAAACCAATTTAACTAGCTACATCATCAGTAGTCAACCAGTGCTTTAAAAATGAAATTGTTCAAAAATGTTCAGTTACCCCTAAGAAGTAATACTATGTCCTACTGAAGGGTTTGTTGTTGTACCTGCTTGGTTTAAAGGCTCCATTTTCCCCGTTGAGGCTCACACACCATTCCCACTTCCATACCTTTTGCCTGTTTGTCTGTGTTCAAGGCTGATATGTGTTAAGGAGCTCTGTTCAGACTGGCTCTTCTGATTGTGTTTTGGTTAACTCAAAAAGCAAGTGTGAACAGGTGGACTTACATATTCAGCTCTAGGCTAAATACGTCATTCATTTCTGTGATACAACAAAACCAACAAATTTAAAACAAACCATTTTCAAGTTTAATTTTCATATGGAGACTGTATGGACTGAGAAATTATAAATTGTATCAATTTTTATATATTGTATCAAACTCTAATTAAAAAAACAAGTTCTTTTATGATATTACCCTCTTACTAATGGTTGGTGACTGTGTTTCCACATGTTTTCAGCTAATCTATAGATGTCTAGCAGAGATTCCTAGTGCTAATTTCTAGTATTGTACATTTTGCTTTGTAACTGTGATCTAGGACTCCACATACATGACTCAGGTAGACTCTTAAGTGTCTCCCACTCTGCACCATGTGTGTGTTGAATGAGTTCATGAGGGAGATGTAAAGGCATTGCCTGAAGCATAGCGTCTGATCTCGTTTGCTGCCTCTTATTATGCAAACCACTCCCTGACGCCCACCCACTAATTAGGCCTAAATTAATTTGAGTCCAATCTTTCATGTCTCAGGCCCGGGCTGGGCCTCTTCCCTCCATTTACAGAATCATATTAATGTTCGTGTGGGAACACTACTCCTGCAGATGAAAAGACTGATACAATTAATTAAGTCCTGCCTCTGTTTTTCCCTCCTCTCCGAGGAGAAATGATAAGTGTGATGAGCAGGCTCTGATTAATCCCATTATATGGGCTAATAAGGAAGATCATATAAAAATCAAGGAAGCTGCACAATTATGGGGGAATGCAAATTATGCACGCTAACGAGCTGCATGTCAATTTAGGAAATGCTTTGTTTGGAAAATGTGACGTTCAGCATTCTCAACACAGGGTCATTTATTCGTTTGTGTGTGCATGTGTGTGCATGCATAATTGCAAAGGGGCATACGAGTGTGTGCATGAGTGCTTTATATTCTTTTTGCAGATCCCTCATGCTGGGTCTCTACTGTGGAGAACATCAGTATGACAGCAACGTGAGTGACCAGCATGCTTTCAGAACCATGGACAGCAGCCGCAGAGTTGCTTAGTATTAAGGCGATGCTGAAACAGCCTGGTTTCAGTTAGGAAACATGTAACAATATACATTTACATTCTGGGTTAGGTGTCCTTATGTTCTATTGCATTTCTACATTTCTACACTTTATATCCATACAGCCACTTCTAACTTTTGTACATATCCTGCAGCACACTGTTTTGTTTAGTCACATGACCTTTACTGAGTGAACAAAATTCTTAGTTTGCTTATTAAGTTTTAATAAACAAGGGCTTTGTTCCAAGCTTATCATTAACTTGCAG
>JBBPDB010000001.1:30378221-30410685 GCA_037974465.1 Brachypetersius altus
GATAACCGATAGTTCCGGGAATCAACTATCGGTGCCGATTAATCGGCAAAACCGATATATCGGTCGACCTCTAATGAGCACATAGAAGAAAATAATTGTGGGAGTTTGTAGACATGGCGGGAGTAGTCTGTGTTTACTTAGTGGGACCTACAAAAAAAGTAGTAAAATCATAAGACAATAGAACTATAAGAAAACACATAGAATGGGTCAGATGGTTGTCGCATAAAAAAAAAAAAAGAGGCAGTTTTTCTGCAGCCACTGGCACATCTTTGTTTGAAACGCATTCTGGGAAACTTGACTAACCAAATTGAAAAAGTAATCTGACGCATCCTTGACATGTGGACACTTTGAGGATGTCTGACCTGCACTCAGCTACAAGTCCAAAAAAATACAGAAAAGAATGCAGATTGAGAAACGCACATATTCCACTCAATTTACTCTAGTTTGACTGCTAGGGGTGTCTGCTGTTTGCTTTTGCACCGTGAATTTGTGTGAATTTGCACTGTGGTGCTACAAGATGTGTTAATGAGAGACTTCCTACAGCATCAGAAACTACAAACAGATGCTGAAACAACGTTCATCATCAGATTGACACTGTTTAAACTCTTGAGATCAGACGTACATGTGAGAGAAAGCAGCACACAATATGCTGTGATGCAGCGTCAATTTGAGTGCACAGTTTGTGTTATGTTTCACAAACTCCATTTTCTTAAATGAAGGGCAAATAGAACCCTGAAGAATGTTTTGGTAGGAAAGCATTTATCCACACTACTCATCACCTATCATATTGAGTTTTGTCTTGAGCTTGCTGATGAAAATTATTTCACTGAACTCTGCATCTCCTGAGTGTGCAGTTAGTGGGTGTGTATAATATAATTAAATCAAGAACTAAATTAGGCATATTGTAAGTGCATATGCCTGTGTACCTATGTATATGGCCCTCTATGTGCAAGATACTATGGCAGTGGTGAGAACCCCCTCAAACAGAACTTATGTGAATGGAAAAACAAAAGTAGCCCAATGCTTTTTAACACCTCCCTGTCATGCTAAGCTCCCTTTGACTCCAGAAGTTGAGAATGATAAAACACTGATAAAATGCAATTTAGACAGGGATTCTAACTGATCCGTCAATTTAGTAACTAAAGAGTTTGGCCTACATTAGGCATTTGCAGAGCAAAAAGACAAGGAAAATACTTCACTTTTACTTGCAACCATTACAATGAGCAATGCCAAGGTTAACAACATATTTCCTTTTTCCTTCTCTCTGCTAGTAACTGAATGGGCTCTCATGTGAAGAGTGAGAAGTTGAAGAAGAAGTGGAGAGTGGCCATGCATGCTCGACCTCAACTCCAGTCAAGCACCAGCCATTAACCTCAGCCAATCACACTGACCTTGCTGTCCGGCTGTGGAAGAGGATAATTGGCCAGTTAAGAGCGAGAGAGAGAGAGGGGGGGGGGAAGCCAAGGCACTTTTGGGATACAGGCTAGGCAGGCATAGCACACATCCTGAAAGGAATATTCTGCATATTCGTTAATATTGCCATGTGCATTTTTCCTGTGCTTTGGCTTCTAATGAGGTGGTAATGCAGAGTGTCAGATGGAAAAGCATTCTATTCTATTCTATTGAACAAACAGAGCAATCACAAAGCAGATTCCAGCTGAAAATCAACTGAACTAAGGCCACATATATGCCATTTTGACTATTTGAGGAATCACATTCAAACAGAGGGACTTTGAACAATTAGCAACCTACCAGTTCTGTTTTCAAGCTGTGCTCTGACAAACAGTATAATTAACCACATACTGTGCTCAAAATCACTTTCACAAATCCATAATAATATATATGCTTAAATTAATGTATTTAAAATGTTTTAAATTAACTATAAATCATAAAACAATTACAATTAAGTAAATAAACACTTTGGTTGCTAGTCCGTTTTGAGGGATGAGAATTGTAAATATCAACTATTCAGTAAATTAAGACCACACAAATCACTTGATTACAAATAACTCACTAAACCTTTTGTCCACTTTTACATACAAATAGCTTTAAGAGAAAAGAAACTGTGTAATCTGTTTAGTCTTAACATAGAAATGCATTTTAAGACAAAGTAGTCTTTACCCAGGACCAAGTGGAACTGTACTACAATCAAGTTTCCTTTTATGAAACATACCTTGCAGCCTTTGAAAATGCTAGCCAAATCATAAACTGATTCAGCTAAAGCACCTCATAAATCATAAACTCTATTCGCACACACCATTAAACTGAACGTCTTATATTGCACATAGACATACAGCACATACCCACTATCCAACTCTTCTGCCTGAAACAAACAACCTACACCCTAACTGCCACTGTAAATACCCCTGTATTTATTATATACTGCACATTCTCTCTGTCATTTTTTGCACAATGATGTATTACTGTCTACTTCGATATTTGCATTTTTGCACACTTAACGACTCAGTAGAATACAGGATGTCACAATACCGTATTCGTTTAAACGTGTACTGCATCTGCATTGCTGACTACAGTAAATGAAATGTTGTGTTTATCCTGTTATCTCTAGTTGTCTGCACTTATGTAGTCTTGTGGTGTTCTGTTTTTGTTCTTGGAGGAATGTTGGTTCTGGAGGAATGCTGTTTCATTCCACTGGGTACTGTGTACATAGCTGAAATGACCATTCTTTATACCATGAAAACATTAAACGATCATCATGCTGAAAAATATTAAAGTGTTCCTATAGAGCAAGATAACAAGTAATGTAGATAAAATATTATTAGAAGTAATTTGATTTATAATGTAATCACTGGTGTATAACTATTACTTTTATTCATCCAGGTGAGCGGATGAGAATACAAAAATGTTTAGAGAAGGAAATGATAGAAAGAGAGAGAGAGATAAAGACACTGGACTATATATGCCAATTTCTGTCAGCTATGGGAGCCCATGGGACAGCAGGTGTTGATTGGTGAATTTCTGGGCCACTGCTGCATGGGTACCTGTTGTCACGCCATTGGACTGAGGCGTGAAGCTCATCCCAGTGGGGGGAAAAAAGGAGGTGTGAGGTGATTACAACCAGTAATGTTGGCTCAAGAGAAACGTATGTGTGTGTGTCTTTACACACACTTGCACTAATTAAACCCTGTACTGGTGGGTAGGAGGCCCTGGGGGAGGACTGGGGGGTGAGGGTAAGGACAGGTTAATTGAACCTCCAGGGGGACGTTCACTCTAGGGGATGTCCTTTGCATTTCACCTCTCCAGCATCCATCTGAAAGCCAGACGCAAAGAAATGGAATTATGAGCATGACATCACTGCCAGTGTGGATTCCCACAAAGACCCGACAGACTGGGCTGACATAACACAGATTTACAACGTTGCTAAATCAAACGTCTGCCATGTGGTAGGCTGAACACATAACATTAACTCTCCTAACAGCTCAGTAACTATTGATCTGATCCAGGGTGCAAAGGAAAGGGCTTGTCAGAATAGACTGAGAATGGAAAAGGTCAACAGGTTGCACCACACTGATAGCACCACTGAAGGGACCTGGAGAGCGCTGATGTACTACATCCTAGGAGAGAGGATGATCAAAGAAACATGTGTCATGACTAAGCAATCTTCACTCAGGAAGTGGCACTACACCTACACCAAAATCCAGTTTCCTCTTAAAACATCAAAATCGTACTTTCTCATGTTAAAATTTTGTGTTTTGAACATGCCATCTGCCCTTTACACTGTGAATACTTCATGGTCTGCTGGCCAAGAGAAAGTGAAAGGGTTCCAAATATAAATCATAACATTTAAACCATCTGTCGAATACTGTGTAGCTCTCCCTTGTGCTACAGAATAGTTCAGGTATGAACTCACCAAGACCTCAGAAGGTGTACTGTGGTTTACATCCTTACTATTTAAGATATAGAGATATGCTTTGTTTCATATGCAGCAAATGACAACAGGGCATGTAAAGAAAAATTAAGAGAACATAGCTCGAAAGAAATTTTCATAGGACGTCTATTCTATCAATTTACTCTGAGGCCAAACTTGAGTTTAGTTACACAAGATTTGCTTACAATAAGGGCACTGTTTCTTGTGGATTCAAATGAGCTAGGAAACACCCTCACTGCTCTTTTACAAGAGATCTGTAATGACAAGAGCAAAGCAGGGCCTTAGATGTGGGATACAATGGGAAAACAATTAAGCAAACAATCTGTGGTATCCAACGCATTAATACGAAGTTATAACAAGATGGATACATCAATGGTGGATACATCTTAAGTCAGCGGTGGGCAGTGCAGATCTCTGAAGAGCTCTTTTATATCAGACACTGGGCTCCTCAGGATGAAAAGCACCCCCATTCACAACACTCTCTTCATAAAAACAATGGGATTAATTCATAGGCCACTGAATGCACTGAGAATTGAATAATGAGCTTAATATGTATGTTTCTATAGAACCAATAAGGAGTTCAATATTTTGCTGAAGCTGAAAAAAAGTCCTCAACTTCAGTCCAGCCATTAAAAAGTCCTCAACTTCAGTCCAGCCATTTCTCAATGCCTAAAGAAATTATAATTTCAATTATTTAAACGTGCTAATAAACAACAGAGAGTTCTACCATTTTAAAAACATTAATAACAATAAAGATAAATGTTATAAGTAAAACAACCATGACATTTTCTAGATTACGCCTAGCTAAATTTGTGACATTGATCATGCTAAGGCCTTTAACAGATCATGGTCAGAAAAGGTCAGATGGTTTTCTAAGTCTTATTCCTTCCATTAAAGGACTCAGGTTGATATTTGTGTTGGGGGTGGTGGAGGGGGTCTAATCAAACTTTTGGACCCCACTGTAGCAAAGTGTAACCCTCTGCAAAGTACAGACTCACATAAGAGCGCAAAGTACAGACTCAGTAAGAGATTGGTGCTGAAACTTACATAGTAAAGGCGAGCATTTAGGGGCAGAGCCTGTATCAGTGATATAAAAATATGAGCACAGCCTCCAAAGTAAGCAAAGCAGGCCCAAAATGCAAAGCCAAGATAGATGAAAATCCACTAATCCTCCAGCTTGTGGATGAAAAGACTTGGCTTAGTGTCAAAACAGAGAGGGCCAGTCCTACCTGAAAAGATTAGAAGTAAGGAAAAAGCGAGAATACATTACATGTGAGAAAGGGGGAAAAAAGGAAGCCAGAAAATGGACTTTTGGTTTGGCAACAGCTTTTCTTCCTCTTCATCTTCTTTTCTTTCTTAATCCTCGCCTCGAGGCGTTCTGTGCAGTCAAGCGTACTATTACGCGGCAACAATTAGCCAGGCTGTGGATGCTGGCACCTGGTCCGAGGCATTCAGGGGCTTTCAGCAGCAGCTGACTGTACAGCCCCCCCACCAGGTGGTCCTCCTTCAATGACATTAGCTAGTCATTCCAGTCACTCCAGGGTTAATCAAGAGCCCGTCCAAGCCCAGTCCGCCTGCGTGGAGCCCATTCAGCTAGCCACAGACACCGGGTCCTCGAATGGGCTGACTAGACAATGAACTTTTCCAACTGCACATAAAAGAGACCTAAAAAGACAGCTCATAATTTGAGAATGTTGCTTGGCTTGTCTGAAGAGTACAGCCAACCTGATGGAACAAAGACTAAATTCAATACAACTCTTCAAAAGCAACCATTGAGAAACCTATAAAGCGTCCCCCTGACTCCTTCATCCAAAGACTGACAACTCTGTGCAGTATAATGTCATCAGTATTATAGTAATATACAGCAGTTTCAAGGAAGTCTTGTCTGGGTTGGGATGCTGATTGATTGATCTGTTTGTCAGCATAGTTTTGAATTCATTTAACAGAGTCATTCACAAACAGATAAAGTGGATGCCGGATATGGAAAGGTAAATAAAGTGAAGAGAATGTACTGTGGGAAGAGAAAAGGGGGGGGCAGCTTTGGACTTTGCGCTGAAGATTCGCACAAAGCCTATGGTGTCCACCACTTGGAGCTCTGTGCACAGAGCATGAATAACATGATCTGAATAACAATAGCTATAGATTTGTACAGGCTCTCAATACTAATTAGGCGCTATATGCACTGTTTGTAGCAAAGGCGTGTGCATTGAAATGAGATGCTAAGTGCTTTTATTTCGGCGATAAATTGGTCGTCTGGTAAGCCAAAGAGGGGAATAAATTGAAGCCTTCATTACTAGTAAAAATTTAGTTCCAGAAAAGTTGCTACGATTAAAAAAAACAGGTTGAAATGTGGAATATAAGGAATGATTTGTAAAGAAACAATAAAGACCATGCAGTTCATCATTTAAACAGACATAACTGTGTTGTCTCCATAAAGACTATGGTATTCATATGAGACCAGTAATCACCAGAAATGAATCATTAAGAAAAACTGTGAGGCTCTGCAGTCCAGTCCTTCACGCTGCCCTTATGCAACAGAACTGCAGTCTTCTACTTCAGATTGTAAAGAAACTCCATTTCCACTTCAAAGGCTATCTCTGGTGTGGAGGAGGCCTGGACAAAAGCCTGATGCACACTTTTATGTTGTGTTGCTGTTTTCTGTTTCTGTTGTTGTTTTGTTTATCCTTCAATGCGGAGGACTCTATTTTGTGCAAAGATGCAAATGGCGAACACAAGGACATCCTTTAGCTTGGTACAATCACAGCCAGCTTGTGGAGGAGCCGTCGCTGCCTTTGAACCCTTTAAAGTGCCATTAACGCAGAACTTATAAATAATCAAGTAATTCCTCTTTTAAGATGGTCAACAATAGGCCACAGGAAACTGAAAGGGGCCACAGTCTTTAAACAAACAATCCCGCTGACCTGAGGCTGCAATTAAAAAATCTGCTGAGCACTATTTAGGTCGAACGGATAGAGGCAATGGTAAAGTTAAAAGCTTACCAAATTAGATAAAAGATGCAGGCACACATTCTCTCAAACAGCTTCTGTACAGTGCTCTAAGATCATGAAATCAGAAGACAGAAAATGTTGTATGGTTATTTCATTTACCAAAAAAATTGTTAAAAAATAGTTTAGAATTTAAAATTTAGCTAAAAACAGTTTAGTTATCCAAGATTTGCTCTGAATTCACTTGGAAGACAATAAGAGTATAATCATCTGATGACTGAGACTACTGATTCTTGTTGCTCACTGAAAGCAACCTTCTGCCCCTCTAATTCATACTGTTGCACACTGCTGATGTTTGCAATGTTCACAGCATAGTTAAAATAGAAAAAACAAACAAACAAAACAAAAAGCATTACTTGGGAGACACCCACCCTACAAAAACATTTTCTAAAAAATGTGATTAAACAAAAAAAAAAAAAAGGGGGGGGGGGCATAATACTGCTGGGTTACATAGCGGTTGACATTTTTGTGACATTTCAGGCTAGAATTGGATATGTGTAGGATATGAGAGGATAAGCAAAGAGAGCCGTGTTCTATTCAGGCCCAGCCTGGTTGGGCAGAGCACAGACGCCTGGCTGGGACAGGGGAGATTGAATGGTAATCAGTGCAGTACTGATAATGAATGATTGAAGGCTCTTTCTCACCAATGGTGAATTTCAATATCACAAGAGCCCTAGAGGCAGGATTCTTATCAGCACAGGCCTCAGACAAAGAAATCCACAGAATGGGAAATGGGCTTAAACACAGGCCGGCCGTGAATGACCGAGCCGATTAGCAGGAGGAGAAATCAGAGATGCAATAGAGAAAGCACACATGCACATGCAAACCCAGAGAGAGCAGAGGTTTCTAAAGAAGCTTTTGGGAGCAAGCATCATGTAGAGAATTCCTCTGGTGCTTCAGGCTGTTTCATACTGATGAGCAAGAAACAAAATACAACAAACAAAACAAAAGAGTGCCACGGTCCGACACTCACATGCACATGCTCCTCAATTGCATTCATGCGCACAGACACACACAAACATCCTCTCACACATTCAAATGCTCCTACACTACAATGCTGAAGCTTGCCAAATCTGCTCATTATCACTCCCCTTTAAGCAGCAACAGACTAAGAGATAGAGAAAAAAACCCATACAAAGCTAATAAATGAGAACACCTCTATTGTATTCACTGGAGAAAGACAGCGAGCACAACATCCATTTGGATAACCTGAGAGGACTAACGGCTGTCTCCGAGTGTTAGCAGTCTGGTGAGGGAGGAGAAAGAAAGTTCATTAATTAAACAAGGCTTGGGCAGACAGATGGAATGGCTAGCTGGATGCTAATTACTCTAAGAAGACAAGGAGGTTTAACACTCCTCCACGTCTGCCCTGCCATCAATCACAATTAGCATGCCTCCAAAACGTTCACCTAGCTCACTGAGGCAAAACAAGAGTGCGAGAGAGAGCGAGGGACATTGAGGAAGTGTGTGTGTGAGAGAGAGAGCGAGAGCGAGAGAGATATGTATTTGCTGTTGGACGGTGAGAGACGAGAGGACAGAGAAAATGTATGTTCTTTTTGACAAAAGTCAAGAGAGCACCATGTTCTTTATCATATAATTAGAAACTCTGAGTTACAAGTTTTCTGTTTGCATTGGTAAATGTCTCTTCTACCAATTATTTGCAGATTTATTATATTTTAAAGGGCTGACAATAAACATCAGCTTGGAAAAGAAACTAAAAACTTGTCAAAATAAATCATTATATGGAAAAATGATGGAAACCAATGTGTCTGTGACGGTTCCTAATACCAAAGAGACTACCAGGAGTGATGAAAATTTTAATCCAAGTCTAAATATGCAAATAAAATCATTTTTTCTACCTATAAAATCACTCAACTTCGCTGCCTTGTAAGTCTCATTCATATAAGATTACATACGTACAGTATCTTATAGACTCAAATGTGGGCCAAGTGTGAATTAACAGGCACATCCTTCATGCTTAAGAAGTGATTAAGTAACGTTTTCTCTGCTCTGCTCCGTGTTACTCCTGAGGGAGCAGTAATAATGGAGTGAGCTCAGGGTAACTCTACACCTCACCATGTCTACACAATCCCTCCCCCATACCGGGGGATCCCACCCAGATCTGGCAATGACTCACCCATTCACAACACTGCCAGAACACAGACAGCTGTCAGGCATGAATGCCTAACGGAGTTCAATGTTTTTGAGGGTGGAGCCAGTGGACTGAGTAGGGTTCAAGTTTAAAGACGCAGTACAGTTAAGAAACACTGCTATGTCCTGAAATAGATCACTGTAAATGCAGTATACTGATACTGGACAAAATGACAATGTTTATTGTTGCTGTACAATCACAATATGTTTTTTGAGTATGTCACAGTTGGACTGTATTGACTGCATTTTTATGTGGAACTGCAGCATTTTGTCAGTTCAAACAAATAAGATGACAAAAACATACTGTCAAAATTTCATGAAGTATCATAGTACATTTTCTAACCATTTCACTCACCTATACAATATACATAATAATCTGTAAATATTTCCAAGATTAAAACTGAAGCTTGATAAAGGTTCAAGTGTGGTTAATGAACATCATAAATTACTGGCCAAATCATATACAATTTTGTATTAGAAGATTTGGCAAATACACTTCAGAGGGATATGGGGAAACCAGGAAAGTGTAGAATCACAAGTATTTAAAAAAAACTAAAACAAAGCACAAACACACACACACACACACACACACACCTCTATTGTATCTGCCACCTGTTTTTCGCCAGCTATTTCTCAGCTGTCACTGCGTTGTTTACAAACTCATTCTCTACCTGTGTTTAAGCTTGGTGTTACCCACAAGAAGGAGTTGCCCCAGGGGGATTGAGTGTGTGTGTGCTGCCTTTGTTCCAGGCATCATGAGCTGAAGGCGGGGTAGACCGAGGGGGAAGGACAGGGAAAAAGAGAAAGAGAGAGAGTGAGCGAGAGAACAGTAATGCAATGAGTCATTTAGCATTAGAGGAGGAGGAGAGAGAGAGAGCGCGCACGCACGAGAGAGAGAGGGGAAAGAGGGAGGGGAGAATACTTGTGCATTTTATATGAAGCAGCAGCTATATGCCATATGCCATATGGGTCTGACTTGACTCTCCAGACAGGACTGGGCCTGACAGGCCCCTGTTCCTGAGAGTATGCCAGCATGTCTATGAATGTGTGTGTGTTTGAAAAAATAATACGTATAATGGATAACATTGCATCTGTTGGAACAGAATCTTGTATCTCCAAAAAGGTAACTTCACTGGGTTTAAGTTTAAGTTTCAATTTATATGGTTCATTCATGATTACCTGTCCTCATGATGTGAAAGGCAGCTGCATTTTCAAATATATGTATATTTTGGAGATGCAAGGTTGCAAAGTTTCGATATAACAGTGACAACAAACCCTCACTTTGTGGTATAGTGGGGGGGACAGGGGGCAACATTAGTACAGTCAGTTAGTGAGCATACATACTGTACAAAATTGTGATAAACAAAGAGTAGGATATATGGAGTAAAAAGGAATAAATGGAGAACTGATGGGAGCTGGGAAAGGGAGATCGGAACACATCTGATATTGCATGGAGCCCCTGGGAACAGCTGGTGAGTTGGGAGGAGCAGAGCAGCAGGCAGGAGGGGGAGAGGTGAGGGGGAAAAGGGGAGAGAAGCCAGTGTGCTGGAGTGAAAATGGGATTAGAGTCTGCACACTATGATTGGGTGGGGATACTGGACCCTGTCCTCATAGAGGCATGCATTAGATTTCATACTGACTGCAGGCCTTCTAAACCAGTGCTATAGACTAAGCACTGCACATGACAGAGTAGATTTCACACATTATAGAGGGAAAATAAATACTTAAATACTTATTCAACTCCATTTGACATCCAGCACCTGTATATTGGGGACTTTCATAATACTGTTAAGCCTAGAACAGGAAACATACACTCCACAGAATATATAAATGCAATTATGCTTCAAAAAGCTGAAAAACTATACTGAAACTACACAAAATAAATGTTCATGCAATATATTTACTTTATGCAAAAATTATGTGCACAAGTAAATTCAGTGAATTACTTCTTTCAGCACATCGGATTTAAGCAAAGGTACTTATTTTTATTTATTTATTTATTTAAGGAGTCTATTTTTATGCTAATTCAGAGGAAAACAAAAAGTGTCCTAGAGACTAATTCACCGCACTTCCACGCTCCACCTCTGTAAAAAGAAGCAGAGGCTTAACATAAAGCTGAAGAAAATGGTGTAATAAATGGTAAGAAAAAAAGGCAAAAGTAAGCAAAAAAGGTGCTACCATTTGGCAACACTCCTCCCTCCCCTCCTCCTCCTCCTCCTTCTGATGAGGGCTAAAAGCTGGGCTCGCATGACTGGCAGCGGGCAGGAACAGATTATGGCTATTGATTGGTGCCTGGAGATGGATCTGACTGAAGAAGAGAGGAAAAGAGAGGGCCGAGTAGGGAGGGAGTGGGGAAGAGGGATAGAGGAGAGGAAGCATGCTAACTCCATCGATTACGGTCAGTAGGGGAGGCAGTGAGGCAGACTGAAGGTCAGTGAATCTCTGTCTTACCTCTTAAATCCCACCCTCCCTACCCCAGGGCTTGTCATCAGAACTGAGCAGAGCCACCACTAACCTACCACTGTCAAAACTACCCCCGCACTGTCTTCTACAGAGTAACAAAAGCAATAAAGAGGTGAGACTGTCCTCAGAGAAATCCACCACAGCACAGGAGCATAAACCTCCAAACAAACAAGCAAACGAATTTCGCTCTGAGAGAGAGAAAAAAACCTTTACAGATCACTACTCTTTGAGGAGATTCTATACACAAGGTACTGTGCAACTCACTAAAATTATATTTATATATTTATATTTAAAGCCATTTATCTGGGTATTTTGGTCAAATATAAAAACATTAGTGTAAACAAACTAAACAAATTAGTGAAGATGCATTTGCTTGACCACTAACAAACTAGTATGCAGTATCTAGTTTGACAAATCATTCCCCGACTAAATAATCATTCCTTGACTAAATAAATTTAAATCAGGTTTGCAGTTGATGGAATTTAACGAATTGCAATTGCTTGAGTGCACGGAGAAGTCAGGAAGCAAATGTATGTACTACAAGCAATAATATTTCATTCAATAATATTAGAATAATTATTTGTTCTAGTATTAGTGTTTTTTGTTTTCCTGTCAAAAAAAAAATTCTATAAAACAAAACGAAAGGTTTACGAAAAGAACAATAAAAAGAACGTTTGCTTTGCAACCTGTTAATACACATTATACACACATCATATAAAGAATAAAATTACATTTAGACGTTCCAAATCTTTGTCTCAAGGGATCTGCAGGATGAATTTTAAGCTTACCAGCCTTGTCCATTCCAGCATGAATCATGCCAGACTTCAAACTCACAGCAGCTGTTTTTTTCAATAGAGTTGAATCAATAATAGATGACACATTATGTGTGATTTGAAAGGGCTGTGCAATACAGTGTCAGCAGGAGAGAAGCCTCTCTGTCCAAAGGGCTCCCGCAAGGCCCTCTGGAATAACATTGCTCCTTCAACCACAGCAACCTGAGAACAGCAGCACTGCGAAAGGTGGGGCAAAGAGATACACACGCAGACATGAGCAACACTCACCTGCTTAAACACACAGATGCTGGGTTGTAAGCACGGGGCAGTGTGGGGCGAGAAGAAGGAACCGCGGTGCACCTGGCTAAGCACTGGTGGTAATTTCTACATAGCCCATCCAATTAGCGCTGAGTGATGGCGCAGCAGAGAGGGAGGTTTGCTGGAGGCCTCTCCAGTTCCGCAGTGCTGCCACACAGCATCACCTGCTTTTATCAGCCAATGCCCCGAGCACCACCACTGCCTTTGAAGAAATATTCAACTAATTACCTTGGAGCACCGTCGCACAACAAGACGGCATATTGCAGGGACCCAGGCCATTGAGAGATGGGAAAATCCAAAAGGGATTTCATCTCTGAACAAATACAAACAGCTTTCAGCTACAGGGGTGAGGTTATTGTTCAGAACTAGGGAGAAAAAAAGAGAAAGAAAGCAAAACAAACCAAAAAAAAGAGTAGAAATACTGAGAATGGTAAAGAAGACAGAAGGAAAAAGTGACAAAGAAAGAGAGAAAGAGAACGTGTGCATGGGTGTGAGAGAGGCACAATACCGCAGCTGTTCCTGTAACTAACTTAACAGACAATGATGTGCGCCCATGAGTCCTCGAAAGATTAAATATTCATTAGAACAGAACAAACCTTTGTGCAAAGCTGTGAAAACTGAGGGTCTTTAGAGCTTCTCAGTCCTATTCACAAGAGATATGAGAAATAGATCTATATCATATACTGAATAAACTGAATAGGTGTTAAAAGAAAAAGAGATTGACAGACAATTCAGGAAAAGCAGGATCATCCTTAAGTTATACTTCATCTTTTCTGCTTGAGCCCACTCAATCTGGTGGGTCTTGACATTCTTGAAATAAGACAGAAAAGAGCTCTACAAATTCAAGCTGAAAGGATACAAGCTCTGGTAGAGGGTTAGTCGCGACTTCACTGCTCTGCTGGCATTAATGCACGTGGCCCGCACGAGACTGGGCAACAGTGTCCCCGTGACTATTGCTCCATCAAATAGAGGTCCAAAGAAAGGAACCTGGAAGGCAGGGGATGTAAAAAAAAAAAAAAAAAAAAAGAGAGAGATGAAAGGTTATGTGAGGAGAAGCTAGGAAAAAAGAAATAAAAAAAATGATGACCATGAAACAAAAAATCTTGAAAAAGTGACAGGTAATCTGATGGACAGATCAATCCATTTTCTCTCTATGATACAAATACACCCCTATCCCACAGAAAATCAATAAATCTGACAGGCCAAATGATTTGAGTCAATATGGAATGCTGCACTGTCCGTTCTCAAGGCTTCTATCATTAACCACAGGAGTTATTTGTGTTGTCAGCGATATAGACAAGGGAATTTCTCCAAATATTGCCAGCTATGATCTTTTAGATCATTGTGGTACATCATTTGATCAAACCTGACCACAAGCATCAAAGCTAACTCCACATGCCCTTGCGCTTTCATTTGAATTTGACTGCAGTGGGATATTGTCTAATCTGGTATTTAACATGTTACTGTGTTCGTACATTAAATTATACAGATGCTACCGTCAAAAATTACTGGATACACAGGCTGCTTTTGACCTGTCTGAAGTCCAAGAAAGCGTGTGTGTGTGTGTGTGTGTGTGTGTGTGTGTGTGTGTCTCCATGCACATACGTGTGCAGTATGAGTGAATGAGGAAGATGAAAGCTAGTGTGGTCATGATGAGAGCAGCATGCCGACAGTGCAGTAATGGACTCTAGGGGAATGGAGGGGGTGTATTTATGGGCTCTTCATTTTAGAGCAAGGTATGCGGAAGAAAGAGGCTAAGAGACCATCAAAACCCAAACCAAAATCTTGCACATCTGAATACAAAAACTAAATGTCAATGTTAAAATATTCTAAATCTACAGCTCAGTGTTCTTTACACAGTAAGTAGGGACAAGCCACAGAGAGGGCCCGATGTGAACAAATCCATCCCATTTTTGGCCCTGTTCGTACCTGAGACCACATTTGGAGGTGGTCTGGGCAGCATATAACTGTGTTCTTTCAGAATTGCGTATTCAAAAGTGTTCTGGGAAAGACAGAAGGACTGCTTATCTACATGACATCCTCCGTTTCAGCGGAAGTACATGCTCATTTGTGCGAACCAAACAGTTAAAGCGCAACATAAAGCAACAGTTTTGTATTTTTCTTCTTTTAAGTTCCACCAGATCAGGCATGTCCTGTCAGATCAAAACAATGCATTTAGTTTTTGCAAACAAAAATGATGCGCATGTTTATTTTCATATAGACCAGAGAAGTGAGATCAAGACACACACAAAGACACATATGTTCTAATGCCAGGTGTGAACTGACATACTTAGAGCTGTACACTTATGGTTAGATGTCCCAAGATGCATGTTAATGCCAATAAATGATCATTAAAAACTAGACGTTGATAAGCTGCACATGACTATTACAAAATAATATTTGTATGATGACAAATATATATAAATGTAGTACATCCAGTACTGTATAAACATTTACAGACAGTTGTATTGTAAAAGCTATTAAACTTGGCAGCACACATTTCTCAGTAAAACATGAACTTCAGAATAAATTTGAATAAAATGAATTAATAAAATGTGATTTTCGCTTAACCATTTCCAAACCTTTGCTCATAGCACCCCAATATTCCCTGTAGTTATGATTCACTACTCTGGTTTGCTTAATAAATGCTTCATTAATTCTTTCAGGTGCATGCATACTTCCAACAAGGGTGGGTGGGGGATTAAAAAGAGAAATCTGGAGGTGTATGTGGCTTGGGTTTGTGTGTGTGTGTGTGTGCGTGCGCATTTGTAAACCCACAGTGTCAAACAAAGTCACACTGTCTATTTGTGTTTGCCTAAGACTCTTACACATCACTGTTTAACAAGACTCTCTGTAAATAAACCATATATTTTTAATAAATAAAGGTTGCGCATACCTGTGGTTTCTTCAAGATCTGAATGAAGAACATGTGGTTCTTCATGGGGTAGATGACTATGAGTACATCACCAAAGTCTGTAGGAATAATTCCTCGTCGGTAGTCCCGCGTGTGCTCCGACCACACAATGTGCACTTCATCATTTCCCAGATGACGAAGCTACAATCACAATATATGAATACTTTTTAAGTAATTACCGTAAAGAGACATACTTAAAAAATGAGCTACTGAGTGGAACAATAAAATGCAATGTCTTAACTCTTCTAACACTTCAGTTCCTCTTGTAACTACACACCTTTCTAATTAGTTTCTCAGTTGGTGAATGATTCATAGTATATGATAAACCAAAGACTTGGCAGGTTAAGTGACTGTCATGAAACTGACACATGACTTATGAGTCTTCACAGCCAGACTTGAAGCTCCTCTAAGAGCACTTTCGTCTGTTTTAAAGAACAAGCTAATCATTCCATTTCCACCGGACCTTGACAACCTGAAAACACTCTAATAAGACTTAATCATGAAAATTTGTTTTGAGGAGAGCAATAATTTAGGTCTGCAAAACTTTTGCACATATATTTCAGTGCATAATGGTCCTGCATCTTGTTACAATGCTTTCAAATGTGGAGACAAATGAGTTTGAGAAATTGGATTATTATGAGCCAATCATTCGATTAAATTGACTGCTTTGTCTGTCAAATTGCTAACATTTTCATTTTACATTAAACTTGGAAATACATTTCAAGGAAATCTGTTTTTTTTTTTTTTTCCAGGTTTGTGTATTGCAGTAGGACATAAAAATAACAAGCAAAGCTCTCTCACACTATAGCGAAAAAAATGTATTTCAGACGTATAAACAAATATCTGCATAGTGGTTCATATATGAAATATGATTAAAATTTGCATTAAAATGTTTGGCCTTTAATTTTCTTCTCACTAAAGAATATCTAGTATGCCCAGAGACTGGTATTTGTGTACAGAACTAATAAGAGACAGGTGTTCAAATCTGCCATATTTTAGTGGTGGCACTGCTTGAAGGAAACAAAGTAGGAATATTTAATCGGAATGAAAGATAGAAATGTTTAATTGTTTTATGAAAATGGTTCTACTTCAACTGGAAATAACAACTTGAATCAGGTAAAGTAGGATCCCTCGATGGGCTGTCAAACATCTGCCAATGTACTGACGCCTAATGAGCCATTAACAAAACATGCCCCCTCTACCAAAAAATGCAATTACCACATTTCCCCATAAGCCCTTAATTATGATAATGGACTTAAATTAAACAAATCCACAACAAGCTGATTGGGCCAATGCATGCTGATCCATTTCAGAGACGGCAGAAGAATCAATGGCATGTAAATAGGTCAGGGGAAAAGGGGGAAATAGATAACATGCTGCACACATGTTACAGATGCCAATCGAACTGAAATGCACCAGGTGTTAAAGACAACGTTGTGATAATGCATGATTTGGATGATTGAGAGCAGAAAGCTAGTGGAGCAAGATAGGTCTGTTAATATGAATGAATACAATAATATTAGCATCATTTAACCCTCACCTAGACTCGCTTGAAAATGTAAATTGCAAAAACACATACACAGTGTACATATACACACAACAAAAGCCTGGCAAAAACAGCAGCCTCCATCTAGTCCCCCAACTAGATATGTGCTGAGTGCATGAAAGACACAGAGCAAGTATGTATGCGCGTGTGTGTGTGTCTCTGCATGTCAGGCTGACCGGCTGCCTCCTGACACTGAGGCCTTGAATGGCTGAGCCCTTCAAATAACTGCATTACTAGCACAGCCAGCTGCTCTGTCCCCCAGACTCAATTGAATTCAGGAATTCCTCTTTTTTTTCTCTTTCTATTTCCCTTCTTTTTACCCCTCCTCCCTCACTGAAAGTTGCATTTGTAAATTAGAGGGGTAACTTCCTGCCTGGCTATGACTGATAAAGCAGCCCTTTCACCCCTCCCTCTACAGACACACACTGCACGCTCGCCCCCAGAGAAGGAGCAAAGCAATTACAGGGAACCCAGCCCAAATGAATCGAACACTGCTCGTGGCACAAACCGTTCCACCACAAGCTCACACACACGCACCTCCACACTGCTGGGCCACGCCCTCGGCACATTCGCCAGGCAGAGGAAAAAATCGAACATGGCTGAGATGGACTAATGTGAGTGCTAACGGTGAGTGGGTTCAGTGAGATCCTGATGAATTTCCTCTCTGCGGGCGACCACATGATCAGATTGGGCCGTGTTCGCAAAGCAGGAGCTCAGCAGCTCATTTTGCCAGTGTTAACGGGCTAACGCCTGTCGATCGCTACCCTGCCGGCATGGGCGGAATTCGATAGCGGGGCCCCGCTGGCATCCGGCAGGCCCTTGGACCTGGCAGAGTGAGTTAATGGGCTGATCGGGGCCCAGGTCACAGCACACGCAGGAGTCAAGAGAGTCAGAACCATTACTAAGGCAGGACATGCCTACTGCTCTCTTCAGCTCTACAGTGCTCCTGCTAGTAGCAGCCAAATAGAGCCCTGTAATCAACAGCACAGTCACACAGTCACGCCTTACACATGCTTTGTCATACTGATCCACTATCAGATGAGCATACCAGCCAAAGACAAATATCCTAAACAGGTAGGCTCTAAAATTGTATGAAAATGTAAGTACATTGCCTTCAAAACCACCACCAGAAAAACTGCTGTTTAAAGTATGATATTGTAACAAATATTAATATTAAGGATAATTTATGCTGGAGCACTCAGTATGAAATATTCACATGTGAATGGTATGCCAGGACAGATGGTAAGCCACTGCAATAGATTAGGCCAAACCTAATGTACAGTACATTACCTTTCATTAACAATAATATTTGGAAAATGTAATAATGTACCTTTTTAGTAATAGAGTCATCAGAGTCAGAGGGCATACGAGTGGACACATGAAAGATGACCTCCACGGTTGAGGTAGCGTAGTAGGGTGCTGTGTTTCCCGTGCTGCCATTTCTCTGCAAACCACCCATGAACCCACAGTGAGAAGCCAAATCCACCTGAGAGAGAGAGAGAGAAAAGAAAAAAGAAAAAAGAAAAAACAGTGCTATTAGACTAATTCAAGACTAAGATCAAGTCACAGCAGGGTGTGTGAGACTGTGAGAGTGTGGTGGCTTTGTACCTCCCATCCAAGCCCAGAGACAAAGTCCTCATAAGACTGACTGCCTTCAGTATTTGACAGTATGGAGAATTTATCCTCTTGACCCTCACCAATATAGAACACTGCAATCTTGTGGGTCTCCCGACTGAAAAACATGAGCAAAGATATGAAAATAGTTTTCATACCTGTAAGCTCTTTCATATGTCAGTTTCAAATATTTATTCAAACAAATAAACTGAAATAATTTAGAGGAAAAGAAAAAATCAAGCTGGTGTATTCTAATCAAAAAAGCAATATAAACTGGGGGGCAGTATTATATATTATGCAGAAATTACATTGCTTAATGTAAAGTAAAATGGAAATATAGTTTCTAGTCTGCTGTATTGGTGTAATCCACCGTCTCCATGCTTTGATGAAAGTCTGCGAGCAATGTTGCTACGGAAGCACCATGCCCTTGCACTGTGATGTTTGGCATGCTCAGACAGCGGTTGCTATGAGCAGGGCAGGTATGTACACAGGGGGAAAATGCGGGCCGATCCTGGGGGTATTCTTTAATAAGCCCCTGTAATTAGCCACTCTGAGTGCCTATTGATTACTGCGGGTTGAGGAGTGCCGAGCTGTGTTCTGCCAGAGATGGGAAGGATTAGGCTAGTGGGGGGTTGAAAGAGAGGAGTAGCTGAGAGTGGTCTTAAAACATGTCTCACTAATAGCGCTCTTAAAGGATTTAGCCTGCATTCTGTAGTCGCACTGGGCATTGCATTAGGTGATTTTGTTCCATAAATGCACGCTATAATTATGGTTTTGAGTGATCAGCATGGTGCAATATTATACAACAAAAGTTGATGCAGTACAAGAGATTTCACCTAGTTTACCAGATTAACACTGTAGTTCCATTTCACTGTTGCAGTACCCCCATACAGTCTTCCATTTTTCCATGCAGTTGTTCATGAATATGTACTTAGTCTGATTTTGCAGTGAGGACGTAAGAGATAAAAGCACACATGCTATTAGATATCCACTGCAGCACTTAAAAGGAAGCAAGAAGGCATCTGAAACTTACCACTGCCTTGAATCCAAATTCTTAAGTTCTCGCAAAAGCTTTGAATTCTTCTTCAAGAGATGAAAGCTTTTTCTGCAGAGCAATTAACAAATGACAGTCAAGACACTACCATCATTTGAAAGACATTGAACTGTTTTATATATTGCATTAACACAACACTCGCACAGAAAAGTGTTAATGTTTTTAAAAAGCAGAATAAAATGCTTAGTTTACACTAAGCATGAGACAAAAAACGGTTTTGAAAAATCTTTAAATCATTAATAACTGTTGGTACATTTTTTTTTTTTAGTATTTAATGGTAATTTACAGTAACGTCTAGGACAGTATACATTTGGTCTCATTTTTACAAACTGAATACAAAATGTATTTTATATACAGTGGTGCTTAAAGGCTTTTGGATTTGTATATTTCTGCTCTAACGTTCCAAAACATCAAGTCATTTGCAGGTCTAAAAGATGATAAAGACAACCCAATTCAACAAATACGATGGATTAGCTTTCGGGTTAACTCTAGGATTATCAGATAATTTGGAGGAAAAAATATCAGGTGTCAAAGAACAATATCAAAGTCTGATCTTTACAACACATGGGACTGCATCACTGCACAAATAAATGAGATTCCTGTGGAATCCAGTCAATTATAAAAAAACATGTCAGGACATTTGTCCATGAACTGAACCTCAAATGGAAGTGGATCATGTAGCAAGACCCTAAGCACACAACTTGTTCTACTAAAGAACGGTACAGAAACCTAAAGTTTATGTTTCGGAATGGCCACGTCAAAGTCCTGGTCACTAAATAAATATTGCGTAAAAACCTGAAGCAATCAGTCCATGTGAGGTAACCCCACCAACATCTCAGATACAGGTTCACAAATTTTTGCCACTCCCAACAAGGAAATATTGAACCATTTTTCTCAATAAATGAATGGGCAAGAAAAACAAATCTCTCATTTATAAACTGGGTTCTGATCATCTGCTTTTAGGATGCAATTTTGTTTTAGATCATACTTATGCACACATACATACAATTCGTATGAAGGTCCACAGATTTCAAGCACCACTATATCTATACAAAACAAAGCTTGCTATGATAATGTACACACTAACACTGGCTTTTCTTTCACGTCACATGAAAAAAAAAATTATATTTTACTGCTGATCTATGTGCCACACCCAGAAACATATACCTGCGGTCCCACGAATTCATGCCAAGCTCATTAAGCAAAAGTCGGCAGAAGTAGAACGGTGCTTTGGGCTCTTGATGACAGGGCTGTCCCTGGCTGGCTGCTCTGACACTTGGGTCTTGACTCCGTCTCCATTTCAATTCCTCCTCCTCCTGGTTTGCCTGTTTTTGAAGTGCCTCAATGATGGCCCCCTCTATGTCATGGTTCATCCCCATTGGTGGTGGTGCTGGTTGAGTAAGTCTTTGCTGAGGCTGTGGCAGGCACTCTGGGCTGCTGATGCCCAGGTCCTCAAGGAGTTGGTCCAATACATCACCACTATCCTCTGCCTCCACCACAGAGGAGCATCTGCTGGTGTGAGATGAGCTTTGCTTGGAGCCAGTGGTGGAATGGTCAGTGTGGTGGTGGGCAGCTTTGTCTTCACCAACGCTACAATGCAGGCTTGTCCCATCCAAAGTCTTATAAAGAACCTTACCATCCCATGAATACTTCCCAGAGATGTCCCGCACAATAACGCGGACCTCAGAGGCATGTTCTTTGAGGTTTGTGGGGGAGCTATCTGAGGGGATTTGCAGGTAAGACACAAGAGTGCTGTCATTGAAAACAAATAACTGTAGGTTGGGACTCTTGAAGACTTCTGAGGAAAGTTCAGATGATTCCACGTAGGGATTATCGTGGTTTTCATTCACCAGGCTGTGCAGTAGGGCAGGGCCACCACTAAGTGGATGGTGACCCAAATGGTTCACAAGATGCATCATTATCATCCTAGCAGTCAGAGGAATCAACTCCATGTTCCTTCGCTTCTTCTCTGTATTAGAAAGACATCGTTAAATGAGCTTTCCAGACAAGTCAGTTAAAGTGAATTGATAAATGATTCAACTGACTTGGCCCAGGCTTATTAGGTTCTCCTTCAGCCCTTAGAAACACAATACTATCTTTTAGTATTAATGGTAAATTAAGTATTGCACTTAGTTTTGGGTGTCTTCAAACCAAGAGAATACATTTATTAGCACTATTCAGTTTCCACAAAGAGAAAAAAATGACTCATAGCTGCTTTAATGAGCACCACACCTTTTACAGGGAGCGAATAAAAGTCAGCAGTATGTGAATGCTAAGGACAGCTCGAAAGGGGTAGTCTACAGTTGTGATTAGCACATATTAAGATGCTCACATGGTGACAGGGCCATCAATACCATCATCTCCATCAAAGTAGAAAAAGCTCTTTGGGAAAACGACTGTGCTGCATTAGGGATGCACAGATCTTTGAAGTGAACTAATCAATAATGAGACTTGGTACAGGAGTATTGCTCTTAAGTTGCTTTTTGGCAGAGGATTGTTTTGTGTGCTGAGGTATAAAAGGTATATATACAAACAAAGATTTTAGTGTAAAAAGCAGTGTTTTTTCCCCATCTTCTCAAAAAAAAAGTACAATCATAAAACACATGGGAACAGAAAAGAAGGGAACACCTGAAAGAACCACTATGATATGCTGAGTACTAAAGGGGAAAATGTCCAAAAATGTTACCTAATGGATGTGGACAGGTCAAATAAGTAGAACAAAATTCATTTCTTAAATAATTGGCATAAATGGGCTCTCTTAGAGTGGATTCGGGTTGGGGGGACTAATGCACGTCTCTTTAAACGTTTTATTTCAGACAGTTCTACATTTGTTTAATATTTTTTGAAAGAGCTCTTAATTCACAGGGCAGGCAAAATGACACTGCTATTCTGCATTTTTGGAAAGGAAAATCATATGCATAGGTTTCACATACTCCTTACATACACCATTTACACCACTCAAACTAGCTAATTTGTGTTAGAAATACACACTTGTGTTTATTTATCCAGAGGGAAACTCTTTTGTCAACAAGGGGAATAAAAGATATGACAAAAGCAATAAAACAAGAACAGTATTGTAACAAAATAATCACTGACATTGCTATGTGTAAAATTTAGTGTTCTATTTAGTGTGCTAATATGTATTGAAAGCCCAAAAACATTAAGCTTACCCTCAGCCACAGTGAGAAGATTGCCAAAGTCACCTGAAGCATTGTGCATGGGGGGTGGATCAGAACTCTTGACTTGGCCTAATGTCAGGAAAGGATCGTAGTCTGTAGATAGATCAGCCAGGCTGAGTAGGTAGTGGCTTTGCTGTGTGTGTAGATTGGAGCCTGATACACAACAGTGAAGCACCTAAACAAATACAAAATAACTATCATGAACTCTATAACAAATTGCTAACAATTGGCTACATGTAATTATAGCTCCTGATGATGCTATGTCTTGTAAAACACAGAAAGAAAGAAATGTGTTTACATACAACCACTCTGCACATCGGCTTCTGTGTGGTATTAGTGATTAAGATGATTGCAGCTTATCAGAGGGACCCAAGTTTGATTCCCAACAATGCTAAACTCATACATCCAAGAGTGTAAAATCAGCCATGGCCTCCTTGGGTTGGAAAATACTAATTGCGGGCCATTTGCAAGTATTTATTTGGTCACATACAAGCTGGGTCAGTCAACGCTCTACTCCAAGCCTGTTCAGCATTATGTGCATACACTTCAAGGTAGCACAGGTTATATGAGAGGCACTCACTCCATATGTTTCAGTGCTTCACCCTCCCTGGTGCATTGCGCAATCATGGATATCTAGATAACAGGTGGGAACTCGCAATAACTAAGAAGTGCAAATGTTGCCACATATGGATTAGTCTAGCTGAGGCCAGTGGTAGACCACCATATGGAGGCAAGACATTATTTATCGAGTTAATCCAGAAGATTCAATGAGATTGTTTTTTCACCCCTTTTTTCCCCAAAATAGTAATCCATTTCTCATGCAATATGGCAGTGTATGGATTTGCTTAAACAGATGGTCATGTCTCTGTTGGCTGGACAAGATAAGACACGGTCCAGCACAGTTTATCACAGTTCCTGAACAGGGCCATTCTGTATGATTTAATTAAGACTTTATCCTTTGGCTTGTTTTCAAATACCACTCATGCAAACAATGAGCCCACAAGCTAAACAGACTTAATCAGATCCCACCTAAATCTAGCCTGCAAAAAATTTTACTGCTTTACAATCTAATAACATGTTTCTCATCATACAATAGCTACTGTGGAATATAGTCGATTTTTTAATTATTAGATAAAGATTGTTTCTTTTGTAGACTCCCATAATCTCAAAGACCAAAGAAAAGCCATAATGAAAATGCTGTACCACGGATTCTTTTTAGATGGGAAAGGAAAGACCCACATTTAAAAATAAAAAAGGAAGAAAATTGAGGCAGTTCTCCATAAACCCCAAGCTGGTTGCCATATGTACCCATTTTCGGGTCCAAATGCTACTTCATATCTCAAAATTAACCTCAAAATTAACCTACTGTACAGCTTTATTGAGCTCCATCACTTGACACAACTCTCCTTTAACCACCCTTACAGGCTCTTGCTTTTAAATGGATTGCTTTTAAAAGGAATGAAATACCACCTTTTCTATTGGTAAGCTCTCCGTAATGTAATTACTTGAGGCAGTGGTGAAGTTACTTTAGAATTCAGATGCTTATGTTTCACATTTAATTGTGCAGCTGATGTCCTTGGGCCCACGCTGTACCATAACTTTTAGGGTATATTTTAGGCACCACTTCGGGTGAAAAAATTTCCTTTTAGGTCGGTTGAGAGGTCTGTCTGCTGGATGACTTGTGTGTCAAAGTGTACGTGTGACTCAAATGGTTACTTTGCCACACCTAATTAAAATACTGGGCAACAAAAAAATCAGTGCAAAAAAACTAAAATTTGTAATTTATATTAATCTGCTACTAACATTTACTAAATAGTAATATATTGAAATACCATAACATTTCCCTAAATAGCCTAAAACTAGTACAAAAAAGTATTTATACAGCATTCTAGTAGAGGCCTGGAACCAAAAACAGTATTATTGAAAGAGCAATGTTCATCCAAGCATTTGTTTGGTGACCAAGCATCTCCCTTGCATAGCAAAAGTCTCATGGTGGGGGCAGGCTGAATTTAGGCACAACATCTTTTGAAAGAAGATGAATTCTAATGCTGCAAGCTAAAACTTAATAAAAATACATCCCACAAAAATCCTACATTATAATTTGATAAATTCATCAGCATAGTGAATTACACATGGACCCATTCTCATTAAACTCATACCGTTCTTATCCTTTAAAAGGAATTCAGGCTAAACTGAGCTTTACTTGTTTTTTAACCTGAACACCACACTGCAGATTAAGGCATGAGTTATGCACATGCATTGTTACGCAGTGTCCAGTACTGATAAATGGACAAATAAAAGTAAACCCACTGTGCTTATAATGACGAGCTAACAAATGATTAACAGTTGTGTGAGTGAAGAGCAAAAATAACGACATTTATACTGTCCTTTTTGTCTTTGCACCAGGTGCAGTTTCTCTCATATGATGATGAGCTGAATTCTCAAGATCAGTATTCATTGGCAGGCTTATCAATTGAACAATAGGGCATTTAAATAATTTGGCCATTTTTTTCCTTTGAGCATGACATCTGCACAAAGGTCTGAGGCTGACCACATCTGCTCAACAGCAAGGGACTAATATCTCATTCAGTTGGTGCCCTGGCCTGCCCCTCATCAGTGTCTGATGACTAAATATGAGCCTTTCTCTACTGTCTGCTGAGTGGATTTGGAATACTAGGAACCTTTGTTCGGAATCAATGAGGAATACATTGATTGTATTTGATGTAAAGTAATCAAATTGTGACAGATATGCTCTATAGAAATATTGACATTTCCTAGAGACATTTCCTGCAAGCGGAAGCTACTCACCCTGTAAATGTAGTCCAACAGTGGGGCTTTCTGAGAGACAGGCTCATCCAGCACTGTCATGGTGATGGGCTCCAGTAATATGGACAGAGGAACAGCCATGCACCAGTCAAGCAAGCACAGCAGTAAGGACACCATTAACTACAGCACAAAGCACAGAAAGGGGGGAGAAAATAGTAGGAGACAAGTTGGTTGGACAGAGTGTGATGTTTGTAATTCACAGCAAGGTTTCACTGTATATTGGATGCTAATCATTACTACGCTGCTGGGCTTTGAAATACTAACACTGCAGGCAGCTAGGATCTCCAAATCCCTCTAAACAATAACACACAGCTGGTGTGTTATGAGAACCCTGAAGTGAATCCAATTATTATTATTATTATTTTCTGTACAGGTTTAAATGAACCAAAGCATTCACATGATCATATTGTAAATATTCCCTGTTCCCCAGTGTACTGGAATATTTTGTACCATGAAGCAATGTATTAAGTGCTTTGTCTTTGCATCCACAGGTCAAAGGGTGTCTTCAGGACGTTGCCGAGCTTACCTTTTTATCCCCCTCCACGGTAGAGTGCTCAGCACTGGGTAGAAGAAATGCAATGGTTGCTACAAAAATCTACAAAGGAAAGGAAACGGCATCCACATGAAACACAGTTCTTTCTCAGTCAATGCACCCTAGTGAAAGAGGTAAATTATGTTCAGATTTTTGGCCTCTCTAAAGGAGACCAAAATGCACATACTTCAATTATTCTTTTTGGGAGGGAGTGCTCCAGTTTCTGCAGGTGCTGCCAGTGACAGATCAGCAGCTGAAAGATGTCACAGGCTACATGGGCCACTGCCTTATTTCCAAACTGTAAAAAAAAAAGAACGTTTCACCAGGTGTATGAGCATGCTTTTAATATTATATATCTACAAAATTATTTAGCTACACGATCACAAAAAATATGAGGGCAGGGTATAAAAAAAGCACAAATGAGAATACATCATTTGAGAATATGTGGCTTTGAAAAGATTCCACTATGTTTCTGCTTTTCTCATCACCGATGAATAATGGTCCCACGGTTTCTGAGAAATCTGCGCTCACTTAGGTTAAATGGTAAAGACAAAGCTAAGTGACAATAAAAGAACAAACGAGAACAGACTATAGAAAACCTTACCTTTAATGTGACACCCAGCACGTTTATGGCATCTTTCACTTGATGGTGAACCTTCTCTAGCCCAAGCTCCTCACAAACCCAGACCCCCAGACTACAGATAGCAACACACCTACATACAAACACAAACCACTGTTTTTGCTAAATCATCAAACAAAATGGTTTCAGATCCCAAAGATGCCTCATCAGCATATAATCACCTATAATCATCAATTTCCCCATCCACCTAACTGGCTGTGCTACATTTTGCAACAACAACTGCAACCCATAACTGGAATCCATGAGTCAGAAATCTTTCTATCTTAAAAGTGACAAATTCTTCACTCTGGAGGGCTTTTGCGTATGAGCCTTTATAAAGATCTTGTCACAACATCTCAACTGAGCTCAAGTCAGGACTTTAACTAGGCCATTTCAAAACATTAATTTTATTGCTTCTGAACATTTAGGTGGACATACTACTGTGCACTTGACAATTGTTTTACAGCACAAGCCAATCACATCTGATCACAAACTGATGATGATATATTCTCATCAGAAGTGTTACTGGGTCAATTATGACAAGTCACCATGGCATAGCAGACAAGCATCCATCCCACTATCATTAACACCATGTTTGACTGTTGGTATGACGTTCATTTTTTGTTAGCTTAACAGATGTGACAGGATCGATCTTTCAAAAGCCATTCGTTCATCAGTTCTTAAAAAAAAAAAAAGAAAATTATTTTTGACAAACGCGAGATGAGCTTTTAGGTTCCTGTTGGTTAGCAGTGGTTTTCTCCTTACAATTCACTCTGACAAACAATGTGCTCATTCTGATTCTGGCAATAATGTTATGTAAGGCAAATGCGGGCTGTAGTTCCTTAGTTGCTCACCTGGATTCTTTGAGGAATCGTAGCTGTACTGGCAACTTTTGGACAGACTGACTGGCTTTATAACCGGACATATTTCAAAAATCTTTTAATGATTTCTCTTCATCAAGGCATAGTGTACAGCTTGATATCAGAAATTATCCATTAGGCACTCAGGCTTATTGCTGGAAAGGTTCCGTTTAAGTGATGTTTAGTGATGGTATTTATCAAGACTTTTAGTGATGGTATTATCAAGTGTACCTAGTCTTACTGATCATAGTTATCTAAGTTTAGTTAATTACTTGACAAAGTAACTAACTAAACTTAGTAAGTAAGTGCTGGGAAGTATACCGATGGTATTAATTTTTTTTTCTTATACTGCAATACCGTTTTAAATAGCCTAACGAATGTCGGGAAAGTGGCGGAGCTGGTAACTTTTAAGGGGGGACCTTTTTCCACTGAAGAACCACTAAGGGAATGGAGCAGTTTATCTGAACAAGCGCTGAAGCTTCATGCGAGAGTTGCGAAATGTCAGATATACAGCGTGTGGATTACAGGGCATGACATATTACTTTTAGGGTGTGTGCTTTTGTGCAATTTTTTTTATTTTTAGTGCATGCAATTTCCCTAAAATACTTTCATATACAGTAATATTAATATACCTGCCATTCAGGGCAGGCTAGCCAACTTGGAAGCACTTTTTTCGAATTCCCCCGTGATACAAGCGCAATTTCTCCACAGTGAAAGCACTTGGACACTTCAAACTCCACAGTTCAATTGATCTCCAGGAGACCTTTCCAACGAGCCCTCATTTGTATTTTTAGCCCGAGGTCATTCACAGAAAACCATTCACGTCGCTGCAGTGTCCCAATACTTTTGGTCAGCGACCTTCCGAGTTGCATATCTCGACAGGGAATTTAAATTAAAAGAGGTGAATATGGGTTTACCTTTACATTTTCTTTAAGGGCCATGCATTAAACTGAGATTTAAATGAAACTGAAGTGTTGTGGAAGCATATTTGGGGCATATTTAGGATTTATACTATAAAAAGAGGCATTTTAAAGGCTTTTTTTTCTTTTACCAAAACACACCACGTTTTTTCACTATGCTCTTGGAATGTAAACCCCACAAAAAGCGGGGGATTACTGTATAGCATTCAGAGTGGATACATTAGAAAAAAAATGTGTGTGTATACAGCGAGGAAAGTAATAACTTTATTTATACAGCAGATATCATGGATCAGAGTGCAGCACAGATTACTTCACATGGACTCGTTCCAATATAGAACAACAAACCATAGTTAAACAGATATTAATACTTCTACTGCGTGTAAACATTCCAACACACACTCCCTGGTTCAGCTCCTGGCAGGTGCTCATTCTGGGATTTAAACTCATTTTCGCAGTAGAATTATATTATTATTATTATTATTATTATTATTATTAACAAGCACTGATAAACAAGCCCCACATTCTAAAGTTAGAGATTTTTGTTTTTTGTTTTTTTTTCTTTTTTAAAGTTGGCGTTTTTGTTGTATAGTTGCGCATGTGTCACCGCGAGTGCTAATTTATATAACTCCAGAAAAGGTTCAAGAAGCCTTGTGAAGCCTTGTGATTCACAAAAATAATGGCAGTTCTTTGAAAGGAGTTGTTTTGTTGTGCGATGACCAGTTAAGAAAGCTGTGCTTCCAACACGAAGTGCCGCAGGAGTTTTTTTTTTTTATCAATAAAATATTTTTAATTAATTTATCAATAAAACATTTCAGAGAAATGGCTGAAGTTTACCTGGCCCCTTCACAAGGTTCATTACGTGCTGTTTTCAGCAGAATGTTGACAAGGTAGTCCTAAAGATGGAAAACACAACAATGACACTGTCAGTAGAGCAATGTGGTTCCTACACAAACAGAAATGGTATCTCAGATTGATAATAAACGAAGACACTTTACCTTTATGTCCTCTTTGCCAATCACAATGTCCTGAGTTCCTGGTATGGACGGCAGTGAGGGGATCTGCCGATACAGGCTGGGGAAGCAGACCAAAGACCCGAGCAGTGTTTGTGCTTCAATCCTTGGAGCCTGTAAATAAAAGGTAAAATCTAATAATGACAGGTTCATCATAATATTAAAAATCAAAAAATAAAAGCTAAAAAATCCTGTCCAATGTGAAACACATGAAATTTTAAACAACTCACTTTACTTTTCAAGTTTCTTGAATTTCTTAAAAACTATAACCAGCAATAATAGCTGAACATCACACATACCATTAGGGACACACATGGTACAAGATTTCACCTGGATATTGTGCAGATATCGCAAGATTGGCGAAAGGGTTCACCTATCTTCTAGAGATATCTGCTCAGTTCTCAGTTTGATACTTTAAAATACTTTAAAATTAAAACAAAGTCTAAACATTTCTACCTCAAAAGAGTCTGAGCTGAGAACACGAGCGGATGCAGTAATGAAGTCCCCCACCAGCATGGTAAAGCCAGGCAGGCCCAGGAAAAAGAAACGTGGTGAACACCATCTGACCATCATGTTCAACACATCCTGAGAGAGAGAGAGATTTGGGAAGATGGTTTAAAATACAATTCAGTTTGTCCTGTTTGATAAAAATACAATACACTCATTGAGCATACTCAAGTTGTTTCATCAACTAATGTAGAAACCCAAGCAAACTTAACGACAGTCGACCATACAGACTGGACTTGATCACTTGGGGTTCAACTTAACACTGATGAACGCTGTTAGGGGATAAAATGTGTGTATGTAGGGGGGGTGTGGGGGTACCCTTTCTTTAAAACATACCAGCTGAGTCTTCAATATTTTCAATTAAACATTTTATAAAGCAAGAAAAAGTTAGATGGAAAATAAATATGTTTGGGTCCATGCATGAGGAGTGTGTGCACATTCGTTTTGAAGTCTGCAGACAATGAACAAGCACTGCCTTTTTTACACACACACACACACACACACACACACACACGGCTTGCTACTTGCTATGCTCATCTCCCTTAATTGAATCCTTTGTATAGAAAGGTGGGCAAAAAGGGCACCCACAACTGAAAAAAGGGACGCAACACAGGCAATAAAGTATGATGAAAAAAGCGACCTGGTGAGATGAAGATGTAAAATTGGTTGAAGCGTTGCGTTCGCATGGCTGTTTTACCCTTATTTCGCAATAATTGACCTTTGCGATGCCTAGCAAGTACTTGTAATTAACCGCCATAAAACTGCAGGATGATTACTTAAAATGAATGCTTTGGAAGAAGCAGCAATTTTGCCAAAGCGGTTCCATTATGCAGCTGTAAATACGGCAAGCCCAATCAAAATGTAGTTTGTGGTGAAAAGGCACATACAGTCCTTAGGGGGGAGGGGATGAATGTGAACAGTGACAAGTGTCTAGGAAAACAAAAATATGTATTGTCCATGAGTCTTCAGCTTACGCCTTAAGTAAGAAAGGGATGAACACGTACTGTTTTACTGTTTTATTAAATGTGCTGCAGTATGATTTTATTAATATGTACACACACACACACACACACACACACACACACACAGGGGAACATAACATATTTCAACACCCTGCAATTTTGCAAGTTTTTGCACTTAAAAATCATGGAGGGGACTGAAATTCACATTGTAGGTGCATTCTCACTGAGAAATCACATTTTATTGACCAGGTTTGCACACACTGCAACAGGGAATTAACCTCACTCCCCCACACAGATCTCCTGTAGATCTGTCATGTTCCGGGGCTCGGAGTTTCAGCTCCCTCCAAAGATTTTTGATTGGATTTAGGCCTGGAGGCTGGCTAGGCCACTCCAGAACCTTGATATGCTTCTTACGGAGTCACTCCTTGGTTTTCCTGGCAGTGTGCTTTGGGTCATTGTCATATTGGAAGACCCAGCCACAACCCATCATCAGTGCTCTGACTGAGGGAAGGAGGTTGTTGCTCAAAATCTCATAATACATGGCCCCATTCATCCTCTCCTTAATACATTGCGGTCGTCCTTCCCCTTCACTGAAAAGCACCCCAAAGCATGATGTTTCCACCCCCATGCTTCACAGTAGGGATGGTGTTCTTTTGATGCAACTCCTCCTTTTTCCTCGCGGCGAGTGAAGTTTAGACCAAATGACTATCTCTTATGCCTCTTCTGGATCATCCAGATGGTCACTGGCGAACTTCAGATGGGCCTGGACATGCAGTGACTTAAGCAGGGGAACGTTCCGTGCAATGTGTGATTTGAAACCATGACAGCGTAGTGTTCTACCGACAGTGACCTTGAAACTGTGGTCCCAGCTCTCTTCATGTCATTGACCAGCTCCTCGCCTTTCTCATCATCAGTGATGCCCAACGAGGTGAGATCTTGCATGGAGCCCTATTCCAAGGGAGACTAACTGTCGTCTTTAGCCTATTACATTTTCTGACGCTCTCGGATTGGCTATTTTCAAACATCCCGCCTCTAAGTACAGGGTATTTTACAATTTCAAGACACACTTTCTATATTTTGTTGGAGCTCCTTTAGCTTTGATTACAGCACTCATACACTGTGGCAGTGCTTCGATAAGCTTTTATTACATAACATTTATTTCTGTCCAGAGTTTCATTAATTTGTTGCCAAGATGTATATACACTATATACTTTTATGGTGTAAACTAGAGCCCGACCGATTTATCGGCAGGCAGATATTAGGCATTTTCCAAACTATCGGTATTGGCATTTATAATGGCCGATAAATGAATATTTCAAAAA
>JBBPDB010000001.1:30414013-30428961 GCA_037974465.1 Brachypetersius altus
TTTTCTGGATTTTTTTTCTCATTTTGTCTCTCATAGTTGAGGTATACCTATGGTGAAAATTACAGGCCTCTCTCATCATTTTAAGTGGGAGAACTTGCACAATTGGTGGCCGACTAAACACTTTTTTGCCCAACTGTATATGTAAAACTGGACAATTTTACTAAATAAATAAATGACCAAGAACAATAACTGCCATATTTGTTTAACTTGATTCTTTTTATCTACCTTTGGGACAGTGAAAATCTGATGTTTTAGAACTGATATTTAAGCAAAAAAAATTTAGAAAATTTTAAAGAGTGAACCACTGTTTTTCTTTAACCCTTTCCTATTTTAAAAAGAGGTAATATCAATGTGTTTACCTTTGCCAGTTTGTGCCAAAGCTCGTACAAATAGCTAAAGACCTTGGCATGGATTCGAGGGCAACGGATGCTGTTAACATCCCCCAAAATACCCAAAGTCCTTCTCCAGAGTACAAAGGCGGAGTCCGCATGCCAACCAGTCAAACAACCACCAGCAATGATGCTGATATCATCAGCCAGAAACTCACTGCTATCTGTAAAAGGAACAAAAAAGAGAAAGGGAAGAGAAGAGTCAGGAAAAAACAGAAACAATAAAATGTTAGAAAAAGAAGCACCACAGTAAATGTTTTATAAATACAAAATGAAGGGGGTGATAGATTTTCACACCACTTGTGTCAATTTCCTGTGTCAGTTCCACAGTTCACCTACATTCAGGAAAAGACATGGAAAAAAACTGAGATGATGTTCATGGGCCAAACAGGCAAAAAGACAAAAGAAAGACAATATTTCTATATAGACATAAATTAATTGTGGGAAAAAGAATGTGGTGTAAACAACAAAGGGATTATAGTGTTTTACCCAATCCCCATGTGTCACTGTAACTGTCTTGTGGTCTATTACTTTGGGTGCCGGGGTGAGGTTTCAGCTATATGTAATATTTCTCCAAATCCTTTCGATCACACCAAAAAAGTAAAATAAAAAACCCACAAACCAAAAAAAGTTTTTCACTATACTTACAAAAAAACCAGGAAACCTGACTCAAAACGCATACCAGAAGTTAATAGACAGCTTTTTTTCTATTTCAAAGTTAAATATAAATAATAATTAAGAAACTGCTTTGATAAGACATTCTACAAGTCTGTTGCATCTTAAAACTTGTAGTGTTAGAGAGTAGTTTTGATTTTACAAATATTTCATATGTTTATTGGCAGAAAATACCCAATGACCTCTATAATAAGTGAATTGTAAATCAAAAAGATGTCCTGGTCCTTTCTAAGTAGAGGGAAACAAAAGGACTGTATGACACCGATACTGAAAAATGCTGGAAAACATAAAGGGTTAAAAGTCCAAAAGTTTAGGCAGCAACATATAAAACTGATTCACTTGAACTCAGTTTAGCATTTTAGACTAAAACCATGTGACCGAGTGGGGGCATGGCTGGGTTGGTGGTCAGGAAGGGTGAAATGGAAAACCAGTTCAGTACCCAGATCGTGAGACATGTGCATGGCGTCCTCCAGCAGCTGAGGGCCATCGCTGTAGCCTTGGGGCAGCAGCAGGGCAGGAGAAACAGGGGGGTATGGAGACAGGGGGGCAGAGTGGAGCGAGTGGACATACTCAGAACCTACACACACATACATACACATACACACAAACACAAAGTGGTGGAAGCCCAAGGTGGAGAATCACAGATGTATTCAGTCACAACAGGAAACATTTGTGGACTAGTCACAAGGTTAGTAAATGATTCACTATTAGAATCATTATCAAATGTAAGAAGACTTAACATTTGATCATATGGAGCTTTAAATGTCTCAAAATGAACCAATCACTAAGAATCAATTTTCACTAACACATAATGACACATGTACACATAAACACAACAAAAACAATGAAATACAAAACATCATAAAGTCACACATAACACCTCATCATGCAAAGCAATGGATTCACAATGAATTCACAATGAATTCAGGAACATAGATGACAACCTTGATCATCACAGCGCTGGATCAAAGTTAAGAGATGAGTTCTCGAGAACTGCAAATGCTTGCAGAGGGCTGGGGCAGGGTATGTATGACATGGATTTTTACCATATCATGTAAATAATTATGCTCTCACACCTGGTCAGCAAAGTGTGAAAATATCAGCAACTCTTTCCAACACCTGGAAACCCTGCATGTGTGAAAATATGAAGAAGCTACTAGAATGTGAGGAAAGTTTAGGATTTGGAACATTAAGGAATTAAAGCTTTATAGATGCAAACTGTGTTTGTTCATGTTTAATTTGAGGAGATTTCAAAGGTGAGTTATTAAATATGATATCTGATGTGATATTAACTTGATGAGTTCTTGATACATGTGGAAGGGGCTGATCGCCATACCTGCCAGTGCCTCGGTGTGGCTAAGCAACAGGCTCCTCTGGCTCTCTGAGTCTGGTGCCACCCCAACGCTCACACTCACGCTGACATCATTAGGAGAGGGACAGTCAGGCTCCTCTTCCACAGTGTGCCATGTCAACAGACTGACATCAGCATCGTTGAGGTAGCAGTTGGAGGTTTCGCTACTCACACTGTCGCCTAGAGAGAGAGGGAGACGGAGAGAGAGAGAGACACACACACACACACACACACACACACACACACACACACACACACACACACACACACACACAGATAGAAAGATAGAGAGAGAATTACATATTTTAATAGACAAGCCTTAATGAATGACAATTTATTGCCTAAAGTTGGGTGAAAAACACAATACATACAATGTGGCCTGCACAAAATAACACCAAATTTTATATATGCATGTTTTCTTTTTCCCCAAATATGTTAAACTCTAAACTAATTACATTTCTTGTCGGGCATGTGCACTTATTTTCATGATTGTATTCTTCATGGACAACATTTTATTGTTATACATTTTATTTTTATTTTATAGTTAAACATTTAAATGCAGTTGAGTTGGTTACTTTTCTCCTGGAGTTTAGCCCTTGCACTGGGGAGTCCTGCCTCTCCTGTATAGTCAAGATCTCCAGGACTGCTGCTGCGTCGGACCAGAATCTGAAACACGACAATAAATAAACATAGTTCAGGAAAAGCTTGGTTGACAGTGACATTATGTGCTCATTACTATAGCCTGCAAAGACTGCAATATAAACTGTTGGACGTTATAAACCAGAACACAATAAAGAAAGAAATCACCCATCAGAGTCCCCATGCTGAGCCCTGTCCTACAGAGGGCACGGGAGCATCAGAACTGGACCAGTGGAAGATGTTCTCTCATGAGTCACAGATTGATTTAGATGTGGATGGTCTGGTGTATAAATGGTCTAACAGGGTCTGCTGCCAATCTCTTATTATAGGCATCTCAGCACGGCTTTAGAAAACTTGATGGGTCGACTCTCAATGTATCATAGATGTTTTGTCAGCACAAGGGGCCTTGGTCAATTTTAAGCAGGTGGTTTTAATGTTTTAGCTGAGAGGTGACTACATTCAAACTGACCGTGGGGGTCTCGCTCTCCCTCTTTCCTGCTGAGCCACCCTCAGAGAACCAGACAGTGCCATCAGAACTGCCTGCGTTCGGGGAGTCCTCTCTCCTCTGACCTACAGTTTCACACACACAGAAAAAAACAATGAATGAACAACAGCATCTCGAACGTGGGGAACTAATTTTTAGTGTGTGCATGTGTGTACCTGGGAAGGAATCTGTGAGCTGTTGGGTGATGTCTGAAGTGCTGCTGCTGCGAGGAAGAGGACTGTCTGCCTCACCCATCTCTCCTTCCCCTCCACATTCAGATAACTGACACTCTTCCACATCTGACACACAGAGGGATTTCATAAGACCATACACAAACCAAACCAAACTAAAAAAACCATGAATGCGCCAGTTTGCGTTAGTTTGCAGCATTTTTGTGTTAAACTAGGAATGTAATTATGCAATCTTATGAGTATAATATGCCCCACAATCAGTCATTAAGCAAATGACAATGCTATGAGGTATACAAATGTTCAACGCTTATGAAATAAACCTATGAAATGGAAAACAGAGCAAAATGAATTTGATAAAATATTAGATCTGTACAGGAGAGAATGGAGAAAGGTTGATAGAAAAAATAAAGAAGAAGCCATGATGGGGAAAACAGAAGCGAAAGAGACAGAGCAGTTACCTGAGAGTCTGTGAGAGCAGTGAGAGTTGTGTGAGATACCAGGCAAGAAAGAGCTGACAGTGTGCAGCAGCATCGGCACACTCTTAGTGGCCGGCAAAGTTTCGTACAGATGCACACAGTTGCTGATAGACTGGCTTCGCTTAGCTACCCAAGAGAATGCGCATGGATTGAGAGACAGAGAGAGAGAGAGACAGAGAGACAGAGAGAGACAGAGAACGAGATAAAACGCAAGAAAGAGAGGGCGAGAGAGAAAGAGAAGGCAAAGTCAATCATAGTTTACACAATTGCAAAACAATGCATGCAAAGAGCTTTTCTTTGGATAAGCAGGGGGCAAGAAAAACAAAGTCACACTGGGCTGACAATAAACAAGAATATTTGCTTGCATTTGTTTTCTATAAAGACACAAAGAACTTTAATAAGAATTTATTAAATAAGTAAGAGAACAGATGTAATTGCTTAACTGAAGAATTGCAATATAGTAAAAACTTTACTTGTGTTGAGCAACCAATAAATGCTGTCCTACAATTCTAAACTCTGCAGCTTTTACTTACAAAACAAGGGTAACAACTTGAGGAGGTGCCACCTAGAAAATTCTAAAGTTCAGGTTTTGATCAGTAGATTGTCGGACACCCTACTGGTCATCCCTCATCAAAGCAATGCAATCTCAAAAACGGAGAATATTTTGTCTTCCAAAGTAACAGAATTGATTATCTTTCAGTTCTTCAATGAACTTTGGCACTGTAATTTCTGCTTTTTTATCATTACTTTAAAGACTACCGTTACAGATTGCACACAGAGATTTTTCTATGAGATTAAATTTCTCTGCTATATTCTCTGTATCAATCTTCGCTCAAGTGGTATTTTCCGCAGTGGCTTCAACCCTTGTGATAAAAAGCTTGATTTTTGTCCGAAATTTAATTTTTAAGGGTTAGTCAGTAATTAAAAAGTAATTAAATATATTTTGAAATTTAAAATGTTAAAGCAAACAGTAAGTATTTTCTTTTACATTTTTAACAGGTGATGTTGCAATGTTTGCAACAATGCAGTGTTTTCCGTTGTCTTTTCAAACACAAATTTGTGGTCTAATTAAGAATCACATTCAAGAAATGCGAACTGTTCCAATGAGGGCAGCACACTTTGTAAACAAAGCATAATACAAAGCACCCTAATTAGAATATTCTTATGAGTAATTGCTTGCAATTCTAAACGAACTAACTCTTTAATGCTTTTCAATTATTTATTCCTTTAGTCTCTTCAAAGCATCCTTTGATACTTAACACCTAAGCAGGTAATAAGAAGGCTCTAGTTTAGTTCCCCCCCCGTCATCGAAGATAACATCACTATTAATATTACTTCAATGCCATTTCATGCCAAATTGGGTTGCAAGCTTTAAAAGAGGAAGGCTCTTTTTCCCCCTCTATGGTATTTCTGATTACTGCTTTATTAGATAACATCACTTTTACTGCATTGCCTATTTATGCATATTATGCATATTAATGATTAATTATACTCTTAATGAATCTATTAAAAACCGCCTAGCATTTGATGTGGCTGGCTCTCTTAACAAAGAGAGGAGAACGGTGGGCTGTTTGAAGATGAATGGAGGAGAAATCCAATTAGGCAAAACAAAATGAGGAATGTTGAGCCACTTTTTTCCATGTGGTTTCCTCACAAGTGCACACATATCTAGGGACGGTTTTTAAGAGCCATCCTTCAGTCTCAAATACATCTGCTCCAAACTCTCCAGAGAAGCTCTCCAGAGATGCAATCTCCTCCTATGCAGGAAAGGCAAGAGGCAGTGGCAAGCGTGTAGTTAGTGATTGACTGGCTGAAAGGAAGAAAGAAACAGAGAGAGAGAGACAGAAAGAGAGAGAGAAAAGAAAGACAGCTAGAAAGGGTTTATATTAAAGTATAGAAGCAGAGTGGTGTTCTGACCTGAAGCTTTTTGTCTAACATTATTGCGGGCCTTCTCCACAGCAGGGGCTCCAGTGGTGGTGGCGCTGCGGAAGCGCATGGGCTCCTGAGCACCAGGCTGCTCCCCTGCATTTCTCCAGCTCAAAGAGAATGAGCGGGGTACCCCTGATGATTTTTGAGAATCCTGCATAACTCCTACACACACAAAATGATGTCTCATTTCAGAAACTAAAGCAAAATATTCACAGTATTAAGAGTGATTACCGTAGTTTGCAGTATTCCAACAGAGCCATACTAGAGACTTTGCAACCCTGGGATCTCTACCTGGTGCATTTTAGTGTTTTACTGCTGTTGCATCCTTACAATTTAAGGACTTATTAGATTATTACAACAAAAAAATCTTGTGCTGAAATTTGAGATTTTGTGACACTGATTTGCTTACTACAGAATAAAAGAATCAGCATACACGCACACAAACATGCATGCACACACCTCTACCACGCTGCTTCTTCTCTTTCTGCTCAGAGAGCTTGTCAAGAGGAAGGTTGTTGAGATCCAGGCCATACACACAGCGGGCGAGCACAACAGTCAGTGAGTCCATGATGCTGGCCCACTCATTCACCAGCTCCTCCCAGTGGCTGAGTGAGGACAGCACCACCAGCAGCTCATCCCACAGCTCGCGGGAGATGAACACACTCAAGTTGGCGCGAACCCATGCCACAATTATGGTCTACAGGAGAAAAAAAAAAACACGGATGCTGAGAAAAACAAGAACCAATATTACTACCCACCCCTGACTGCAGTTATTAGGAATCTGACATAATAAGCCCCACAGATTTTAGCGTTGTCTCATCAGGGGACCATTACATGTAGGAGTAGGTCGGCTAACTCACTCTAAACAGCACACTGGCCAGGCTCTGAGCAAAAGTGTCTTTTCTCTGGTCCTCCTGAGGTCTCTTCATCACTGCCTCAGTGATTCTCAACAGTACCTGCAACATCTGCTCCCTAAAAAAACGTATTAAGCGCATTCAGTATGTGAGTATGACCATGTCTGAGAGGAACAGATACAAGAACTTACCAGGTCTGTCGGTTCATGTTTTGCTCCATGATCATGTGGCGGTAGATGCTGAGCACAGCTCTGCAGACTTCTACCTGGTTTTCCAGCAGTTTGGGAACATCCTGACATGGCTCCAACAAAAACACATTCGCAGAGTTTGTCAGAAAAACCTGCAAAGACAAAATTGCCTGTCATATCTAATAAACATGGAATTAGCAATTAACAACCACCATTCTGGAGAATATTTAAATAAACAAAAAGTGACAAAGCAATCTTTTAAAATCTCACTTAGTAAAAACTAGTCATTCAGTTTTTACACGGACCATTACAGAGGGCCTTGCAGGCTTTTGCGAGGTCTGGTTTTGCACTATTTATGCTGATTTAAACTTCTTGTCACCATTCTAAAGTGTAATATTTGTTTGCACTTATGTGCACAAGACATTTTGTATGTCACAAAGTGACAATGTTTCTTGTTATGCTGTACTTGATTTTTCAATTGAATTAAGAAGGTCTCAGCAACAATAAGCTTTGGTCTACCTTTGGCAACTAAACTAATCCAAGGTAAATGGTATTCTTTCAGTTTGACCTTTAACTCAAAAGATTTTGTGTGCGTGTGCGTGTGCGTGTGCGTATGTGTGCATACCTGAAGTGTAGGCTGAATTCCAGCCTTCACATCATGGTTCTGTTGCTCAGTCAGACAGCCTCTGCTGATGGCACTGCTGAAGGAATAAGTGCGACCCCAGCTGGACGATCTCTTGTGTCCATGGCTCTCCAGTGCCTAGTGCCAGACCAGTAGAGTCAAAACACTTCCATTATGCTTACATAAACATAATAGATTTACTTGTGCTTTTTCTTCTGTATCACCAAAAAGAATTTGTTCTACATTTTGTAATCACTAATTTTTGAGTCATCATGTTCATTCTTCCCAGCAATCAAGTGTCTCAGCAGTCATGTAGAATTAGTTCAGCAAACTTCGTTCTGCCTCATGCTTTCACTCTGGCATCTCTGCCAGATAATTTTTCTTTCTGGGTTTTTCAATCACAGAAAATAAACATTTATGCCAAATCAGTTACTGAGTAGAAAACAGATTCACCACCTTTTATTTTTTTGCTTTTATGCGGCAATAAATATATTATTTGTGCCTGTAGCCGACCTGGAAGCACTTTTTCAAATTCCACAACAGTGCGGTTTCTCTGCTGTGCAAGCACTCAGACACTTCAAACCCCACAGTTGATCTCCAGGAGACCTTTCCAATGATCCCTCAATCGTACTTTTAGCCTGAGTAGATCAGGGGTTATTCCGCAAAAACCATTTATCACCAGCCATGGTGTCTCAACACTTTTGTCCCACGACCTTCCATTGCATATATCCGTGGGGAATTAAAACCTTTACATTTTCTTTTAGGGTAATGCATTGAAGTTGAAAATGAAATTAAAATGTTCTGGGGGCATATTTGGGGGCTTATCTAGGGTTTACACTATAAAAATAGGCTATTTTAGGCTTTTTTTTTTACCAAATCACAACAATGCGTTTGTTCTAGTGGTGGGCCATTATCAGCCTTAAAGCTTCAAGGAAAAAATTTTCTTAAGAAGATTTCCAATGTAAACATGTAAAGTAAAATGTTTTTTTTACATTGTTTTATTCACTACTTTTATTTGTGTTAAATAAAACTAATCACATGGAGCATGAACTGAGAAACCATTTTTTGCATTATACATGAGAAACCACATGTCTTATACTGACTACATATAATATATTATATATTAAAATCATGGCAATAAAGAGCAATAGACCTGTGCATGAGTACTGTCAGTCTCAATTGGCCGTTGCACTTCCTCTGGCTCTTCCTCGTCATGATCCGTCTTATCAGGCTCGGTCATAAAGGTGGGCCTCTCTTGCAGGATCCATTTCCTGTACACTTTAATGACCTTACGGGTGGCTGAGGCCTCACAGGACGGCAACAGAAAGGCCTGAGGAGTGACAAAGTATTATATTTATGTATTAGTATATTATATACTATTATATATATACGATTCGTTATCACTGCTTTATTACTTATCATAAGTGCACCCTAAACAGTCAGAGACCACATACAATGAGTAGCAAGGCACTGTAATCCCAGTTTTAAAATTGGCATCCTCAATTATTTCTGTGCCTAGGAGTAGTTATTCTTATGCCGTTGGGTATGGAGTAATGAAATGTAAACACATTAAATTCACTTAAACCTGATTTCAAAAGAATAAACCTAAACAAATATTTGGCAACAAAGGTATTTGGCAGGCAAGCTCTTTATGTTGCATAACAGTTAAACAGTGATGATATACTGACTACATATATATACTGATGAAGGGACTACCTTTGCCAGGGTTTGCATGTCAGCGTTCTCAGGCCATCATTTCTAATAAACCATGCTAACCAATCAAACCTGCCTGTTTTTGTTTTAATAAAACCACTCTTAGTGCGCATCATCAGAGAAACTGAAAATGCTGCAAAGTGAATACTGCTATGCACCAAATAAACGAAAATTATTGATTTGAAGTTTGAATTCCAAATAGACAAAATACGTCTAAAAGACGCAGACCTGCTTTGGTATGTGCAGAGGACACATTTCTGATGCTGCTTCATGAGCTTTGAGTTAGTGAACAGAGAGCTTTCTGTTTTACACTGCATCACACTGCACACACCACAAGATGGCAGCATAATAACAAGTCTTTACATTTACGGCGTTTACCAGACGCTTCTATCTAAAGTCTCCCTGGAGCAACTTGGGGTTAACGGTCTTGCTCAGGGACCCAGTGGTGGTGTGCTGAAGGTAGGATTCGAACCCATGAACTCTTGGTCCAGAGGCAAGTATCCTACCCACTACGCTACCACCACCTTCTAAGCACATCAAATAATGTTTTTTTAGAAAAACACTACATTAAAAAAGAATGCTCTCTGACCTGATGGAAGACCTCATTGACAAAGTTGACATTGTCTCGTGTAGAGAGGAGGATGCAGTGCACCATGTCGTAAACACTGTAGTGCTCCTCCTCTATGCTGCACAGGCTGGAGTTGCTGGCCCTGCGGTCAGACAGCGTGCTGCTGTTTGAGTGGTTCTTCTCCTGCTCCACTGGCCCATTGGGTTCTGGCTCATTAGTCCTCTCCTGAATGTTACCGCCTGCAGTTACAGTCTGCCACAAGCACACAGACACATACAAGGGTCACACAAAGACTGCATTGCACGTACAGAAGTCTTTAATGTGATTAAATTGCTGTTCTTGCTTTGACACAACATGTACACTGGATTATTTTTGACGATAATGAGTCTGGCTTGTTGGATCAAGTCTCGATTCATCCAAGTTTTGAACAACCATCTGTCATTGGTCAGGAGGTTGACAGTATATTAATTCCTTGATTAGATGCTTGTTTATACATTGAAGTCTCTTGCAATATCAATTCTGCAAAAGACAATGTTAAACAACCAAACAGCTCTAACTTACAGCTTTGGGTCTGCATTCATAAAGCTTTTTAAAGCCATGCCATCTGGGTTCATTCCCATCAGTTAAGTAGTAGCAAAACAGGAGATTCTGATCCCAGATCAGTGCTCCCAATTCAAGCTTTCTGATTACCAGTCTCTGATACAATCAAGTGATACTGCAGCAACATAGTATCATTCAGTATCAATTGCTCAAGCACAAATTGATCTTTGCAATGACACTGAAATAGAAAATCTAAAATCAAATAAAGAGCTTTGAAAATGGTCTGTGTAAAGAACATCCATCTGAAAAAAATCTTGACTGGGTAACTAAACCTCTAAAATAAACTAAAGAATACAACCCATGCTGTTGCTGGCTAATGTCAGCTTTTACCTGGATGATCCTGGGAAGGACCTCTCCTCCATTCTTAGTGCTGGTTGTGGCTGTGCTCACGCTCTTCTTCTCCAGGAAGAAGTTGACCAACCAAGTGATGAAAGCCACGCGAGGAGCCAGGTACTGATCCCGTGTAGAGAACGTGCTTTCATTGTTGCGTGACACTGGCACATAGAGGGGCTTTGGTCTGTGGTGGGGGAGGTCTGGAAGAAAAAAGAAGAGGCATCACATAGAAAAGGAAAACAAAGTATTTAACATGACTAAAGAAACAAACACAAAAAAACAGAAAAAAATGATACTGGCCTAACTAGCCTAAATGAAAAAGGGCTAAATGAAAATGTAAAATGAAACAAGTTTTCATAGTAGGTGATTGGCCAAGTTATATATATTTTTTTAATCCAGCAGTTCATCCTAATTACATCCTCACTGAATGCCTACCAGTATTAAAAAGGAATTCTACGTTCAACTCAAAAAGCAGATTCAATCATGGGTCCCCTAAGGTAACTGGCAATTAACGTCTGCAGTCATCAGTGACTGCAATTTATCCTAAAAGGTAATACTTTACTTAAGCTAACGGATGGAAAGGAACATGTGAGTAGGAGCAAAGCAGGAACGGTGTGCCACTGTAGCCTCACTTTGCACAGTGCTGTATATGCCATCTTTGGGAATTAGACAATATGTAAATCATCTCATCTTAGATATTTTACATAAATACTGGCACTTTAGAACTCTACACATCGATTCTTCCTGAAGTGCTTAGACAGAAAAACTATAGCATAGATAATTCTGTGTGATATATAGGTATGGGCCATTTACAAAAATGTAATATTACAATATCTGAAGATTATGTGTGTGATGCTCGCTAATATTTCTGATATTTTATCGTTCAGGACATTTTTCAATTTAGAACAAACACAATGCACTAAAAAACAAAACAAACAAACAAAAAAATCCAAACAAGAAAGATGCTGAAAACCATACTAAATATAAAAATTTTATTAAAAATAAAAAGATTATAATAAGTTGGTGGCATAAAATGCTAACATCCAATTTTATAGATACTATAGAATAATTAATAGGTATGACCAGTTTTGATGGTATGTCCAGGCTCTCTTTTAATTTTATGAAACATGAAACCAGTGATCTAGAAATTGGGCACAGGAAAGTGTACAGTTATATATACATTATTATTTATATATGAAAGTGAAAGTGAGTGAAAGTGACCATATGTGAACACACCACTGGCTTAAATGCAGAGAAAGAATTTCATGCTGTTCACACCTTCACCAAGTGAAGTAGGGAACAGTCAGAAACTCAGCACAGTGTTTGGGGACGGTACTTTGCTCAAGAGGTGATTAGCAGTCTTGGAAATCGAACCCACGACTTCCTAAACGCAGAACGCTATAACCACTAGGCTTACAGCTGTATATAACTATGTACTCTCTTGCTAACCCTTTGGTAGATTTGACAATGAATAATGCAAGGTGGAAACTCACCTAGTAATGGCTTATAAAGGTTGGTGAACTTGGTGAAGGAGGGGAAGAGATGAGGCAGGTAGTACTTCTTAAAGAGGGTAAAAAGAAACCTAAAGCCTGAGTCCTGGTTGTCTTTCTTATGCCATTCCAGACTGGATGCCTATGAATGAAGATTGGGAAAGGTTAGGCCAATGCTAGAATTTGAAAGATGAGAGAATTTATCAAGGTAGATTAAAAATACTTAACTGGTTTCAACCAGCAAAGATCAGCCACTTTGGCAAACAGGCCACCATACATTGGTGGAAATACAAATACATTTGACCTATTCTTATATTTTGAGTCAACAAGCATAGAACTACAATGAAAAATATACAAATAAATGACAACTACAATGACTGGAAATTAAGTGATTCTAAAAGATGATCAAAATATAACTTTCTCCAATCCATTTTTTATTTAAAGCATGTGAGGCCTTAGTAATACCCTAAATTATTCATCAAAAATGAGGGGGAAAAAAAGGCAAGTCCTTTAAATCAGCTTCACACCACAAAACATCCCTCAATACTATTAAGCCAATAACTAAAAAGGCTAAAAGTGGAGCTGTGCTTGTGTATGCATGTGTATTTTCAGATGGTCATTTAGTCTACAATTAGATGCTATTATAAAATCTACAATTAGTTGGACTCTCTGGTGGGAGGACACTGTTCAAGTTAGGGGTCATCTTGAAAAATGAGTACCACATGCTGTACTGATTGGACACAAGACATTCAGTAGTAGGATGACCCTTCCTAAATACACTACTGAGCGCCGCAGAAAATCCTTCCTGCCTGTGGCCATTAAACTGTACAATTTCTCACTCTGACACTATACATTCCTTAGTTTTATATTCTTTTTTATATTGTTATATTCTTTAATACTTTCCTGAAGCACTGCAACTGTACAAAAAGCAATTTCCCCTTGGGGATTAATAAAGTATTCTGATTCTGAATCTGATTATTAAACGATTCTGAAGCTTGTCCAGAAGAAAGCCATTATCAACCCTGTTTACTTAACATCATGAGAACCTTCGACTGGAACAGGGTTTTAGCGTCAGATAACACAGTACTACAGCTTTCTGGCAGCAAATGTCAATGATGGATTAAATGTAATAGGGGCAAGACCATGGTATATGACTATTTTAAGAACTTTAGTAAAGGGAGTTCTTAATGTTCTATAAAACTGGAGAAGATTGTTGAGACTGGGTCAGCAAAATGCTTTGATTACCACAGAATTAAGCTTCTGCATTGGCCATCTCAGCCCCAGACCGAAACGACGTTGAGAACCAATGGGACCATGCCCACAAACAAACCATAAATTCTGAGAGATAAAGATGTCTTTCTCTGTGAATCATATGAACATGATGAAAGCTTAAATGTCACTAAAAGCTACACACTCACCTGGATCACCAAAAACTTTAAGACAGTTTGAAGGATGTAGCAGGTCTGGTCATCTGCTACTTTCTCACCAGGAACCGCAGGCACCAGTGGGGTGATCTCCTCGGGCACGATCTTCGCTGCACCACCATAAAAAAGAAAACCTGAGTTTGCAGTTGGTAAAGGAGGTTTTGGATAGAAACGCAAGTTATTCACTGCTCAGAGCTCTGAAATAATCACTGTGTACAAAGGTATGAGAGAAGGGGCAGTTTTGCTTAACAGTATTTGTCCAGGGACAGTTCAGAAAGTCAAATATATATTGAATATATAGGCTTCACCAGGCACAGGACTAAAGACAGCCTGTCCATTTATTAGATATTTTATTAGCAGAAAAGTTCTGTCACCACTGAATTAGTCATTTGAAAACCAAGGAAACTCCACTTCAGTTGAAATTGGAGTTTTTCACTCAGTCCTTTCATTTATGAAGTCTATTCAGTTTTCTGGCCATAAGAGCAAAGACACAAGGACAGTGAGAATTTTCTAGTATTTGGACAGTTCAAGGACGCAGAGAAATTCTGAGACAAGACGTCCAGGGAACTCGTTCCTTTCAGTATTTATCGGCTTTCTTTGCAAACATTTCCCAGGGGTGGCATTTGATAATATAATAAAAGATTGAAAAGTACCTCTATACACAAGGCGATTATTAAAAGGACACTGAAAAAAGCATCACCCTTAGGAGTACAGGCACGGGGTTAGCAGAAACTTGTGAGATAAAGTCCACCTAAGAGCACAGTTAACAGTGGGTCAGAAAATAAGGGGTGAAGGGCAACTGAAAGTTTGCATTCCATAACGGAAAGGTGATTTGGTAGATCCAATAATTTCTGCTATGTATTTCTGTGGGCAAATCAAAATAACATAAAAGTCTCGACTGAAATGACACAACTGTCCAATAAAGCTGAGGAGACACCAGGACTGAGGAAATGGACTGTGAGCATGCCTGTATGTTGTCTTACCATCAGGGGGGTTGGAGAAGGGATTGTAAATGATTGTGT
>JBBPDB010000001.1:30429061-30439258 GCA_037974465.1 Brachypetersius altus
TTGTGTCTAACGTGCAGGGTCCTCTGGAGGATGGCACTGCAGGGAAGCCAGGAACCAGGCAAGCAAAGATGAGCAACTGCTCCTCAGCACAATTTGTCTGTAGAGCCTGTAGCCACAGCAGGAACAGCCGAATGCCCTCACAGCGGATCTAGACAGAGAGAGAGACAGAGAGAGAGAAAGAGAGAGAAAGAGAGAGAAAGAGAGAGAAAGAGAGAGCAACAGAAACAGATATATACACACATACAAAGACACTACACAATAAAGTTAAAAGACAGCTATATAACCATAGAAATCTATTACTGTGTGTAAGAAATATTGATAATCTTACAAGTAGAGCTATATTTCAACATACCTTAAAAGAGTTTCCAGTGTGCAAAAGTTTTTTGAGAATAGAACCTAGACAGGTAAAGAAAGAACAACAGACATTTTTGTGCATCACAAAAAGCAGAAAATCAATCCTAGTTCTGCATTCTTCACTCTAACTGAGTGAGTGGTAATGGGACCAGACATTGCTTGCTCATCTATGCAGAGCTGTTAGACGATTCCTAATGCCTTAACACTGGTGTCCACTGCAGGTCTAGGACACTGCATCCCCCACAGGATGCAGAGCATTTGTCTGTTCGATTTTTATAACTTCTTGATTCAACCATTTTTCCTTGTGTTTCTATCATGTAGGTTGCTTTTTTGTCTGCTTAAGTGTGTTTATTATGTCTTAGTTAATACGGTTAAGTCCAGTTGTGAACAGTTGTGGTTTAGCAGTTAAAATACCTTTATCTTCATAAGTTTTGTATATCTATATTTCAAATTAAGCTGTCCCTGTTGGAACCCAGGGGTAAGGGTTTGTATGTAGGCCCATACCTCAGTTCCTTACTCTCTTACATTCAAGCTGGGTTAGTTTAGGTCTTATCCTGGCTCTCTTCCTTATCAGTAACAGTCTTTCAGTAACTACTGTACTGCAGCCTGAGCTTATCACACACTTTATAGCTGACAAAAGTAATGTGGCTTCCACTCATGGCATATAAGTTTCTGTGGCTGCCATGACATGCTGGAACTCCCACACACTTCTTGCAGCAAACTCGCTAACTGAACTGAATCACATACACAGGTGTATTTAGGCGGCTGTTAAGAGCAAACTATGGACTCAATTTTGCCACCCCTAAAAATATAATGCCCTGAAGCTTTACTCCATGCCTGTTTCTATCAAACATTCACAAAAAGAAGCTGAAATCTGTGGTTTAAAATAATAATAATAATAATGTATAATCTGGTGCCAATTTATCAAATGTTCTAAATTAATTACAATCTCAGTTGAACCCACTTAATGTGGTAATACTCACTGAATCACAAAATATTTTGACTTAAGGACAGCAAGTCTGACCAGGCATTTGTGCACCAGAATGTTTAAGTGTGTTCCGGGAGGAAAGAGAATTCTCCATTCTCCATTTTCTGCACAGGCTCTCTGACCACAGAGACTAATCAACACACAGTTAGTTAGTAATTTGCATTTTAAATTATGTTTCTTATTTACTTTCTTCATTTTTCATCTCTCTCTTTCTTATTTTCTCACACAGCTGAGTGTTTAGCTTCAGCCAGGTTACAAAGTTAATCATTTGCTTCAATGACTTATATTTAACTATGACCATTCCAGTGGAAGAAACGACCAAATCACAAGAACAGTGAAATATTTTGGCCCTAGCTTATTTGATTATTTCAAAATAATTAAGTGTTTCAAGCTTTTCCATGAGATGCAGACTTGGAATGAATTAATTGAGTCTGGCTCGAAAATCAAAAGAACGGAGGAACAAAAGATGTCTGGATATTCATGAAAAGACTTGAAAGGTAATGTATAATGAAAAGAAAAATGTCTTGACTTTTTCTGACCTTCTCATGGCCAAATAAATCGACCTTTAAAAATGTGCACCACAGTTATAACAGTGACTAAACTCACCTATACTGTGGAACTGCCATCGACTGTTGATTTTCTCTGGTAGAAGTTGAAGAATTTTCTATAAGAATTCAAAATCACAATATTAGCTGATAGTAAAAATATATAATAATAACAACAACAATAATAATAATAATAATAGTAATAATAATAATAATAAACAAACAAACGATTCAAAACTCTTCTGAAATATCTAAAAGCAATTTCCAACCAAAATCACAGCAGCCATTGTCCAAATAATAAAATTCAGACATCTCTGACAGACACCTCATATTGCAATTACATTTAATGAACATCCAAAAAGAAAGCCCAGAAAAGACTGCTAACCCTGATACTAACATTGCTGCTTCAACATCTGTGGACTGAATTACCCCATATTACCCTTTTGACACTACATCATTACAACAGGTTCAGAGTGCCCATGGGAGAGTGGTGTGTCTGGGGACTTCTTGGATCAAGCAGGGTAATGACATTAACAGCACAGGTTTATGGGTAATAGCAGCAAGTAACAGTCTACTACACTAAACCACTCATCACTCTGCAGACCACAACGAAATATGACCCCAAGGGAACAAGGCCTGTCAACACTCACACTAATGCTCCATTCTGTTGTACAGTTCCCACCACCTCCAAAAGTAAACCATTCTGCTCGTATTACCCAACATTCTCCAAGTGACTTTTGATTAGAGGATGATGAGGAGTCCCCATTTTGTCTATTTTTAGGAGTAGGCAATTTTCTGATTATTAATTAAGAAATTAAGCGAAACACCAAGAAATGTTCATTTCCACAATCTTAGACATATCTTAGATACAAATGAAATTGGCTTGTAGAACAAATATAAATAATGAAAAAAAGTTTTCAATTCATAAACAGAGAAAAAAAAATTCCAAACCTCTCCCAGTATTATTTATAGCTATAGCTCAGCACGCAATATTTTTGTCCCCCAACAAGTGGTTTTCAGTGTATGTATATCAGTGTATTTTATTAGACCTGCTGGGAAAATGGTGGCTACTCATGAAGCTACTTGAGAAAAGTGTGCAAAGCCACAAAAACGCAATAATAGCATCTTAAATATAACACATTTTGGCTTTTTAGATATCTTCTTACTAGTTTGGACATCATTATTTTTTAAATATGGAAGTTAAATTAAGGAAGGCCTTTATATGAGCAGGTATGCAAAAATTTTGACTAGTACCATGAACATCAAGTACACTGATTAACATTACAAGTGATTATCACTTACTAATACTAGTCTACCAGTACAGAAAATATCATGGTTGGCAGTAAGGGGAAATGTCTTCAAGTATCATATGTTAGCTATTTTTCCCAATGCTACTCGTCAATCACTATAATCTGAACCAGGACATGACAGACATCAATCAGCATGTCAACAGTCCAGTCCCAGCATGTCAAACTCATTTGCTGCTTGCGCTGATCTGAGGCGTGATGACACATGAGCAAAGCAGCATTGTAACACCTAGTTATTGATCCTGTGTGTGTGCATGCGTGTATAAGTGTGTGTGTGGAGGACAGCTCAGGATTAGAGCTTGTCATTGCCTTTAAGAAACAGACAAGTTATTGGAGGTGATGGCAGTTGGGGGGGTCGTGTTTAAGCCTGCACACTGGGGGTCCACAGTAGAAGATGGAGGTTTCAGTAATACTTCACTCGCTCTCACAGCGCTGGCGGAAAGCGGCCCCCGTGGAGCCGCAGTGGCAGCCGGGATGGCGGATTTGAGCAGATCGGCGTGGAGCTGAGGAAGCGGCCGTGTGGCTGCAGTCGCTGGAGCCTTCTCTAATCTGCTGCTGCTCTCCAGGCATAAGGCTGGAGAATTACGGTGGCCCGCATCTCGCCTGCCTCTGCATTTACATGATCCGCACTCAGCTTTCCTGCCACATGGCGCGCATGACTGAGAATACAGCAGCTCCAAAACGCTCTCCTTACAGGGATTTACTGCAGCGCTGAGCTCTTCCACAAAGTGCCTCCACAACTTTTACCGCCCTTATGTGTGGGCAGGACCGGACAACGACAAATGTAAGTGGCTACTGAATTCACAAGAAAATCAATGCAAGCCACTGAGAAACATAATGGTACATTGATCACTTGTATTTCAATTAAATCACTAGATTGCAGTTTTGAATTATCTCAAAAAAATCAGAAAATTTATGCTTTTTCATCAGCTGAATTAAAGAGAATACATGTAAATAAAAGAAAGAAGAAAATGTATTTACTGTGACACACAAAAATGTACAAAACTTCTGTGTTGGTGCTATAGAGTGTTGCTGACAGTAATGTTTCTTGAGGTGGAGCTGGTCAGTTCATTTTCACACTAGCGCTTGCCTCGAGAGTTGTTTTCGAGCCCAGGAACCCTCCAGACCCCAGACTGGTTCTTCTGAACAGTGGTCTGTAGATCACAACAAGTAAACCCTGGTGTGGTATGTGCAGTGTGTATGAAAGCCACCCCTGTCATATTGCTCCCTATTGCAAATATTTTATTACTGAGTGATGGAAATGCGATGGAAAGACATGTGTATAATCAAACTTAGACAAAATAATAAAAATTAGTTGTGATAACTGCTCCTTATTTGTGATTTCATACACCAGGACATTCTTCACCGCAGTTCTTTACTGTTTGAGCGTTCGTGGCAAAAATAAAGACTGTGAAGAGCCAAGGGACCAACATGTTTATCATAAAATCAGTACAGATACAGAGGACACAGGGAACTGTGCAATCAGTCCATGGTTCGGAAGAAAATTTTCCTGTGTGAAAACAAACCTGCGGTAATAAGCCCAACCCCCTCGTGAGCCCAGAATAGATCCTGAGTGCAGATTCAAGTGTCACAGGCAAGGGTGAAAATGCCGTAAGCATTGATAGCCAGGAAACAGCTAATTCGGTCACTTGTGCTTAAATGACTGAACACAATAAATAAAAAGGCATAATTATATTAGCTGCAACTGTTTACATGCGAATCACCTAAAATGTCATGAGCATGATGCATGTAATATTAATAAAAAATGAAATTTTACGTGGTATTCTGAGCAATAGTTACTCATTTTCAGTCATTATGAATACTTTTGAGCAGTATAGGTAGATATATAGGGGAATGAATGCTGGGCAGGCAAACATGGATATGAGCAACAGCAACAGCATGTTGAAGCTAGCACAGCTAGTCATTATTCTCCACGGTTACCATTCTGTCCTGGCTAAAGTCCATCTAATGACAAAGGCCACGGAGAGAATGACAGACATGTGACCCTGCTGAAACTCAGGGTGAGCTCAATAAAAAAAAAAGGCAACTTCTTCAAAAACATTTCTGTAAATTAAATTTGGGCAAACAACTATTTTCAAGAGTTAAGAACCTTCACACGGTATAAATGTTACTGGGAAAAAAATCATATAGAACAGTGACATCATGTTAAAAATCCTTTACTGGTTCTTCACACTGTAATCTTACTTACAAAAATGTTTCCTTAAAGCACTAAAATGCTTGTCATTAACAAAGAACCCTTCATGGTGCCTTTGTTTAAAGCAGAATCACATTAGCCAGTGTGCTGCTGCAAAGCACCTAATCTGGTCAGAAAACCAATGATCATGCACCTTCAAAAGCATGCAAGCGAGTAGGTGTTTCAACAACATATACAGTACGTTGTGAATTGAAACACCACAGATAACTACACAAGTGTGGGTAGGACAGGACTAATAAGAGAATCGCAATAAAAAAGAGCAACGATGCAATAATTTACAGGACAAGACAACAGTGTGAGTGCAATTCAATAAGGTATGTGGACAGATACTGGGACAGCAATAAATCATGCAAAAAGCAGCAACAGGATTAGAAAAAAAATGCATGATATATAAATAAATACATGTATTTATATAATACTAGTATTTACAGCAGCAGCTGGGGAGTAAGTGTTCCTTGTTTATGGCAGTTTAGTGTGTGAAATGTTTTGCATTTCTGCTGCTGAATATCTGCTCCTACTTTTAATATACCAGGTACAATGCTGTACTAAGGTAGTGAGAGCACAGTGAAGGAACAAAAACTTCATGTTGATTCAGAAACAACAAAAAAAAATTCTTCTCTTGGACTTTCCCTGAATGTGATGTAAAGTGTCTATGAATGGACTTTTTCTTTTGAAAGGGTGTTGATGTTTAGCTACACATACATACAATTACATATAAAGTACAGTTGAGCTGAAGTGACAAAAATGCCTTTTTCTTTTACCTAAACGTCAGGCATATTTGAAGCACATAAAAATGTAGGAACTGGATATGTATCTGCAACCATGTGACTGCAATGAAAACAAGGCACAAGTCTGTACACACTGATGGATAGATCAATTACAAACATGAATGTGAACCATAGGGGGAGGGTCGGAAAGTCAGATCAGAGCAGATAAAAAGTAAGAAATAAAGTGACCTCTTATAGTCATGTGTGAACACACCATAGCACAGCACACAGCATGAAATTCTTTCTCTGTATTTAACCCATTCACTCAGGGAGTGGCACCCGGGGAGCAGAGAGTGTGGGGACAGTACTTAGCTCAAGGGTACCTCAGTGGTGCCATTAGCAGTCCTGGGATTTGGAAAAGGTAATAACAATATACATAGTAAATTAAATAAAGAACATAGCCATAAGGAATAAAATGTCATGTTTTGTACATTTGTTTATTAACAAGTAAAATTAGATTGCTATCTAACTGATATGAGTGGGATTGATAGTCCTCTCTGAGGCATTCTTGTATTTCAGTTAAGTATTCAGTATTTCAGTAGTATTGCAGTTGAAATTAAGCAAAAATGCACTCAAATGCGACTATATTCAGCTTCCATCAACAATTCAAGCAACAATACATGCTGACCTTGAGACAATTTTGGGGGGGCTGTCAAGGTAACTGTATGAACCAATTTCAACGATATAAAAGGTGTCAATTTTACTTAATTTTATGTCAGAAACCAGCAGGGTCATAATTAAGCAATGACAATGACATTATATATTTCCCACACATTCATTTATTTGTGGCAGCATGACACAATATCAGCAATATCACCGACATTATTTTCTTTCTTAAAACATTTGAACATGGATAAAATCTTATGTTGTTAAGCTGTGCGCAGCATTCTGATTTGCTCACCTCCATTTTACCCCATTCTCTCCCACAAACCACACTTGCCTGTGAACAGCCTCTCCTCTCCATGCACACTCTGGATTAAAACATGATTGGAGGAAGGACTGTTGCTGGCATAGAAAGGACAACTGGCCGAATCAATCTATGTTTCACAAGTAGTTAATATAAAAACCTCTGCACAATTTTCTCCAAAACTGATGCATTCCAGGTAACTAAGACAAATTAATCTACTGTAAGCTTTAGAACACAGTTGGTCTGTAAAGTCTGCACACTGCTAATCACTATTAACTGCTTATGCAAGTCCCCTAAGCAAAATTATTACATGATTCTATGGGGTTTTGTCTCCTTTGAGGCTTTTTGCTGTCTTAAGTGTTAAGTGCTTTTCTCTGTGCTTTATGTTGCTGTCCTTGACATTATATCTTGTTCAAGATTTCTGAACCGTATTTCTATGTGAATATTGACATGTGGGAAATTATCTGAAACCTTCAAAGAGGAAAAGACTGTACATATAGATCATAATTCTCTCATCATTCCTTCCAAAATCCAAGCACAGCTCTGTTTCAAAATGATGACAAATATGCTGAAATGTTTGAATGTGATTTACAGAAAGTAAATGCAAGTACTATGAGCATTAAGGAAAGGAATTCAATGACGCCATCTGTTCTATGCAAACAGCACTGAATATTATTTGTTAAGGTAAAGATATTTGGCACTCTTCACATCAGGGAATATTTCATAGACATGCAACAAATAAGTCGAAAGCATAAGTAGCTCGTGTCATGAGAAATAAGAAATAAGGTTCAGAAATCTTTTTTTATAGTCATGGACTATAACATTAAGCACAGAGCAAAGCACTCGTCACTTAAAAAGGTAAAAAAAAAAAAAAAGCCTCAAAGAGGACAAACCAAGGCTGCCTGTTTCAGCTCAAAACTCTTACATTACTTATATAGACCATAAGGTGGCAGCACAACACAATTCTTGGTGTTCCTACAGTCATGTTGAGTAAGTGCCTGAGCTAAGCGTTGGTAAACAGTCTGAAGAGTGTTCATTGGTGGGCTCTAAATTCTCATACGAACGTAGACCACTGGACACAAACGTTGAAAAATAACATCCTTTCATAACCTGCAGTAAATCATCATTGGGAATATGACTCTTGGCTGTATGACGGGGTCATGTGAAATGTCAAAGTGTATAATTTTATAATCAGCTGGTCCACATTTATAGCTGAGAGAAAATGAGAGAGAAATGAGAGAGGGGGGAAATTTTATATTTTTGATATACAGGCCTGTGAAACAACTTCAAACAGAAAATAAATATTTGTACTACGGTCATCAATCTCAGACATTCAACAGACACACTTTGAATAGAAAGGATAGATCAACTAAACAGCCAGATTATGGATCACCACTTATTCTAGCTTCATGAAACATCTCTTACATTATCACTTCCTGTTGTGGTTTTCAATTACTTTTATACAAACGAAGATAGGTGTATGCTGGGAACTTTCTACCACATACATCTCCGGTCAAAAGCTTAGACACTCCTGCGCAAATTAATTTAAAATCTTATTTTCTGCTTTTTATAATAACACCAAAGACATTAAAATTACGAAGCAACGCATGTGGACTAGGGCTGCACGATATTAGGAAAACATGCAATATGCGATAATGTTGAGTGTTGCGTTGGCGTTTAAATTATAGTAAGTACTTGGCCAGAAAAAAATAGTAAAAGGAACAATCTATAACAGTAGCACAGAAGATGAAGAAAACTGCTCAGTGATTTTTTCTGTCCTCAGTTTTCAGTGTCGGAAAAAAGCAAGAAACACACATTTACATTTTTTGTTTTAGTTAGGTGTGTCCAAACCTTTGACTGGCAGTGTACATACAGACTGAGGTTATAAGAGGTCATCCAGCTTGACAGGTAAAAAGAAGGAGAGGGAAAGAGAAAGAGAGAGACAGACTGAGCGCTACTGATGGCACACTTCGATATGGCTTCTTGTTCTTTTATTCATGACCTATTTGAGCCATTTATGTAGTGGAGCATTTTAATGGGCTGTCTGAAGACACGTTTGAACAGACATCAATCACGGCCAATCTGCCTGCGAACCAGCACACAAAGAGAATTGGTGAATAAGTAGAAATGCACTGCCCTGCACTGCCCCCAGCTGATTTCCAAAATCAGTACAGCAGAACTGCAGGTAACTGGATATTCATGCAGTGCTAACAATTTTGGTAGATACTTTCCCAAAAACAACAATATCAGAAAGTATTGTTAAAGACATATTTAAAATAATTGGAGCCTAACAGATGTCATAAACAGCCCCTGAGAGAGCGTGACGATGTCATGAGTTTGGGTAAAGGTCAGCATGGCAAAGGGGGGAAGTCATGGGAGGAAACGAGTCTTAGGTTCCCAATTAACTGCCCGTGCTGACTCAGGGCCTTTCGTCCTAGTCAGTGGGTCAGAAACCAGGCCATGACCCCAGAGAATGTGAATTATTGCATACCAGAGGTCAGCCAGAAATGCATTAACCATCTTCATGTTTAAATGTTCTAATTTAATCACGCTTTATACATACCTAGGACTCCATATGATCCAATATCGAGCCATTTTAGCACTTAAACACAAAGTAAATGATGACCTGTTTTCTGATGAACAGGAAGGTAGCTGGCTTCTCAAGCTGCATAATATGATCACTTTAGAACAAGCGTTGTCATGGTACCACAGTTTTGAGTTTGATAATGATACAGAGCACATGCGGCACTGTGCAAAAGTCTTAGGCACCTATGAAAATTGTTTAAAGCAGAATTTTTTTCCCCAGTGTATGATAAGGTGTCTTTCTGCTGGCAAAGTCAACATAATATATGCAAACAAGCAAGAATGCAGTAAAAATGATCATGATTTGTTTCATTTGTAAAAAAATAGTTGATATTTTATGAGCACGGGTTTGGACCCAGCCACTGCCTGGATTTGTGAAATTCCATCAGCACCTCATGATTTCATCTAATGACGAACACAGCACATAAAATAATATTAACTGTATAATGTAATTTCAGGGTGTCTACAGGTTTGACCAAGTTAAATTTAAGACATTTTAAGACTTTTTAATACCATTTTCAAACAAAATTT
>JBBPDB010000001.1:30439358-30450167 GCA_037974465.1 Brachypetersius altus
TCCTTTTCAAAGTGTAAAAAAAACATTTTAATGATGGAGAAATTCCCTCTAAAATTAAGATAAAAAAATTAAGACCCTTGGATTTAGATTTAAGACAAATTAAGACATTTAAAGGCCTTATTTTAGGACAATGGAATTTAAGACTTAAGACTTTTTAAGGCTCCGCGGCCACCCTGAATTTGTATGTATTCTTTTCAGTTTAAATTACTCGCTGTTCATCTAACCAGTTTTAAATAAAAAGTTAAAGACTCATATTATAATAATCACAATATTACTGTGTGTTACTATTGTGTATGGAAATAAAATCTACTGAGAACCAGAAAGAACTGCACTGATGGGCAAACTGTAGTACTGAAAAATATAAACAGATACTTTACAGAATGCTAAAACATCTCATTTGCAGGAGGATAAGGTAAAATACAAACTGCTTTACAGTCAGATGTAAAATCAGTCATTGCATTAATGTCCTTTAGAGGAGCATTCATTTGAACAAGTGCTGCTTGGCACTTTAAGAGACGGAAAACCAATGCAAATGTGTGTCTTGTTTTCGCCAACTGCCTCCCCAAGTGCCATGAGAGACTCTTTGTGTGTGTGTGTGTGTGTGTGTGTGTGTGTGTGTGTGTGTGTGTGTGTGTGTGTGGCACCTGCAAATGTGAGACAGGGCTGCCGGCTGAAGGCCTGCTCTACCCGGGCACTAAAGGCACTAATAGAGAGCTCACGGCAGAGAGGAAACAGCCATTATGCGCCCATCTGGATGTGAAAGAAACTAGTTTAAGCTAATAGCAGTCAAGAGCACAGACTGCTTTAACACTAATGCTACCACTTTTCACACAGCATGCCATCAGCTAGTGATTTTCATGACCTCCTGTATCTGCTGGTGCGCTCTATAATAAGAGTTTAACAGACATATACACACATAAAAATGCTTAGGTTGATGAGAGTTAGAGCTTAAGGGCCCTTATGAGGTAGACTTTCAAGTGTAGAACATTTGTGCCTTTTCAGTTTAGTGGTTCTGTAAATGGCCCAAGTGAAAAGAGTAGCTCCTTATATTCCTCAACACAGTAATCAGGGCGTGTTTTTAAATTCACCCAACAGATCACCGAACTTCCAGAAAGCTAAAAAATGTATATAATTAAAAAATGAACACAGCCAATCTTAATTTAAAGAGATAAACACATCTAACCTTTGCCTAAAGTAGGTTTAATCTAAAAAAGTAGACTTTTAACAAATCATGCCCAAAAAATCGTCATAAAAAATGTAAGCCTGAAGCATGTTTTTATTTATATTTCCCCCTTTCTCCATTTGTAGCCCTGAGTTTTCAGGAAGTCGTAAGTAGTAACTGACAATTTCCTATTTTATGGGTTATAAATGAGAGGCCAAATTATATCAAACAAAAATAAAATGAGAACGGTGTGAATGTTCATAAATAAATGTTCATATCTATAGAAATATAGTTCAAAATCTTAAAAGCCCCATTTACACTGTTACAGTACTAAATAGTGTAAACCTGACTGGAAGTTTCTTTTACACACTTACACACACGGACACACACACACAACACAACACAACACAAATCCAAGGACCACAATTAGAGATTTGCAGAGTATGGATGCATTTGGGGTTACAAAGTATCCCAAAAATGCGCCATCCCCCCAGTGTGAATTTTGGTATCTATTTACAATTGTAAATGTCTGAGAAACTACAATAACCTTGAATCAGGTTCCATGATCAGAGACAAAAAAAATGAGCTTTCTGACAGTACTTAAGGAGGGTTTGGCATAAAAAGGATATTTATACAGAAAAGAACCTCACCCCCACGGTTCAGTTTTTTCTCCAAAAGCATTGGGGGGGATACATGGCATCAAGCACCATGGGGTTAATTAGGGCTGTACAATATATCGCAAATTTACCGTCATCGCGATATAAACATGTGTAATATACATATCGCGAAAGAACTGCGATAAATGTTTTTCCAAAGAATCACTGAAGAAAAAAAAATCACTGGGCAGTTTTCTTCAATGTCTGGAGTCGGTTACCAGCAAATCCAAAGCAGAAAAACATTAACACTATTAAGGCAAAGTTTTTACTCACTTATATAAGGCTAAGTTTTTACTCACTATGTGACATCGCCATCGCAACACTCAACAACATTATCGTATATTGCATGTTTTCATAATACCGTGCAGCCCTAGTGTTAATCTATTAAGCATATATGTATGGATGATGTTGGAAAAAGAGCAAAGTTGGCTTATGGTTGTATTTATCTGTCATGGTCACCAATCAGCTGAAGTTATTATCTATAGTAAAAATGGGTGGTCAACATAGTATTACCTGTATTAGTATTACCAACACAAAATGCATCTCTTAGCATATCATGAGGCAGAGGAGCAAATAATGGCATATTAAACCCTGTTAAATTACATTTAGAGTAGTGCAGTGTGTAAGTCACTATTGCTTATTGTGAAAATATCAAAATACAAAAAGGTTAAATTATGTCCCATCACCCACATCATTTCCAACATTTAAGATAAAACAGAAATGTTAATATATTACTTATGGTAAGCGGTGGTGAATACAATAAAGCTGCACCAACCAAATGGATTATCCACAGAAGTGTGTCATCTCTGTATTAAATGAATCCTCCAGAAATTTTAACCCTGCAGTTGTTTTTCAGCTGTGCTCCAGTGTTTAATGTATCTTCAGAAAAGGATTGGTATTTTATCATATCTGCACTGTAAATGCCAAAAAGTTAACAGAAAAAAAAAAACTTGATAACCCACTACCTTGAATCAATTCAGTTACTAGGATCTTGACAAATTACAGAATCAAACCTAGTAGTACCTTGTCCAAATAAAAAGATTCAAAGCATTGAAATTTATAACCTTGAATCAATCCAGTTACTTAATAAAATTAATCCTGTTTTAAGCTTAAATTACTCCAAATTTAGTTTCACATGTGTGTTATTTAGTCACATATTTATACAAATATTTATTCATGGAAGTCAACAACTGCTACAAGCTACTACTGTAAGTTTTCCATCCAACAACTTTAGCTTTCTTTAGCATTCAAGTACTTGCCATTATCATTTGGCATAGCGAATACCACTGCTTTACAGGTGTACATGATATAGATTTAGTTACAAAATTATGTACTGCTGCTTTAATGATTAACATGGAAGGACAAACTAACACATGGTGCTCCAAATACAATGTATACACACCTATATACAGACATACGTACAATGTATTTGCGCCTGCATACAGCAACATCCATGGTTTTGCACTGCTGTGGATGTCTACATGTGGCCAGACACAAAGAAAGCAGAGTGGAGGAGGGGAAGGAGGGAGGACAATAGCCCCTCTTCTTTATTCTGACAGCCGCCTCAGGGATGATCCATGACAAAAGGGGGTCACATACCACACCACCCAGAGGTATTTAAACTAATCCAGTATATCAAAATCACAACAAGAAAACATCCATGCTATGACGGGTTTTTACAAAGCAGCAGAATTCCTCAACTGAACGCCGTTTCTTCGAGCGATGGAGGGTACACCTCTGTGGAATCCGGAAACAAGTTTTCAGCCCTAGGTGGAATGGATGAGGGAGGAGGTGGAATATTGTGTGGCTGTCATGCCACATTAACTCACACTTTCACAGCATGGATCCACTAATGGCTCCTGTCCTGCAGTCAGATTATACTCAAGACTCTGCTAAAAAGCTCATTTGCAGTGCCTGAAGCCAGAATGGCCAGCTGACTGATTGATCAAATTATGTTGACATGGTGGTGTGAAGAAGCAGGTTTTTTCCATTCCCAGAATGAACAGGAACTAACTTAATTCAGCAAGAACTACAACAGCCTTTCCGTTGACAAAAAGAAGAACTAACTGTAATCCCTATTAAGACCAGGTTTGCTTATCAGGGAAACATTTTATCATGTCGTCACTAGGGATGGGTACAGAGACCCGGTACTTAATTATAAAAGACCGGGGGACGTTAACGGTTCTGCTGTCTGTACTGGAGAAATAAAAAAATAAATAAATGTCCTATTTATTATTGTTAAATTAACAATTTCCTAGCATATTTTACCTGACCAGCCTTTTGTAACTGTTTATAATATTCGTTATTTGCCTGCGCTGCCGTTATTTGCGATCGCACGCACGAAATGTAGTCTGTTCCGCAGTGCACAGAGCTCGCGCGCACACAGAGCTTGCGCTTATGGAGTGATGATGGCAGAGAGAGCCAAAGGATCCAGAGTATGGTTACTGACTTTCAGCCCAGTAATACGTTTTCAAAGGTGTGTACACACCGCTACACAAACGTGGGAGGGATAGTCCTTCTATCCACTAAACAGAAAGGAGAATACAGACCATACTTTTCTCTGGAGTTTCACACATTCCCTCCAACTCTCGGAAACAGCTTCACAGTAGAAACTGGGCACCGACTCTCTGGCTCAGCCAGGTTTTAACCACCCATCCAATCACAGACACGGACACTAACGAACAATATGCCCATCTGTGTCTAGTGAATCATTAGACGCCTCGCCAAACCGCGTGACAATGCTGTTAGCCGATCAACTCCGCCCAGCTTTGGAGAGGCGACCCGTCTGCGCAGAGTTCTCCCGTTTGTGGTAAAAATGGGCTTCGATTTTTCGCTTAAGGTGATTTTCAAGCGAAGTGTGTGACTGTGTGGATGACTGTGTGTGAGAGAGAGTGTGCGTGTGTGTCCCTATACTTTTGTTTACATTGGCCAGTTCGTCTGGCTTAAAGTTTAGAGCAGGACGTTGTTTAATATCCATTTTTTTTGAAGACAGTAACGAAGATACTCTGACGATACAGTGTCACGGACTCGAGTCTCGTAAAGTTACAGTGGCAGCAGGTAACAGTGACTTCGTGAGATGTGTTGCGATAGTTGCTAGGTAACAGACATAAAAGTCGATCATCAACGTTAGATCGCTTATTTAGGATTCCTAAATCCAGTTAGGATTTGCTTCTGTAATGCCAAACTGAAAAAATCCTAATCTTAAATCGTCCGATCTTAACTTTATGCTTAAGATAGGAAGTTTCTGTAATGTGGCCCCTGGCCCCTAATGATTACTCACACAGACCACCTCCAGTTAAAAGCTGCTAGTTCTTTTACTGCCTACCTTCATGCTCCAACTATGTTGGAGTGTTTATTTATTTGTTTTACAATCATTGGTTTGGATTTGCTCAAACATTGGTGCTTGCTAAGTTATAGATAATTATTTTACATAAAAATAGTGTTATTTCTGTTCACAATTTGTTTTGGCTTTTTAATTAAAAAACACAACAAAAAGTACCGATAAGAGTACCGTTAAAGTACCGAACCGATAAGTGGTTCCAAAAGGCAGTATCCCTTTGTTTATATTCTATTTATGCACTATTATTTGGTTATTTAAAAAAAATAAAAAAAACACCAGTTATTAAAAGGTAAAAACTTCTAAAGAAAGTGATTGTCTATAGAGTGAAATTAATATGCGAAATAATCGTGACGTACCCCCCCGCAATGATAATCGCAACTATTTCCCAAGACAATAATCGTATCACTCCTCAGTGTGGGGGAGCCTGGAGGAGAGGACAGTGACCAATAAGCGAAACTATTTCCCGAGATGATAATCGCGATTATTTCCCAGGCGATAATCGGGACATCCCTCAGTGTGAGGGAGCCAGGAGGAGAGGACTGTGGCTGGTTACTCACTCTGTAATGGACGTGCCCCCGTCGGCCCCCAGCGCAGCCTCTTCCCTCAGCTTGTCTGCAGGCAGGGCTGGCGTGGGGAAGTCCAGGTCTTTCCTGCGCGGCAGGTTGAAGAATCTCCAGGGCACGTGACTCCCGTCGTCCTCCAGACTCACTGCTGCCCCTACAAACACAGTGGGCTCCATGGCCTCGGGGTACGCCGCGTGGAAGGGCGGGGCGAGAGGGTCGGCGCGGGAGTCTGCCTTCTGGAGTTGGAGACAGGGCTCTGAGGAGGAGTAGAAATGTTGGCTGTGGGGCATGGAGGAGTTCTTTAGGGCTTCCGGCGTGTCCTCACCCCCCTCGCCGAGGTGAGGGCTGAGCGGGGGCGGCTGAGGGGAGCCCACAATTTCTGCAGAGACCCCAACACCACCCACCGCTCCACCGCTGCTGTGCAGCTGAGGCGGTTTGGGCAAGACGTCTGAGGGACGGAGCCCGGGAAATCGCCGCTGACCCGTTGAGGCATCCGTCTCAATGGAGACGTCGTCGCAGATGAAGTTGCGGTGGTGAAAAGGTGTCTGAGGCCGTTTCTGCTGCTTCTCGCCCTTTTCAGGCTTCTCCCCTGCTTTGTGCTTGGTGGGCTGCTGCTGAATCTGCCCCGCCGAGGCCGGCTGGCCTGGAGTATTCCCCACTCGCTGCTTCAGGGCTTTGTGTCTGAAAGGAGGGAGGAAAACATGTTAATCAAGAATTTAAAATAAAAAAATAACTCCAAAAAAAGATAAAAATCGTTCAGTATATACATTTGCATTTCTGCCATTTAACTTAAATATTTCAGCTTTTAAGAGAGAATCTGTCAGTTTAGTGCCTTCTGCTGATGAGAACGTAGTGAGTTGTTTAAGGGCCAAAGCAAGCAAATGGCACAGCTAGAATCAAACTAAAGCTTAAGATCCTTTAGACTTCTTTTACAAAGTGTACCAATGAAACCAAATTAAAAAAATAAAAACCAAATAAAAGTACAGACAGACACACAAATTCAACACGTCGACACGGACATCACGCTTCCAAATACACAGCAAAGGTAGTTATTTTCACTAAACAGAGTGAAGTAGACTCCCTTTCTGTGCAGTCTTTCATTTTCTGCAACCATCAAACTGAAACTAAGGAAGAGAGGACAGGAGAGATGACTCTATTGGGTGTTCAGTGGATGGCCACATCTATCTCAACCGTTTTCTCTCCCTGCATTTCTCACATACATGCATCGCTACATTCGACAGTAGGGCTGTAACGATGTGCCAAAACCACGATTCAGTTCATATCACGATTTTATTGGCTAAAGAAAAGAAATTGACAAGAAAATCCTCCTATTACTGCGAAAAGTGTATATTTCTGGGTGGGGCAGGGCCTGTCCAACCCCCTAGTGGAAGGGGAACAGGAAAGATGTGGTAGCATAGGATTCGTGGATCTGAGTGTCGCGATTTTGATTACAGCCCTATTGGTCAGGCTTGCATTTTTGACCACAATCCAAAAGCTCGATCTTCCTAAGAATCTATTCGACTAAACAATCATGAACAGGATAATAAATAAGGTGGTAATGTCAGCTCACACAAAGGATTTAGTGCACCATCAGATACTGAGAGCAATGCGAGAATACAGGGGAAAAAAACTGCTCTGATTGACCAAAAAAAACAAAAGGAACACCCACTACATACACAGCTACAACCGTTTCAGAAAGGTAAAACTCTACAGGAGCACCATAAGAGAAAGGGTGTGAGCAATTTTATCATGTTCAATGAATGCCAGGATGCAACACACTTAACCCTGGAGAGGAAACAAAGTAATAGTGAATGGATTAATGATTAAAACTGCAATCAATTAAATATAGTTTGCATTAAAAAACAGAAACCACATCTAATTAATGGTTCTATTAATCCATAAGAGTATATTTCCACAACTTCAACTGCAGCTCCGTAAATCAAGTCTGTCTTATAACTAGAACTCTGTCTATAATTCAGCTTAACCCAAACAGAGTCTAAAGAAGTTTCTGGCCGATCAAGTGATCTGGGATCTCATCAACACCCTTAGATCACAGGTTATAACCCTCACTGGACCTTTCTCTTATGCTACCACACATCATTTTCACCACAGCTGACCTTCCCTACACCACCTCACTCCAAATCCACACTAGCGAACCATCAGTGCACAGGCAGCATGCAAAGTAAACGCGCTCGGATTTGCAAAACTCACACAGGTGAGGGGTTTGGTCGACGTGTGTGTGTACCTTGAGCAATTGCAGGTTGTTCTCTGTGCTGAATCAACAAAATCCCATGAGCCCATTTTCTCCAGCACCTCCTCCTCGTTCGTCCCTTTGGTCGTGGCAGAGAACTTGCGCCTGAAATAAACAAGGGATGATTCAGTAAGACTGGGAGTGACAGCTGTAACCTACAGAGAGGTGTTACAGATCTTTCGCTCATTTAAACTGCACTCTACTGAATGGCGCTGATTAAGCCTGAGATGTGAGATTTTTAGCGACAATTAAAGTCATCACTGTGAGCAACATGCAATCTGTCCTGAAACATTACTCTTGTTTTGTCAATGTCTGCTGCTGCTAAACAACTGAGACAAATGTGTACCTGCATGTATTTTCAGTGTTCTTAGATATATCTCCACTATGTACATATACACATACAGGTTACATATACACATATTTAAATACACATACAAATGTCTATACAGTAATCCCCCACGAATCGTGGGGGTTCCGTTCCAAGAGCACCCAAATCTGCTCCCAGAACCCTTTAATTTCATTTTAAACTCAGTTTAATGAATTACCCTTGAAAATCTAAAAGGTAAATAAATATAATCAGAAAACGTTATTGTTTTAAAAACGTTAGCATTAACAGTTAGTATTAGCAAAGGCTCGTACACAAAAGAAAGGTTGAAATAACTCTACGCACATGTTTAGACAAAGCACAGCTTACTAATACTAAATAAACTGAGATAACTGTTGAAAAATAAAACACTAAAATATGAGGACGAGACACGGAGGAGTCATGCTACATGCTGCAGCAGCTGCTTCTTTTTATAGTGGTTGATAACTTTTCGGTGTATTACTGCCACCGCTGGACTGGTGGAGGTAATACAGTTTGGTTCTCAGAAAAATCTGCGTTAGACTGAATTCGCGAATGCTGATCCTTGTAAAACTGAGGGGTTACTGTTTTTATATTTTTTGCATTCGTTCTAAAATGTGCTTTTTATTAAATCTATTGTGCTGCATGGTTTTTATTCTACTGTTTTGCTGCTCTTTCCTTTGTTCTGTCCACTTCCTGCCATAACATTGTAAATTTCCCACTGTGGGACTAATAAAGGTGCATCTTTTCTTCTGAGTAAAGGCTGTAACACCACGTACTTGTTCAGAGCTCGGTTGATGTTGCACTCCTGCCAGACCCGCTCCACCACCTGACTCGCCATCCTCCGTGGAATTTTGCCGCCATGATGACTCGTGCTGTCCACGCTGAAGCCGTCCACCGACGAGGACAACCGCATCCACTTCTGTGCTGAGTGAGAGTCGACTGGAGAACAAAAGAGACGAGGAGCAGGAATGAGGGAAGAAGGGAAATGGAAAATAGAGGAATACATCAATACAAACTGTGAGGGGACCCTCAAATATAACTATTACATTTACGGCATTTATCAGACGCTTCTAATCCAACGCGACTTCTCTTCCCCAACTACAGGGGGCAGTCTCCCTGGAGCAACCTGGGTCTTGTTCAGGAACCCCAGTGGTGGTTTGCTGAAGGTAGGATTCGAACCCATGACCTATAGGGTGCTGGTGGTCTACCTAATAGAACACCAGCGCCCTACAGTACAGCCATTTGCCGAAATTCGCGGGGGTTATGTTTCAAGAGCACCCGCAAATTGTGAAAAAACGGAATTCGCAATATTTTTAAAAATGCCTTAAATTTGAGTGTTTTATAGCATAAACCTTAAATATGCCACCCAAACACTCAGCTTAATACATTACCCTTAAAGAAAATCTAATGGTAAACCTGAGCCCCTCCACACTGAATCTGTTCTGATGCTGAATTCTGGACTGCAGCTGCTTCACATGGCAGCAGCCAATCAGCAAAAAGGAGAAATAAATAATGTGCTCGGATTGGCTACTTTCAAACCTCCCGCCTCTGAGTACAGCCATGTTTCACCGTCCCAAAGCGCCTTTCTCTGTGTTTCTCTTCACATTTGCAGGGTTTCAGCGAACAATAAGTTCGGTTCTAAGAAAAAAATCGGTGAACCCTGATCCGAGACGTGGGTCGACTGTATTAAGTTCCAGCATTGAGTAAATGTCCAGCCGAATGTGCAGAAAGGAGCATGTGCAGAAAGGAGCGTGTACCTGTCTGGGCCTCCTCCGGTGAGGTGGGAGGCGTGAGCGTGACGGAGGAGATCGCAGGGTCTCTGTTTGATGTAGGCACTTGGTGGCCGCCCGAATAGACAACAGTGCAGTGTGAGGACCCGACTGGCGTTACTGGGACGTCTGACTGGGGAACCAACACCAGACAGGCAGGATACACCATCCGCACACCACCTGAGAACACACACAAATCACACTTCGTTTATACACAGACCATCACTTCTCAGCACTAAACGCAGTTTAGTTGACGAACACAGGTGAGACCTGGACCAGAGACTCCAGCTCCTATTTTATTCTCGCATTTGTCGTGGAAAACTGGAGTGAAAGTCTAAGTCTGGAACTTTTTCTACATCAAGAAATCTAACAGACGAGGCGTCGTCGTTTACTGAAGCAGAAGCTCTCCCCAGTCAGGTCTGCACTGAGGCTAAACAGGCCTCAGAATCCAAAACCGCTTTTTAAAATTCAACCCACTTATCGATTTTCCACCAATTCTCACATCTCCACCTTGCCCTCTACCCTTACACAGAACTCATTATCAGCCCCACTGACCAACAATGTTTCATAGCTGACAGGTCGAATCATCATGCATCAGTTTCTGTGGGTTCTGTGGAGTTTTTTAATGCTGATTTCAGATCTGTGTAGTTTTTCCTGCAGGTACAGTGTTTGTGATGAAGCTAGTTCTATGCTGCATGATAGTTGGTATAATGATCATATAA
>JBBPDB010000001.1:30457979-30472421 GCA_037974465.1 Brachypetersius altus
TGTAATGTGGAAATTACTTTCCCTGTTTACTGGTTACTTTTATAATAGTGACATATGACAGTGGCAAAGCTTTTTTTTTTTCCAAAACAAAATTTCTTTACAAATTTAAATAAATGTAATACATAAACAAATAAATAAACCCCCCAAAAAAGGATCGGCTTGAAATCGGCAATACATGCGAGTGATCAGAAGATCACTGATCAGGCCAATCAGGCCAAAAATCATCCGCTTCCGCAGTGGCTAGAAACGGCGTTAGGTGTAAAGAGTGCTTTGATCATCCTGCTCCGCCATTGAAAGAACGACAGCTCAGATGGCCCGATCTGGAATTTGCCCTGTATGTTGTCATACAGGGAAAGATTACCTCCCTTTACTCATGCTTTACCTGCCCAGAGAATTTCACCCTCTCCTCTAAAAAATTTGCTCCACCGACTGTCAATGTGATCTTGTGAGAGACTATTTTTGCCTGTAGAGACATCATGCCTTGCAAACAAGTAAAGCATGGCAGTTGCTCCGTGCTTAGAGTACAAATGTAAAAAAAAAATAATTTTTTTTAATTCGTTCATGCAAGCCCCTGAAGAACCAGTGGTTTAATTTTATTTTCTATGGAAAAGTGCCGACACAATACAGAGCTGGTCTTGCTGAATGGCTGAAAATGAAGTCTGGATCAGTTCTAACTCTCCTTCACTCAGCTACAAACCTCACACAAGTAAGTCAACTTAACGCTATGTCATTTTGTTGCTTTGCGGTTACCTAGCTTTTTACCCTTAGAATATGGCTGTAACATTAACTCTGCAGTTGCCAGCCCAATTAGCAGGCTACTGTCGCAAATGTAAAGGTAGATAGCATCAGGTATGTGTGTGAATACACACATTAAATCAAGCATACTTTTTTGTTCATTGGACAACCCTGCTGCTGTTAGTGTTATGATGTTCATAATATCCCCTTATTGAAATGACTATCAGCACCTCTGCAAACCAGGGTGATCAGATGAGAATGGGTATACTTTGAGGAGTCTTACAGCAACAGGGCTATAGGCACAGATCTCAACTGCTTGGCTATCAAGGAAATGTCCCAAATCTCACTAAAGACGAACTGTCTTACCAGCTACGCGACCGCAGTAGTGTGTGGCAAGCAGGCCCCTCCCCGACCATCCACCTTTCTCCGCCTCTCTCCTCCTCATTATCATTTAAAGCTACAGACACAGAAATGGCGCATCCTAGGGAAATCTCATTGTTGGACTGGCTCTAAGTGGCTGTAATTCTGCACCAAGGCTGAATTTCAGAAAGAGACTTTAGATACAGTTTTAAGGGACCACCAAGATCTACATAAAAGCATAAAAACCAGCATGTCATGGGACCTTTAAAGGAACAAAAAGAACAAGTGTTAATGAAAAAGGACAACTGTTAATTTCAGAATTGAGAAATGCCTAGTAAAACTTAATGTATTATAAACATACACATAAAACTACATTTAAGACCAGCTTCTATATGTGCTTCACAATATCCATTAAACACTATAAAAAAAAAAAAACAAGCAAAGAAGAAGTTAAACCAAGGTCACAGGTACCATTAAGTGTACCAACAAAAGAGTGTGGGTGTGCTATACAGTTTATTAGTCTAGTGGAACCAGTGAGCTCTTTTCACTGGTGTGGTCATGTTGACTGTTGTCCTTGCTGCTGTAGCAGGATGGGGGAGGTAAAGACAGGCTGTGTGTGATCAGGTGCTCCAGTAATTATCAAGCTCGCACAACCAAGCATGATACGCACACACAGCAGTTTTTCAAATAAAACATATAGCCTTTGACCCAGGAATCACAATTCAGCACTAACATGTAGATGAACTAGATAAACCCCTAAAACAGCTACTTTTGTACTTCAATAAGGTGATTTTGAGGAAGATTTTTGAGCAATGAATCCTTCCTTTTCATAACACAGGAGTGCAGCAGTGGTACTTACATTAATCAAGCTAACCAGTTCAGTCTGCTCATCATTAAGCCAAGCTAGTCATAATAATAGAATTCAGGCTGTAAAAAGGTCAGAGGAAAAGGGGATGTGAGGACAGTGAACGACAGATGAAAGGCAAACAGAGAGAAAGCAAGTCTGATGATCCTGACATCCAGTACTCTCATCTCTCATCCTTACTTCCAATCTGTACAGGAAGCAGCCAGCAGGAGGAAATCCTTCCTTTTATGAAAACACAGCACCCTTGTAAAACTGGAGTGGCGCAAGAGCAAAATGTAGAACCTAACAGGGTAAATAGAGCCATCTTATCTAGCCTAACATGCATGAACAAAAACAGCATACGGGGAAGTTATGGACTACATCAAGTGGCCTGTGACCTCTGCTCAGTAGTCTTGACATTGAACCAGAAGTGGACTCAGCAAGAAATGCACTGATATACTGTTCACACACTGAAAAAAATTACTAAAATGACTAGCTTCAAAATGACTCTAGCTAAAATGACATCCATCTTCTTGCACTACTCCTACATAAAGATAAATGAGGTAGTCTCCTCTGGTTCTCAAACAGTACTGAAACTTGAGTGTTTCTTCGTATTGTAAGTCGCTTTGGATAATAGCCTCTTCTAAATAAATGGAATGTAGAAACATGCAATAAAAGGTACAAAGTAGACATGTAATGATGCACTGAGGCAAGTTTATGATACTGTCTGACATAATGAGCATCACAAACAACATTCAAACAAAGAAAAATTATGACCAATTGGTTTAGATAAGAAGACTGTGGTGCAGAACATGTATCTGCTAGACAACGTTAACTGGATGCAATGCAAACATAGGCAAAATAAGTAAAGTAAAGTGGTCCCTTATTAAGTAAAGTAAAGTGGTCCCTCACAGGTGAACACGCCACAGCACATAATGTGAACAATGTGAAATTCTTTCTCTGCATTTAACCCATTCACCAAGTAAAGCAGTGGGCAGCCAGTGCCGAAGTGCCCGGGGGAGTGCCACTGGCAGTTCTTGGATTCGAACCCACAAGCTTCTGATCGCAGTGGAAACTGTATTATGTTTAACAGAATGCTTATAGTCCATGATTCATATTATCATGGTGAGATGCATGATGAGATGACAATGTTTTAATGCAATCCAACACTCCTAGAATAAAATGTATCAACAGTTGTCTTGTTTTTGACTACCTGAATATTAATAACTTGCAATAGGCCACCCCTGTAAATCTGCCAAACATTACACAAATTATTTTAGATCTCACTCTTGCCCTGTAGTGCAAATCAGGCAACACACCCCAAATTCTGGCATTTCATCACAAAGGGATATTCAGAGGTGGTTTTGTAATAGGAAGGTGCTTTGCTTATTGTGAAGTTCCGTTAAGTATTTCAGGAGATCAGTATGGATAAAAATACTTTCCTGTAATGTGTCCAAACACCACACCACTCTGTCGGTAAATAAAGGCTGTGTTGGTGGAGCCCATTCTGCCAGAAGTCTTACATTCCATCAGCTGTACATGTTCACTCCACTCAGACTTCACATTAAGGGCAAAAACATCAAACTCAAACCAATAAAACCCTCCACAAGCTTGGATATAGTGCTTAGACAATAAACATTTAAACCAAGTACCTCAGTGACAGTGAATAGTAATACAAAAACAAACAGTAAGAATCAGGATCCACTGTGGATAAAGTCTTTGGAAAAGCTCAAAATCAGAAAGAAAAAATTCTTTCTCCAAACATCCCAAGAGCATTCATCTTCTGGGTCCCTGGTTGATTGCACCCATAATTAGGCCATGTAATATTATACCTTCACATTAACTATGTGTTGAAGTTAATGTGTTGAAGAAATAAGCATGCTGAGCTCTGCAGCTTTTCAGTCTCTTGGAAAAAAAAGTGGGCCATTTAAGGTTAAGGTTATACTAATACTGCCATGCAACCAAACAGTACAAAGTCTGACACGTTGCAAACAAGCTAAACATCAAAGACTCTTTTAGAGAACAGCTCGTTTTATTTCAAGGTCTGAGCTTTGTGACGGCACTCACACTTACATTACAACTCACCCAGGCTCGTCTTAGAGAGTCAAAATAACTCTCTAAGACTGTAAAAGTATTATTGTGGACCACAAATTAAGGTCTGCACTGGCTGACATCATGACAATTTAAATTGCTAGGACGCCAAAGTGTGTGAAAGGAGATAGTGACAAGCAATTCTGCTTTGGTTGTCAACAGCAGGGCTATATTGGCTTGTCACTGGTCATATGTCTTATTGGGACACCGGGACAGGAAGTGTAAGGCAGTAACCTGATCACTGCAGTAAATAAACTTCCACAGCACTCGGACAACCTTAACGCCCCATAACACGACACTAAAGTGTCTTTTTAGTAATGTATTAAACTCATGTTCATTTTGAAAATGTATAGTGAGACAGCTGGTGACTTAGTAGTTAGGGAGTTGCCACTGTGATCGGGTAGTAATGGGTTTGAATCCTAGGACTGCCAGTGGTACTACTATGGAACACTTGATCAAGGGACAGTCTTCACATACTGCTCCCTGGGTGCTGTGTTCCTGGCTGCCCCCTGCTTCACTTGGAGGATGGGTTAAATGCGAGAAAACGTTCATGGTGTTTACACTGTGTGCTCTGGTGAGTTCACGTATAGACACTTTACCCTAACTGTTTCTCTTACAATAAAGCAAATATTGCTCAGATTTGATGTACAGTTGGACCTGTTGTCAGCATTGTTTCAGAGAACCTCCTCTCTGATATTACAGCAGTTTAATTTGCAGAGACCGTTACTGAAGATCATGTATTGCTAATGAATTGATCTTTACAACATTACATTACATTCATTTGGCAGACGCTTTTAACGACTTACAATACTTAAATTTCAAGTCAGTGTCAGAAGTAAAAAAAACAGTGTGAGTAGTAAAAATCTTTATGCAGGAGAAATGCACAAAGATGAATAGTGCATTAGGAGAAGAGATGCTCTCTGAACAGATTAGTCTCCAGTAGATTTACTAATGTTGAAGACATAAAAACCGCACTCACAATATCTCTGACAGCTCAGGAGCTTATTATTGTTTTTTGTTTTGGTAAGCTGGCATAAGGATACTCAGACATGACCACACAATGCTGAGGCTGGTGTCAGGGCAGGCAAGAAGCTCACCCTTTACTGCTGCTACAAATGAACAAGCAAGTAAGCAAAGGATATTTTCCATGCAGCACTTCTTGCAAAATAAGTCTTGTACATCTGCCTATTTGCTTTAAACTGTTTTGCCCAGCAGTGGGCTGCACTGTCGATGCCCGAGGAAGCTAGAGGCTAGCTACCTAGCAAGCTAAGCTAAAACATCTGAACAATTCAAGCCAAATGACACCTGACACTGGCTAGCATCGTGAGTCCACCAGCCATACAGACCACAGGACATAATGTATATGTAATATAGCGGCATTTCTTTAGCAAACACCTAATAAAGAGGGATTGTTTCCTTGTTGTTATGAAAACAGACAGATTCATTCAATGAAACAAAGGCACGGTGTCTTGCACTGCTTGTAGCTAGCTAGCTAATTGGTAGGCTGAGGCTACACACACACACACACACACACCTAGCTAGCTAGTCAGTATGCTGTCAGTCTCATCTCACCTAACAGAGCCCGGAGATGCTTCAAACGGGTCAGAACATCCTTCTTTGGGTCCAGAACTTTCTGTGTAGATTTCTTGACGTCTCCATAAACCCTTCGAGTGAACATTCCGCTGTAAAAGTCTATTTTGAAGCTCGTTTCACCTCCTCTCCACCATTCAGTCCGTCTCTCCTGGAGCTCTCCTCTCCTGGTTACTGTTCCAGCAGCCGCCTGATCGCGCGGGTGTGTAAACACGGAAGCGCGCACGCACACACTCACCTCAGCCTGATACACATACACACAAACATACACACAAACATACACATATTTACATACACGTACACAAACACATACATATGTATACACATACTTATATATTCATACACTCACACAGATATACACACACATATGCCTACATATACAAAAACATATACACACATACATAAAAATACAGACATATACATATAAATATACATATATACATCCATATACACCCATACATACATTTACATACAAACACAAACATATACACACACACACACACACACACACACACACACAAATGTACCCACACATACACATACACGAACACACATACACACACAAATTTACATACACATATACCAATATACACACACATTATACACAAAATGGAAAGTATTGAGATACCTTTACACCAACAGGGACTTTAATGACACTGCATTTAAATACATAGACTTTGATATACAGCTATATGCACAAGAAGAGTGGAAGCTGTTATAGCTGTTATAGCTCCATATCTAAGTCTATGTATTCAAATGCAGTGTCAACTGTGAAAACGTATTATTAGTCTACCCAATGAAAAAAAGCAACACTCAAGTCATGACAAATTCAACAGAACACCAGCATAATCTGACACAACACACCTCTAAGCTGGACTTTAGTCATTATAATAATGTCTTAAAGTCTAAAACAGTGTTTCCCAACCCTGGTCTTGCCAAGCACACTGGAATGTTTTTACTTCTCCATACTTGATCCAACTAATCAGCTCATTAATAACCCTTTCCACAGTGTGTGGTAACACAAACACTGAAAGGATAAGTAAAACAACAACAATAATAATAGTAACACCAATAATAATAATTTTATTATAATTCTCATTATTGTTATTGTTGTTTGTTATTATTGTTATTATTGGTGGTGTTATTATCGTTATTGTTGTTTTTGTTGTTGTTATAATTATAATAATAGATGCAGGTGAAAGTAAACCAAATATGGCCTGGTATTTAAATTTTAAGTTAGGATTAGGTTTAGTGTTAGAATAAAGAAGCTCCCCAGTCTTGAGAATAAAGTAGTTCCCTAGTCCTGAGACTGTATGGCTGCAAGATATGTGGGTAAAATTTAACGAAAGCGTTGAAGTCGAGTTTTTTTTGCCTCCAAAGATGAAATTAACATAAAGCTCCAGAGCACCACCTGGTGTCGAGAGTTGCAATGACGTCAGAGTGTGGCCTCTGTCTCGCGCACAATCTCATAACATGAAGATGGGTTATTGATTTGAGGTTTTATGAGTTCTCTCTCTGTCTCTCTCTCTTTCTCTCTCTCTCTCTCTCTCTCTCTCTCTCTCTCTCTCTCTCTCTCTCTTTCACACACACACACACACAGACACACACACACACACACACGAATGTCCTGGGTATTTTTATTATGACTTCAGGTCTGCATCCCTCTGTGCTGGTCAGACTAGAGCTATCTTTCTCTTTGGCACACTCCTTCCTTTCACTGGAGAAATAAAGCTTTTACTGGCAAATAAAGAAATGCAAATTGACAGCAGACAGGCCTCCTGTGGTGTAAATGAAATAGAGGTCTTGCTGCATTAAGACAAGTTCAAGTCCATGATTTTGCAGATGATTAACATGGTGCTAAATTATCATTTCAGCAGTGGAGGCTAAAATATTTGGGATGACAGTAAGAGGACACTGCAGTGAAGATGACTAAATGGCTCATTGAATTAAACAAGTCATTTTAGATCTGCTTTATTTGTTCATGATTTGATCCTTACTGGAAACCAAACAATCCCAAATTAACTGCTTCTTGTCAGAAATAAATTTTATTAAATTTGATTACAAAAGAAAAAGAAATCTTTTTTTTATTTAGAGGTAGATCTAAATTATTCCAGGAAAAATCTCTGAGCCATGATGGAAAAAGAAATGGCTGTAGCACACATAAAAAATAAATGGAAAAAAAAATCCAAACAGCGTCATTTTAAATGTACTATAAAAACTATAAGGTCATGTCAGCCCTGAAATATATAAACATTATGTGAGAAAAGGTATTGGGACTCCTGACCCTTATACTAACATGGACTTTAATGACATTACATTCAGAGACGTAGACATTAAAATAAAGTTGGTCCCCTTTGTAGCTATAACAGCTTCCACTCTTTTGGAAGGCATTGTGCAATTTTTTTTAATTACAAAAGAGTGTTTCTGTGAAAATGTGTGCCAATTCATTCTGCAGAGCATATTTGATGTCAGGCTCTGATGTTGGACGAGAAGTCCTGGCTCGCAGTCTCCATCCCAGTTCATCCCAAAGGGCTCTGTGTGGGCCAAGTTCTTCCACATCGAACTCAATATGACTGGTGCAAAGTCATATTGGAATAAAAAAGACTCTTCCCCAAACTGTGTCCACAAAGTTGAAGCATGGAGTCCAACATGTCTTTGTATGCTGAAGCATTAAGATTGCCCTTCACTGGAAGTAAGGGGCCTAGCCAAAACCATGAAAAACAGGGTTTCTTTTGTCCATGTATATTTGGATGATACATTATAGCGACCCAGTTAAATTAGTGTGAGTTGGTCAGATGGCCAGCAGATGGCGCTTTTGAGCAGATAAACAGAGAAGTGTTCTGGAGCAACACCAACTGGCCTACTCTATAGTCACAACCCACAGCCCTTTCACCCCATTCATTTAACTGGACCTGGGCATGCTGACGTCAGCTACGAACACCGTAATGACCTTTAGTCTGAGTGAGCATATTCGAGAAAACAGATCTTTCCAATAAAGGTTAGAGTTAGAGCTCTGCATAGCACAGTTCATACATGAAATACTGACCCTTGATTCTCTGGAAAGAAAATCCCATTAAAAATATGATGGGGTCAGGAATCGGGTTAGACATTTTATGTTCCAAGATCACAGGTCTTTAAATCAACCGCCCTACTTCTCGTATGCAGCATCATAACCCCAGTTCATCTTTACTATAAAACTTACTTTTGTCTTAACTTCTGACATTTTTTCACAGGTGTTGTTTAAGTGTACCTAGCATGCCATAACTTAGTTGAATAGTGGACCTTGATTTAAGCATAGCTTTACAGGTTTAAGGAAAAGATGTGGAAGATGTGGACTACTTGAGCACTGATGTACGTTGCTCTGGATAAGAACGTCAGCTAAATGCTGTAAATGAAATGTAAATGGTGGGCACCCTGGCCCTACAACAGACGTTATGACTGTGCATTACAATGCATATATATACTGAGTTCATATTAATCACTTGCATAGTGAATGTCTTGATCAAGATATTAGTATATGGGGCCCAAATAACAGATATCTGGTACGTTGCCAACCAGAAGGTGGCACCCTTACCCCATAAATGGCTCTCCTCCTCCACGCTTTGAATTGCACTTGTTCGCATTAAATTCGCAAGCTGAGCTCGGAAATACTTGACTTTCCTCCCTGTTTGGCTCTGGCTTTCCCTTTTCTCGCGCATCTAAGTGTCATTAAAAGTGAATGTGCCGCGTTTGTGCATATGAAGAAGCAGAGGACACGCCATAATGCCTCAATATGTCTTTCCTCTGTATGAAAACTAGTGCGGGAGAGGAACCCCAGGTTCCACTCTGCCCTTCTCAGTTAAGAGCTCTAGCTATAATGGTCTGTTTCGACTATATAAATTATGAGAATCATTGCTGAAGATCTGATGGTTTTATATAGTCTGTCCTGCTTTATAATGCAGAAGACATGAAGATGCATTGATGCATATGGGACCACCGCAGGGCCTGCAGTTCAAGGAGAGAACCTGCCTTTTTTCAGGTTGAATGGAGCTTGTTTGGGATATGGAAAGTAGCTAATAACTTTAAAGACGAAAAGTCACTCATCCGTTTGACCTCATTAACCTAAACTCGCTGCAACACCACAGTAATTTTCACTTCAGGTTGTAGTTTCCATTCATGTCACCAGGGGTCTCTTCGGAGTAAAGTCTATTGTGGCCATAATAAAAAGGCTGGGCCATAATATGCGCAGCACCTTGATATTAACAGTTCAATCAATTGTCCGTTTTTTGATTTAGGTTCACATTTCGACATAAACATGCAAAATGTTTAATGGGATTATTTGAAGACCCCCGTTGAGTCCTTGTTTTGCCCAATTGAGCGCGTGGCAGTGGAGAAGCTCGCGTGCAAGGCTCGTGGACTGATCGACACTGGATTTCACGCAGCCGTGGGGTTAACGAGACTGGCCCACGCGCGAGTAATCAGCAGCAGGCTGTATTACACCACGGCTGGATCTGCTTATAAAAGCGTTGCACATAGCCTGCACTTAATTAAAAGTCTGTCCTGAAAGCATCTTCTATCTGAGCAGATAATCTGCAGTGAAATTAATAAGCAGGGGATGGAGAGGGAAAAAAAGAATAAGAGAATTGTGATCACGGAGAGAAGGTGTTTTTGGCTGTATGCATGGCAGGGGTCTCTATCTTGAATGTGTGATACACGCCACGCGGCAAATGGTTCTTCAGTGTTTCCACGTCTATAATCTGATTCCAATTTCTCCAGTCATCAGCCTCTCAGGAGAAGAACGGGTAGATGTTTAATTGGAGCGCGAGGGCTTTAATTGAGTTCACCTAAATGTAAAACTACCTTTAAAAAAGAAATGAAAAAAAGTGACATCCTTTTAAACTCTTAATGGCAGTTTTTTTAACTGTACACCAGTAAAACCTAATCACAGGACAGAACAGGACACATCTGCAGTCAGCAGCCCTATATCTAAAGGGACTGAGCTAATAAGTGCATGCTTGAAAAACAATGCTGTCCTTCAACACACTCTTGCAATAATGATCCATGGAGGACTCGGTTGTTATTATTTTTTCCCCCTCATCGATCATGCATTTTTATCACTCTATTAAGAGTTCACTTAAAGCTCATTGTATGAAACTGCAAAGACTAATCTCATACAACCTTGTGTAACTTCATGACAAGCATTGATACTCGATTGATACTTAATAAAAGGCTGATATCATTTCTATGTGGAATAAAAGCTCTGAAACTCCAAGTTTACATTAGTAAGATTTAGAAGTATTTTAATAATTAATGAATTATCCCGTAATGCAGGAATACTCACCTGCAATGTTTACTATGCCACTGCAAGATGCAACAGTCAAGAGGCATGTAATGGAAGGTTTGTTTTGCTGTGGCTGTAAAGGGCCTTGTAAATGAATATCTTTTTCATAGGCAGGGATCTACTATCCTGTAGATTTAAGCAGTTTCAGAGGCACTCCTGCAGAACAGCTCGTCATCAATCTAACCGCTTATATAATTATAGCCTGCATGGTCACATATTCATTATAGGGCTCTATTCCAGTAGGGCTGGGAAATTTGGTGATAATTATCATGACATTATGTTTATGTCACAAAATACATTTCTGAGTATATCAATATCACCAATACTTGCAGAACTCAAATGCAGATACATTAAAGTGCATACTCCTGTTTTAATACATTTAGTGCATTTAATACAAATAAAAATCATTGCACTTATAGTTTTTGAGTGTACTTTTTTATTAGAACTTGTTATGAAACATATTGGACTACTGTATTATGTACTCGTTTTGCCATAACCTCCAGCCCTGCTATTCAGGATACATGTTTGATACAGTTTGGGAGTTCATCGATATCCTCCCAAGGGACTTTTTCATAAAAATGTCATATTTTAAAATATATTCAGTTTAGATTTTGTAAACCTTAATATTTTCCATTTCCAGTTGGACAAAAAGCACTTCCCTATCATCACGATTAAAAGCATCACACAGTTGGTATTAAACTCTAGAGATAAAATAAACAGTAATGAAGGAAATGAAACTATCAAAAGTGTCTGTTAGATAATGTGTCACATTATCTTTTCACACCGCTCTTCACCTTTTACCTGTTCTTTTGTAGCTCCCTGCAGCTCACCGCAGCACTTATTGGTGCTATGGCAGCTTCTGTACATAAAACTCAAATATCTGACCCTTGCATGTCAGGGTATAAGCTTTCAAATGACCCAATGAAAATAAAAGTTATTTAATCAAATATTGCTTGTTCTATTTGTGCATGTGTGGGAGGAAGTCGTGACAACAAAATGCATAGTTTTGCCTTTTCAGTATGTATATGTTCTGCGGTTCACACATATCTGATGACTTCCCTTTGGATGCGTGTTATTGATCATTCTTCACACACGATTCCTTTTTCCATGAGGTAAACTCTGGGCCATTTGATGTGTATTCTTTTAATGTTTTTTTTCGCTCCATGTTTTCAGGTTCACAGAGGCTCTTCCTAACTGCCACAAAGCCTAAACCTTTCAGTATCTCTTTAGGGATCTATTTGGTTGGGGTGAGAATAGTTGTATTTGTGCTAACATCATTAGTTGAGTTTTCCTCTCTAAGTTTGTCCACTGTCTTTAAGGGACTGTTTTTCCAACTTCTGCCTCCATTTCTAGCCACAGGGGTGGGAAATAACAAGCACCAGTGGGATTTCAGCCAGTCCATCACAGGGGCCAATACAGAGCCATCCAAGCCTGGGAAAGTCCTGCTCGGCCTGAGGCTTTTTGTACTGGCCGCGCGTCTCTCAGTAAAGTCAGTCTCTCAGTCACTTCAGTGAATTCACCCTCGCTTTGTTGTCGACTCCAAAATGCTAGAGAGCCCAACATCATCATTATCTTTTCTCCCCACCGAGATTTCTCCTCCTCGACTGAGCCCATCCCTCGTTGCAGTGCTGGGCTTGTTTTATTGGTAGCTTCTTGCCAGTAAACGATCCATTTCATCACTGCATCCATTGCAATGGGTGTGAAAAACAAAGAGCCCCCCCTTACCAACTTATTTATTTATTTAAGCCCCCCCCCTTAGTAAAGACCTGGTGTTCTGGCAGGAAATCGATAGCCGCTTTCGCGCGGCAGGATAATTAACACAGCACTTGTGCAGTGTCGCTTCACAGGTAGGAGCCTTATGTCACAAGATTGTATCAGTTCAAATGCAGGAGAGACACTGGACTGCAGATTAAAGTGTCAGGAGGTGAGAAGTAAACACACATGGCAGCATGAGCGAGGGCCAGGTGTGTCAGTCGTAACGCACTGTGTATGTGTCGGGTATGTGCGTGCACGCTTGTGTATGTGATGATGCATATGCATGTGTGTGCATATTTGTCTGCACCTGTGACTGCTGGGGTCCATGTGTACGTGTGCGAGCTTGTGTGTTTGTATGTCTATGTGTGTAAACTTGGGTTTTGTGTTTGAGAGAGTGCACATGTGTGTGTGTGTGTGTGTGTATGTGTGGGGGGGGGGGTGGGGTTCTGGATCTTTGTACACTTGTGTTTGAGTGGGAATATCCGTGTGTCGTCAAGACAACACTTATTTCCTTGAGTTCTTCATAAGCAATTCGGAATAATAAACAAAACAGCAGATTTAAGTGCAAAGGTCTTTCACGGAAGATCTGGCTTTCCAGAAAAAAAAGCAAAAAAAAATGACCCATCCAATACTAACCCTGTAGAGTGACACTTCGAAATTTCCAGTGTGGACATGGAGGCAGTACAAACGCTGATAGATGGCAGGGAATAAAAGGGCTTTTCAGCAAACTTTCAGCAAATGTCAGCCTTTCATGGTGTTGAGAAGGCCCATTTCATATCTATTACAGCAGGCTTTCCATGGCCGATATTTCAGATTTTAGTGCTCCCTGTGCCACAAATCCTCTGCCAATCTTCCCCATAAGAATCTCTGCCAGCTCCGCTGTGATGCATTCTTCCCCTCTGTACCTCTCTCGCTCACTTTTTTTTTTTTGATGTGACAGAACAAACCCGCGACCTATTAGGATTAAGGCTTTGAAAAGATCTTTGATGCCGTTCAAGGTTCCTTTAAACTGGCGAACTGACAATATGAGCAGTGTGGAGGCAGCTGCTGAATGAGGTGATTGGTTGTCCTCGTCGAGGTTTAGTGCTGCACCCCCCCTTCGCCACAACCGCCACCCCCAATAGACCCCCCCCACTCTCAGTCTTACTCTCCAACAAAACTAAAAAAACATGGTTTTCCCATACAGCCTCATCCTCTGGAGTGCAAGACGCTAACAAATGTGTCTGGTTGTGTGTGTGTGTGTGTTTGTGTGTGTGCTTTTGCTAAGGACTCTTGCTGCAGATGACTTGGCTCGGTGCCCTTGCTGTATCTGAACTGTTGCCCGGAATCAGCTGAAGACAATGGCTGTTTTTTTTTTCTTCTTCTTTTTTCCTCTCCCTTCCTCTTCTCCTGAGGACACACAAGCAAGCGTCAAAGGCAGCAGCAGGCTGCAGAGCTGAAGAAAATGTGAAGGACAGGGATAAATGCAGTGCCATGTTATTCAAAGGCAACGAGCTGTTGAAAACCCTTTTTAAAAAAGAGGGGAGAGAACCCCCTCGGCCACTTTTCTTTAGTTAAATTGATTTTGACATGCACCTGTGAGTGGTCTTGTATTTCCTTGAAACATTGTGTTGCACCGTTTTGTTAGTTGTAGACGCTGGCTAAGCAAGTAGATCTTTAAAGGCAGATGACTCTTCACACCAATGTTTACCAAAGGAACACATTGAAATAAAGAGAAGATATTTCCTTTGCAGACATTGGAATTAAT
>JBBPDB010000001.1:30478652-30498652 GCA_037974465.1 Brachypetersius altus
GTGGAATTCTTAAGCACTGATGTACGTCGCTCTGGATAAGAGCGTCAGCTAAATGCCGTAAATGTAAATGTAAATATGTTGGAAGCAGGAAAATGGGCAAGCATAAGGATCTGATGGCTAGATGTATCAGAGCAACTCCAAAACAACTGGTCTCGTGGGATGATCCCATTATGCAATAGTTAGTACTAACCAAGGAAGGATATGGATGGACCAGCAACATGGTCATGGGCTCCCAAGACTCAGCCTCTCTGGTCTGTTTCCATTTCCATTTCCATTTCTGGCATTTATCAGACGCTTTCATCCAAAGCGATTTCCATTCCCTACCTACAGGGGGCAGTCTCTCCCTGGAGCAGCTTAGGGTTAAGGGTCTTGCTCAGGGTGGTGGTGCTGAAGGCAGGATTCGAACCCATGACCTCATGGTCCGGAGGCAAGTATCCTACCCACTGAGCTACCTCCTACCCCTACCTTCCACAGAAGAGCTACTGTAGCACAGACTTCCAAATAATGCTATAGAAAAGTGTCAAACATACTTTGCATCACCCTTGCTGCAGGGCTATGGGGTGGTATAACTACAGATCGGTCAGAGTGCCCATGCTGACCCCTGTCCACTTCAAAAAGTGACTGCAATGGACCATCAGAACTGGATCATGAAGCCATATAAGTAGGTGGACTGGTCTGATGAATCCCATTTTATTTTAATCATGTGAAAATCTGAAAGCCATGCTCACTGGTACTGAAATATGATGTAATAAATAAAAGTATCAAAGAATTATATCATTTTTATATTGTTAGAATTAATAAAATGCCACTGCGTTACGCAGATAAGATAAGAAAGAATGTTATTTATCCCGAGGGAAATTCTTTCATTACACTGTATATGGTGATAATAGAAAAGTGTATTTATTTATTTTTGACTGAATTGATAATACAGTATACTCAAGGAGCAGAATGAATAAGACCTGTCAGAAGATGAATATGTATAATTTACTTGACATTAAAAAGTTAATTTACTAAAAGTGAGGTGACTGGTTTCCAAATTGTTTTAATGTAAACTCAACATGTTCCAGGTAGCAGCTGATGAATGCAGCATTGTGCAAAAGGCAGCAGAGAAAACAACGTACAAAGCCATTTATCTGGGCAAAAATATTAAAAGCTTGTTAAACATGTTAAAACATTAGAATGAATGGAAATAAATAATAAATTGTTAACTGATGTTGGTCACTGTGTTTGCTTAATCATTTCCAAACCTTTCCTTGAGGATGTAGAATTTACACATACCTTCCAATATCTAGTTTAGGTGAACAATCCATTTTGTGAAATCATTGTTGTAGTGATAGTAGTGATGGAACAAGATGTCTGGACCCAAATCTATATTGCTGGTACTGTATTATTTTAGCGAAAATGTCAGTAACATGAATGCACAAAAACTCACATTTGACTCACATGGATGGATGGATGGATGGATGGATGGATGGATGGATCTGATGCATCTTACACATGAACTGAACTCAAAAATCTACACAGCTAACACATGCACTCACTGTAAGAAACTACAATTACACCTCTTGTCTCACATTACCATGAATGTTTGTTCCTGTATGACAGAAATAGAGTGGGGTAAAATACACTGTGTAATAAACTGTGGCTCATATTCGTTTCAGTCTCTTCAGCGTGTGAGTTTGGTGGTCAAACCCAGCGACGGGTGCTCAAAGCCGCAGGCCTGTGGAACTGTTTTGTTATCTGCGGTGAGGGAGCATTAACATTTGTGCACTGCTCCCCTGCCGAGAGTGGCAGTGGCCGTGATGCAGCGTCGGCACTGCAGGTGGGGAAAAAAGCAATTTCATGGTTCATTCCGCCTGTAATGTGCGGCCGTAATCTTTGGATAAAGCCTGCCTTTTTGTTTAAGTTTCACTGAGTATTGGGCAGAGCTCAGCCCTATTAATCACTCGACTGAAGTGAATGGAATGGCGAAGAAGAAAGTGTGTTTGTGTGAGAGTGTGTTTGTGGATGTTAGTGAGTAAATGAGTGGGTCAGAAAAAAAATCTCTTTTTGATTATGTATAAGAAAGCATGTAGTGTGGAGTCAAGTTGTTTTTTTCCCTTGCACTTGCATTGTAGCTCATACCGAGTATTCTCATTCTTTATTAAATGATTTTGTCAGTTTTATCATGATCCAATTATTTTGGTATGATTCAGTATTTTTTTTTAATACACAGGGAGATGTATAAACACAGTAACGCAAAAACACACCAAGCTTTAATTCTAAGCAAAGAGATTTTTAAAGAAATGTTGTTATTATTTTGCATAATGTATTATCCATTATTATAGTTGGAAATGAAAGCAATAAACCAGTGGTATTTCCACAGGTAAGGTGTGAATATAGTAAATATTGCTATAATGCAAGGCCTTGGGTATTTTTTTGCGTGAATTGAATTATAATGAAATAAATAATTTATTTGCAATAAACAGTTCCACTAAGCTCAATAATCAGCTCAAGGGCTTTTAGTCACATGGGACATTAATAAAGAATTCAGCTGACGTCATATATCTATCTATTTAGACATTTTGTAACAGCTTTGAATGTGGCTATAAAGCCGTTATAAAACACATTTTAGCCATTATAAAACACACATTTTAGAACCAGAATGATCCATTTGATGAAATTCATTTATTTAAAAACAAAAAACTTTTTTGGATCTTTTTTGGATCTGCGGACTAACACATCACTCAACAGTGTGCATCACGCCACATACACACTGGCTTTCTAATTGTCCACTGACACATTGGCTCACAGTGACCTCCTCTCATCTTCTTTGTTTTCTGCCCTGATTGCCAGCCAGCAGCCCTCATAAAAAAGAGAAAAAAAGAAGGGAAAAAAATCCTATGAACAATCAGAGCATGAGGGTCATTTTCTGCAAGAGCTCACCTCTCCTTCTCCAAGCAGCCTCTCTCCCAGCAGGAGCGCTAAATTAACACTTCACGGCTCTGTGTCTCGTCCCTGATGAGTCACACCCACAGTGGCTGGGGGGAGTGTCTGTGTGTGTGTGTGTGTGATGAGTTGGGAAAAAAAGAAGAAAAAAAAAAGAGTGTGGGAAAACAAACACTCCATAATTTCTGCTTCATTTGGCCCCTAAATGGAGAGATACACTCACCTGGAGGGATGGATACAGCTGAGCAGGGACAGGGTTGCTGTGGTTACAGAATGTCACCTCTGGCCTAGGCTAAACCTGTTGCTGTGTGTTGCTAAGCTGCAGGAGAGGTTGTGAGTGTGTGTGGGAGAGTGATGAGATCCAAGATGTCTGGGATGGTCAAATTAACTAAGCACAGCTACTGAATAGTGCATAAGAGGCTAACACTGAACTGTGGCAAAACCTTTTTTTCAGTACCCAACATGAGTCCATATATATGCCATAGTGAGTTTAATATAACTGAGAGTATACCTGTATCACATTAAAGGCAATAAAATAAACATTTTTTAATTCAGATTTATTTCATCCAACTAATGTAAAGCTTTCATGTTTTACACTAATCCAGTGACTCTAAATATGGAAATATTTTAAAGTAACTCTTTTTAAAATAAATAAATAAATCGAATGTATCAATATCAGCTGTATCGTACAGACAGTTACCAAGGACAGTTATCAAAATGATCGATAACTGTCAAAATGACAAATTCATGAACAATCAGTGGGGATTTCATTCTGTGAATAAACATTGGAAATATGTGACTAAATTACCCAAATCTAGAGCTACAATTGCTAGAGTCTAGGACTGACTGAATAAAATGATAAGTGATTTTTTCGAATGAAAACGAGTGGAAGAGGTCACTGTTACAATCACTCTGTGGTCTGTGAGGGTAATGAGTAGCAGGATGAGGTGTCACAGCTCAGGGCCCATCGCCTCACTCACACCTGTTGGGCTCTGTCTAATTACTCAGTCAGACCTGAACACATGGCTGCCGCCTGGCCTCCTCGGGCCTGAGACTGCTGCTGCTGCTCTGCCAGAGCATGAAATATGGAACAGATCATGTGTGGCTGTGAGATATGAGCGGGAGGAGGGTGTTAGAGTGTGACAGGGGGAGTAAAACTCCTCTCTGTGTATGTGTGTGTGTGTGTGTGTGAGAGAGAGAGAGAGGGAGAGAACTAGAGAGAGAGGGAGAGAGAGAGAGAGAGAGAGAGAGAGAGGGAGGGAGAGAGAGAGAGAGAGAGAGAGAGAGAGAGAGAGAGAGAGAGAGCATTACTTGCTTATTGCTTTAACACATTTTCAGGACAAAAACGTCCTAACTTTGTAGGAAAGTGAGAAAAGAGAAAAACAGCAACATATGCCAAGACCAGCAATGAATCGGGAACTGTAAAGTGCTTTGTTACAAAAGCTACAAGTTCATGCAAACTAAAAGGGCAAAATCATTCTGTTTTAATTTCTGAAGTTAAGGTAAGAGTTAGATTGAAGGTCAAGGCCAGTTTATACTTCTGCGCTGAATCTACGCTATAGCTACAGCGTAGGTTTAGGTACTTTATACTCCAGCCTGACGTGCATGTCCCCAAAAATGTCACTAGTGTTATTGGTCCACTTGGTGGAATCTCATCCCCTCCTACACATTTCCGACTGCTTCGTCTTCTCCACCATTTCCGCAATGATTTGAACACGAACAACCATGCATTTTAAATATTTTTGAACACCAGCAGGTAGATTTGTGGAATTGGTTCCTCGTCTGTAACCATTTATCTCATAACAGTGAATGCACAGCATGCCTATAGACATGCAATCATCACACACACTGACAATCACTATTTGCATTTATATTTATGTGTAGACCAAGAGGCTGTTGCAGTTAGGGACAAACTGCCGTCAAGCAGTGTCTTACTACCATTTGTGTATAAGCAGATACAGCAACACATAAATGCTTAAATTGGCATAGGCCACTTCCATCCCACACATAGTCTATTGGATCTGGGGAATTTGGAGACCGAGTTACATGAACTTTTGTTCAGGTTCCTCAAACCATTCTTGACAAATATTTGCAGTGTGGTAGGGTACATTATCAGTGTTTAAGTAGGTGGTATATTTCAAAGTAACATCCACACGAATGCCTGGAACTTCCCAGCAAAACATTGCCCACTGAAGAAGTGTAGCTGGCTTGACTTCTTCATCTCTTCCTCAGGTTAGTGATGTACATGCATCTGGCCATAAACCAGGTAAAAATAATGTAAAGTGTTTGTGGACAGAGGATAGCATGGGCACTCCGACCAGTCAGCAGCTATGCCGCCTCATATGCAGCAAGCTACGATTCCCTATCCACTCTGATATCTTTCTATTGTAGCCAGTTATAACTTTTTCAGCAGTTTGTTCTACAGCTCTTCTGTGGGCTGGCCTTCACTCACCATGTGCATCAGTGAACCTGTGGTACCCATGACACAGTTGTAGGTTCATCAGATGTCCTTTCTTGGACCAGTTTTTGTAGATAATTAAGACTGCACACTGGGTACACACTGCATAAGGCCTGCTGTTTTGAAGACACACTAACCCGGCTGTCTAGTCACCTCAGTTTGCTCCTTGTCAAAGTCCCTCAGATCCTCATGCTTAGCCATTTTTCCTGCTTCCAACACATCACTGTCAATAACTAACTGTTCCCTTGATGTCCAATATATCCCACTCCTTGACAGGTGCCACTGAAACAATATAATCAGTGTTATTCATTGTTATTCATCTGTCAGTGGTTTTAATGTTGTGGCCGGTCAGTGTACGTGTGTGTGTGTGTGTGTGTGTGTCTTTGTGTGCGTGTGTTTGTTCTTAAGAAAGACAAGGTTTTGTCTGAGGTTGAATGAGATGCTTGTGTGTGGGTGTCTGTGTCTGAGACAGTGTGAGAGAGACATTTCTTTTTACACTTGACGTGTTCAGAAAACCAAAACATTGTGTAAACCCACGCTTGACATCTTTCGCAACCCGTTCGGAACCATTCTGCCGAAGCACAATTATGTTGAAGAGATGTTCCGTACAAAAGGCAACAGAAACACAGGCGTTTTTCTCTCTGAGTAGAACTCATCTGCTGGGGGTGAGGGTAATTTTACAGTGCGGCATGAGCGGGTTTCTAAAACATTCATCATTGCGTACCCTCAGTCAATTTCGATGCTGTGTTTATTTGTTTTTTTTTTCCCTTTTTTGTTCCCTTTGTTGTTGCGAGTGTTTATTTGTGCGCATAAGAGGGATTTGACGTTTGGTATCTGAGCAAACAGCAGTGGAAAGTGCTTCAGAGTGGAATTAATTAGCATGCTCTTAAACGAGGAGCACAAGGAGAGTGTTTTTGTTTGTGGTGCGAGGCTGAGCAGTGGTGTAGTGAGGGGGCGGATCACAGGCAGGTTAAAATCACTTGTCATGGTGGAGATGGTCATGATGGGATTCCAATTGGTCAGCGGAGGGAAACAATCAACATGGCCAACTAGGCATCACTCCATCATGCCTGCTATGTTGCGAGAGAGAGAGAGAGAGAGAGAGAGAGAGAGAGAGAGAGAGAGAGAGAGAGAGAGAGACAGTGATGGAGAAAGGAACGTGTCAGAAAAATAAAGAAACAAACTGCACATCAAAAAGTTAGTAATGTTAGCAATGTCCAGCTTTTCTAAATGTTTTAATACAAATGATTTCTTAACATATTACAGCTAACCAGCTTTAACTGGTTACTAAAATCTACAGATTTACTCTTTGCTGATAAATAAACAAATAAATGAGTAAACACACTTTGAGGAAACAGTATCTCATGTAAATATTTGTTACAGCAGCCATGACTGTGCTACACTTTGATTTGCAAAATATTTGAAGACAAAGTTTTGTAGATTTTGTCAAATATATATGATATAAATATATATGATATCGGGCTATAGGCTACAGAAACAGTCTGTACTGAAACTAGTTTTGTGATGTTGTGACAAAAAAGTGTTGACATATATCTATTTATTTATCCACGAACTTTTTAGCCCCATGTATGACATATAGGTATATATTTTTTCCATATGTAGATATTTTCTGCAATGACAATGCAAATTTCCCACTTGTGGGACTAATAAAGGTTTATCATATTTTACATAAAACCAATACCTCCACAAGTTGAGGAAAAATTAAAAATCTTTTATAATGTTGAATAAGAGCCCTTTAACTGGCAAGAATGTTTCAAAATTATTACTTGGAAAAAATCTGATAAACAAGTACCCAAAGCTGTACCCAAACTTTCAACCAGCAGCATAAGACCTACAAAACTATCATTTCAGATGTGCTGTAAAATAGACAATAGCATCTTTAAGGGTGCAGAGTGTCACTTGTCAGTCCTGAGTAGGAGGTACACAATTTTAATCACACACTTCTTGTCACTAATATCTCCATTTCATAACATCTGAGAAGTGCGTGCTTATCAGAGATTAACAAGCTGATAGCACTCCCCATCTCAAATGGGCATGACTGACAAGCAGGCACGGCTTATAGACCCTCAATTAGGAAAACATAATACAGATTGCATTAGTACTAAAGAAACAATTAAGATTAGATACGCCTAACTCAAAGGGCAGGAGATAAAATTCATAAAGCTTGTGGATGAATATTTTGCTTCACTAATAAAATTTGTCTGTTTTGAGATCTTGAGGATGGAACACATGAAAAAAAGGACAGTTTTTGTTTAAACATGGACCCTTCCACCTACCACTGGTACCACTGCTAAGCTTCCACGCTCTGAAGTGGAGACACTTGAGACACTAAAAGTGACAGCAACTTAACATAAGCTATGAGGGCCCTGTCACCACCCTCTGACCCTCTCTTTCTGTCTCTCCCTCTGTTGCCCCCTCACACCCATCAAACTCAGGACTGCAGAACTGGATCTGCCCTTCAAGAAAGCACTCCGCTACAGTTACAGGTAGGGATTAGAAAGCTGATGGACCATAAATACCACTCGCCCCCCCACAATAAAAGAGTGAAAGGTGGTCTGGGCAGGGGGCTCTCGTCCTCTCCACAGCCGGCCCATAATTGTTCCCCCTCAGTTTCCTGGTTACAGGTGCCACCCAGCAGAACTGCAGGCATGTAATCCCCCAAATCCAGCCTCTTCCGAGGAGTGTTAACCAGGAATGTTCCGCTGGGGTCAATGGATTAGGTGGAATTCATGGTGGTGACTTGGCTTGAGAGGTGGAATTAGAGGAAGAGGAGAGAGAGCAAGAAAGAAGAGAGAGAGAGAAAGAGAGGGGGACAGGGAGAGGGAGAGAGAGAAAGAGAAAGCGAGAGTGAGGAGGTGTTATATTAAAATGAGCTTACCAGGTGGTCCCCTAAAAAGTTGACAGTGTGTCGCGTAATCTGAAAAGCCTTTGGGCGGCTGCTCATTGGCCAGAGGCCTTGCTTTAAAAAGCAAGAGAATGAAGGAGAGGGAGTGGGGGGGGGGCTTCAGAGGTGGGCACTGATGTGGTTCCATTGAGGCCTGGGTAAAATGTCTGTCAGGCTTGGTTTACCACAATCACAGCAGTGATTAGGCTCCTTTTGATGATAGGTTTAGTTTTCTGGCCATTGGAGAGAAAAAGGGGAGGAGTAAAGGGTGTGTACGGGTGGGGTTGGGGGTTTAAGGGGGGGGTGCAAGCATAAGGAACAGGGAGGGGTTGGAGGGGTTGGTCTGGCATGGCATATTAATGTCCCACACTGGGAGGGACCTCCTACGTAATTTCCCAGCGGGTCGCGGGGGTCAGGTTTGTATTTAGTTAGTGGTAATGATCTCGTTAGGGATCTGAATGGACCACCGTCTAAGCTCTTTCAGGCCGCTGAGCGTGCCTGCCTGCGCCCCCTCCCCCGCCCGCCTCTGTGTGGGCTTACACAGCCCCTGAACTGTGATTAATAGACTTCCAGGGCTTAATAACTTGCAAAACAGCATTAAACAAGGGACGGCCCGGGACAATCGGCCCAAGGGAGCCCCAGGGAAGGGTGCAGAGGGGGTAGCAGGCCCATAAACAGGGCCCGGCAACAATTGCCAATGCCTGGAATTAACTAAGACGGGGGTAGCGTAGGGCTCACAATGCTACAGCTGGCCACTGGCGAGGAGCCACGGGGGGAGAGGCGAGGGAAAACTCGTTTGCTGCTTCCAGGTGGCCCAGGCCCGGCCCAGACCAAGCCCTTTCAGTTTTGTAAGTGTTAAAAGATAGAGGCCGAAGAGGGAAAAAAGGGGAGAGGAAGACGCAGAGAGGGAGAGAGAGAGAGAGAGAGAGAGAGAGAGAGTGAGAGAGAGAGAGAGAGAGCGAGAGGAAGCCATTGAAAAAAGACAAGAAAAAGAGAGTAAAGAGCAGGGAGAGAGTGATAAGCAGATAATGGTGAGTACATTCAATGGAACAAGTAATCCTTGACACGCCAAAGCCTAAATATGAGCGCGCTTTGTTTCTGCATTTTCCTTGCGCCCACAATGCTAAAGTGGGAAAAAATGGGCATGGTGACCCATACGTACACAAACATCAACCCCCTTCTTGCTACAGCAAGCCCACAAATCTGCCAGCCCCTCATTCTCTTTTTTCCCACCCTTGTGTTCTCTTGTCTAAATACAAATGAGCTCAGCATGGTGGCTTGTGAAGAGTCGTGTTCAGACCGCCCTCTCTTCTTATAATGTAGCATTTCTTTTCTCTCAGGCCTAGGTGTGCATTTGCTGCCCATATAATATATCACCGGATTGTAAATAACTGCAATGGAGTCCCCTTGTGGGCTGGGCAGAAGTGTTCTTTAATAAAAAAAAGAGGTGGATGCACAGACTTGTTTTCATTTACAAGTCTTCAGGGCCGATTTTATTGTTTTAATTATGTGCAAATTAATTAACAGCAACAGAGTGTAGGTCAGCCAACAGGTAGGTCAATTACTTCAACATAAAAGGATAAAGAGAAAGTTCTACAAACACAAACAAACTGATCTTGAATAAGATTTATTATAAATTTGAAAGTGATGTTAAAATTATGATGTTAAATGTATTCCAGTAATATTGTTGGACTTTTTATTTAACATTTTTATTATCATTATCCACAATAAACTGTTATAATGCAACAACAACAGTAAAAATATAATAAATATTTACTTGCTTAATTAATCTTTTTTGCCAGACGAGTAAATGTTTTTCATATTATACTGACTGATGCGTTTCTTTGTGTGAAGGCACTGATGTGCTCCATACTGAGAACATGTGGCCTTTTTGAGCTGGGGAAAGGGATGGGACATTGTGCAGCATTTGTCTCACAGAGAAGCTTATAATCAGAGCATCAATTAACCAGACGAAATAAATGGGCATTAGCATGAAAGACATAAATTGCACAGCATGTGTTCAATTATTGACAATCATGAGACAATTTTGAAAGTATCTGTTTAGAATAGGAGCAGGAGCAGGTATCCTCCCACCCCAACACACACACCGCCACATATCTGTAGTAATCAGTGGCCATTTTCCCGTCTAAAACAAAGCCAACAGCTGGGAGATGTAGTTTTACTCTAAAGGAAAAGACTACAACACTAAACTAAAACTAACATCTTTAAAATATATAACATTCTTGCTCATATACATAAAATTCCAGCTCATGGCACCATTTTTGTCACGTAATAGCCCAGTCTATGTGGGTTTTTGTGTGTTCTTAAAGGGGAGTGGCTTACTGTGGGATAGTGCCATAATTGGATGCAAATAAAGGGCACTTGATGTCCTGGTCAGGCTCCGCAGGGCTGCTGTCAGTTTTCACTTGCCCTTAAAAAAAAAAAGACAAAAAGTGTGTGTTTATTGACCATCTTTATCTCCTTCGACATTACGAACCAACTCTGCAGATCTGCCAAGCTGTTTGACATTCTCTTCAGACTGTTTGCTGAGAAGTGAGCTGTGACTAAACTCCAAATGACTGACCACAGAGATTTCAAATCTTTTTTTTTTTCCTTTTTTTGCATTTGGCATTAACTGTTATATTGACTGCACAATTCCATTATTTTCTCCCCAAAATATTTATCCAGACCCTTCATATGAACACAGCCCAGAAGCATGGGTGTGCACTTGTGTTTTGTGTGTGTGCAAAGAAGAGAGTGTGAGAGTGTTTTGGGGATCTCGGTAGCATTTTTTTCTTTTGGAATCTTGCTCCTCTGTCTCTTTCTCTTCACCCCAGTGCTTCACACCCCTGTATCTTTTTTTTGTCCACATTGTCTCCTCTTCTGGTTTTTAAGCCTTTCTATGTTCCCTCCTCCCTCCTCTCTCAGCTGTCGTTGGCTCCAGCCCTGTCTCAGAGTGGGGGGTTTGGGTGGGCTTGTCCGTATTGCAGCCGGTGCGGGTGGGCCCCTGTGCATGGCTAAGCCCCCTGACTCCATGCTCAGCCCTGTCATGAATAATGGATTGGGAAAATACATTTATCTTTTAATAGCTGCGACCCCCCCTAGCTACTCACACTCTGTTAGACCGGGACTGCAAAGGCGAGGTCCATGCTTCTCAATTGTCTCCCATCTTTTTGAAGTCCGTTGCTTCTTAGTGTCCTAGAGAAGTGTAATCAGGCTTGATTTGATTGGTCAGTGATGTTTTTTGGAGGAAACAAATATGAATTGTGAGAGTTACTTCATATTGTTAAAAAAGTTCTTTGCTTTTTTACATTTTGAATGTAGACTGTGCGTCACAATTTCTGTATACTGTCTCAACATGCTTAAATTAAATTTAATTTAAATTTAATATTGATTAATATAAAGAAATATTGTCATTTTGGATGATTTCTAGTGGTCATCATTAAATGAAAAGGTCAGCAGGCATTTCCAATGATGTAAAAATATATATATGGTGGAGGTTTTACTAAAACGCTGTTACACATTTTCAAAATTTTTTTGAAGTGAAGATTCTATTACATTTGATGTAAATTTTGAATATAGGTACTAAATCTACATTAGCAACCCTATACAGTAGATTATATTTGTTTTATATTCACTCATTCATTTCTTTTTCTTATTGCTATAATATACCTGATGTAAAAAATGGACAATGAAATTATAATGCAGGAATCAGAAATATGAAAGGCGGAAAAAAACGACACATACTTCGGCCTTTGGCATTCAATTTCAGACGAAATTCCAGATCATACCTGCAGAGAGAAAAGAAGAGAGAGAGGGGGGAATTATTTGTGCAGCCAAATGAAGTATTTGCAGCACAAATAAAGGAGAGCTACTTCAGTTGATCATTTCCCCTCACTCCTAATAAAGTGCCTTTGAATCTCATCTCAACCAGGCTCTCAGGCAGTAATGTAGCCCCACTCTCCAGTGCGGGAATAACACGGCTTACTTTGTTTAAGCAGGCTGAGGAAGATTTGCGAGCGAGAGAATACATCTAGTGTCTCATCCGCACATCTCTATTTAAGCCGCAGGCTCGACGAATGCAGCTGGCGAACGCATTTGTTCATGCAGGCTAATTTTGTTTCTCAAAAGTACACAAACCACTTTTTTGTTTTTGTTTTGGACTGAGGAAATTTCTGGACTGAGGAAAAAATTAGGCATAAAAGCTATGCCAGTTTTGCCAGGTCTATCATGAAAGCAGCAGTAGTGCTTAAATTATTACAACTATTTCAAAATGCTTATTGGAATTGTTTCTATTTGACATGTAGTAGATGTACTGAACTAAATAGAAGTTTAATACACTGCTGAGTTTTGAAAAATGTTCAAATTAAAAATGATGTTATTTTAGGGGCAACCTCAATAAAAAGAGAGAAAAGAGAGAAAAAAAGAGAGAGAAAAAAAAAGGCAGAAAGGAAAAAAAGATAAGAAACAGTGTTCTTTCAGGGGGCCCGAATTTTCCAGCTACGCCCCTGGGTGTGGATGACAATTATTGCTATTTGTTTTTCTTTAACAATGTCTTTCTAAATTCATATCATTTGTGCCTTAGATTTATCTGCGCTAATTATGATCACCACATGTTTCTCTAAGAGGAACCTGAGGCACATCCAGCTACCGTCTGTGTGTGATGTGATAGCACTGCAATGAGGATGAGACTTGCATTCAAATACTCTTCAATTCATATGTGGTGAACATCAACACACAAATAAACACAGAAAGGCACCCCAGCAAAAAAAAACCTCTTCCTATTTTGTATAACTTTGTGGTAAGTGTTCTGTAAAGAAAGGAATTATAAACTTGCCTTTAAAATGCAAGGTATATCATGACAAATGAGAAGAAGCATTGAAGCTGTCTGGTAAGCTTTTCAGAATAAGCACAGAAAATCATAAATAAGGAAAATTATAAATCCTCCTTTTAAGCCTCTTCCAAAGGCATAGTGAATGCAATGACTTCTACACCTACACCACTCATTCCTTAGTTCAGTAAAACAGAACTCACTAACATTTCATTGCACACACCTCTTGAGTCATTCATGACCAGACTCACGCGCTCTTTCTCTACTTCCCTGCCTTGCCCCATCTTCCTTTCCTCTCTCAGTCTATTCCTTGGCTAAAGCATTATTCCCCCAGATCTTTCTTCCCTCCTCTGCAGTACATTGGCCAGGGCCTCCTTAGCACTGCTTTATGGGCTCAGAGAGACAGAAAGAGAGAGAGAGAGAGAGAGAGAGAGAGAGAAAGGGAGAGAGAGAGAGAGAGAGAGAGAGAGAGAGGGAGAGAGAGAGGGAGAGAGAGAGAGAGAGAGAGAGAAAGAGAGAAGCTGAAAGCCCCATTTATCATCACTTGTGTGGGCAGTGTTGCCAAGGCAACACTCAGGCTGGCAAATGCCACTGTGTAGAATACTAATGAGGTACTTGGCAGGCCTGCTGGCGGAGCTGCGGCGAGCGGCCCGGAGCGCAGGCCACTGCTGCCGCTCCACGAGCCCTCCCAGACCCGCCAAACAGTCAAAAGGGAAATCAATTAAGGACCTTCCACAGGGCTTGGCAAAGGCTCTAATCTGCGAGGCCACATTTAAAATAATGCTGCAATCTGCCTGTAATACCCTCCGACTCCAGCAAACCGAAGAGAGCAAAAATACAATACCAAACTGCACATCCGACAAACAAGGAAGTTTGCAACTTTTTCCACACTTGATGGGGCTTGAAGTGTAAAGAAGAAACGCACCCTTTATCGTAGCAGTAGTCCATTCCAGTGACACTGGGATCATCACTGGAAATTACTGGCCTTTGGAAAGTTTGCAGGAGCGCAGATTGTAATAGCTTGAGACTGTATAGAAACAGTTAATCTGTGCTCAGCCTGTATTCTTATTTGTGTCATGTGATCATTATAACAAAGTGTTATAATGATCACATGATGAAGATGATCCCTGAAAAAAAATGCTAGTATTAAAGATGCAATAACAAATACAAGACAATGGTCTGTCTAACAGAAACAAAGAGACAAAAACAGTCGCAAAACTTCAAACCCACTGAGACTGAAAAGATGAGCAAAAAAACCCTCTGGAGTGTTTCTGTGTGCTCCTATGGAGAACACTCTGGTGCCTGGCATGGAAGGTAGGGATACCTGGGTAGTTGAAACTGTAATTAACACCTCTGCCTTAGCAAGACTAGCAATTTCCACCTGACAGATCTTTCCCCCTTCTATCCCTCTTATTCTGTTTCTTGAGGAAACGGTACAGGGAATAAATTGAGCTGGAGCATGCCTTTTCTCTGTTCATTGCTCTCCTTCATTGATTCAGGCACTTTGATTGAGCAGGTCCTAATCAATTCTTTAGTGGCGAGACGGGGGCAAAATCATTTCCCTGACATACCCCTTTAAATGACTTGTCATTAATTTGCCTCTTTACTGGCACTTGTTTGCTCAGAAAACGAGATGCGTTTGGCTTTCTCTGTCTATTAGGAAGGGTTGTGCTCTTTGGGGGATTTTCATGGGCTGCTAAGCGCCGGGGAGGGCGCACGGAGGGACTGGATACAACATGTTTGCTCATCCTTACCAAGTCACTTATTAGCGCTAATTGGGAGGGACAGTTCAAACATGCACGGCGGAGTGGGATGTCACAAGAGCGTGACATGCGTACAGAGAGACAGTGGTCGTGGCGACAGCAATGTGTGTGTGTCAGCGCGGGTTAGAGAGGGTTATGGTACCACCCTCTGCTCCCTCTTCTCACTCCTACCATAACACAACCCTGGCCTTAGTCTGGCAACAGGGAGGTACCTCAGGGCCCCATCATTGGCCCTCTGTAAGAGTGGCTTTTTTGTCCCTTCATTAGCAGTCAGTGAAGCTCTGAGCTCAGGCTGGGGAGACGTCAGTGGTTAGAGTAAGAAAGCAAACCTCACACAGACAGAAGTGTCTACATACAGACAGAAGGGTGCCTCCATATAGATAGAAGGGTGCCTCCAAATGGCATGAATGTCCACTGTTGAATATGTGATGAAATATATTAGGCATAAAATATCCTCAACCTTTCCTTCACCCTAGCTCATTAATTCCCACCCAACGCATGGTCTCAACAACCGAGTGATATTACCGACAAACCCCCTTGGCCCCAGAAACCTTAAGCTAATGAAAAATCATACAGTTTCCCTGTCAACACCAAGACCCTTTTCCTCTCAAAGCACCCCCATAGCACTGCTTAGGATGTGTTTTGGCTGAAAGATGCTAATTTTCGAGGATTATTTACCACCATAATAGCTGCAATTATATTCCGTGCTAAACGATTTAAGGTATAAGCACCAATTAGTAACTGGTCATTATCTTGAGCATTTGTAACTCACAGTGAAGTAATAGGCTGACATTTGCTAGCCTGTGCAATGGAACTGTTGTAGTGCTTCTATAATTAGATGCTGCTTACCTCCAGTCTTGAGCAGATTATATGAATCTCTACTGTATTGCTCGATGCTCACTTCTGTGACTTTTCGGCCAGTCTTGGCCAATAGGATATTCTTCTAGAGTTCATATCGAGATTTAAGTCTTCATAATATGCACAAATACAACAAAATAAATTCAAAAGAATTCACAGCGCCTCATGTGATGTAAAGCTAAAACTGTCTGAGGAAAGGACAATAAAAAGGATAATACATGTAAAATGTATAGATCAGTGTAGAGTATGTATAATTGCTGTTATGTTGTGTCAAGAAAGACCAATTTATTTAAGTAATTATGTTCTGTAACACATTTCTTCATTCTTTAATTGTTTTAATATATAATATTTTTAAATTGCTGTGTAAGAATGTGTATACATAAAAATAGTATTATATTATATAACATTATGTAATTAATATAAGTTTATACACTGTATCTGATAACGGTTTTTATTTTTAAATTGCATGTTTTGCTGAAAGTGAAATTAAGTACAAACGTTCTACTATAAAACACATTTCTCCACATTTTAAAACTGGTTTTTAAATGTTATAGATATAAATGGTTTGTCAAACCAAACTGTTAGTACAGTTGGCACAATTACTGTTACTCACAACAAAACCAATACAATGTTGCATCTGGTCAGCGGAGAGCCACCTACACCTCATAAATCAAATAAACACATTGGGGCCTGGCTAATAGATGTTTAACAAAACCTCTCATTTCAAACAGTTTGACCCTACGTCCTAAAACACAATGTGAAAACTCCCCCAGGATTACTACTGACCCCGAGGGCAGGTGTGCCACACAGGCAATGAAAGAAGCTGCTATTGTGCTGTCTTGGAGCAGAGGGTACGTGTGTGTGTGTGTGTGTGTGTGTGTGTGTGTGTGTGTGTGTGTGTGTGTGTGTGTGTGTGTTTGTGAGAGAGGGAAAGCGAGAAAGAGAGAGAGGCAGAGAGAGAGAGAGAGGAGAATAGTTTCTGAGTGTGTTTGCCGATGTGGTGTAGATGCATGTCAGTGGGTGGCGGCAGGTCACTGTAATGACATTTTGATGGATCATCATTCACACCCACTAAAGCTGCACTGTGTCTGGGGGCCTTTTAATTAGACTTTGTGTGCTTGCCCACAGACAAACTGTCATGAATGTGAACATGTTTACAACATGCCTACCTCGTCCTCCACCAATCACCTATTCACTGGATAGATTCCATCCTGATTATCTCTGGCTGGAGTAAAACCGCAGGTCAGTTTCTCACTTAGTTTAGCAGCAGTTCTCTTTGTTCGGATTACTGTGTACACCCCTACTAGGTTTGCATGCCTTTTGAACGATGCATCGTAGGAGTAGACAGGATTCTATTGATATGCAAGCCATTCTTGCAAAGCAATATCAGCATTTATGAACACGCAAGGACACTTGTCTGAACCAGACAGGCTGGAAGAGTCGGCCAAACCCACCATCCAACTGTCATCCCCCCACCAGCCACCACTCTGCACACAACTCCCGCCCTTAAAACGGCACTGCCTTGCATATTGCAATATCAAAATCAACATTTCTATTCAAAATAAGCCTATTCTCTCCAAAGTGACCCCCTTGAGGACATGATGAATATACTCATTAGCAAGGAAGGCTGGGGACTACTTTTGCTCCTGAGTAAGGAGAGGAAAGATAGGCTGAGTTAGGAGCAGCCAGGGAGAAACGCAGATTTTGTTTTCTTAGTAACCGACCTTGATCTGACTTTCTGTAGGGTCAAAGACTCTCTAGTCGGCTTTTGTCGGGCCCAATAGAATGTTAATGAATAGGTGCGCTGCATATTAAAATTCAGCTGGAGCTTTTCAGCGCTGCCGTCAAAACTGCTGTGGCATGTCGAGTACCTTTGGCTGAGAGACGAGAGAGATCTGGTTGTAAAACAGGATGGAGGGATGGAGGAGAGAGAAAAAAAAGGCAAGACAGAGGCTGGAGCCATTCCATTCCTTTCCAGCAGGGTGGGCCTTTTCTTCCCTTTTTCTCATTCCCACCATCGCTGCCATGTCGGTGTGCAAATGAAGGAAAGTGGAAAATAAAAATTTGTCTCAAATGATGGCCATGTGACATTGTGGTGTTTTGGGGAGCACAATGGGTCCTTTCAGGGCCAAGCAAGAGCCTAGCCGTTTCCGCTGGCCTGGAAGTGTTTGGGTTTTTATCTGCGGTTTTGTTTTGTGGACAGCTGCAGGCCTTGTTTGTCTTGGGCTGTTTTTGATCGGTTAGCATGCTTGAAGAGGGCACGAGTCACAATTGTTTCAAAACAGAGTCTGGCATTGTGGCAACCGGGGGTTGTTTAGTGACTGCTGGCTCCAAAATGCAAACAGCAAGATTAAAGAAGCAGACACTGTTCTGAAAAGAGGGAAAAAAACTGTCAATGTGGCTGTCAAAACAATAGTCGTTGAAGCAACATTTTTCCTTCGCAGAAAAATAAAACTCTCAGTAATCCAAGTTTATCCAGCAGGCAGCAGTTATCACTTGCCGTAAATAATACTGTTTATTAAGCGCAATCCTTTTGCTATACATAAGTTACCTGACATTTCATTTGAGTCATTTTTTTGTACATTTGAGTCATTTTTTTGTAAACGAGATGCTTGAATGTGCTGAAACAGTTCACAGTTCATGTGAAAGGTTCAATACCAATGAACACAACTGACCTAAGAACTGGAACCATTTTGTGCAGATTATATTTACTTTAGAAAGCTAGTTATATGAAGGCCTTGAAAGTTTAGAGCAATAAAATGTTAAAGAACCTGAAAAAAAAAAAACAAAAAAAAAAAAGTTACCTGACATTTAGCATTTGCAGTATCATGCATATTATTACCATAATTGTGCGGCTAAATAGTCCCACATTACTTTGTGAATAGATTTCAATATTCAGTTATACACTGACAATCATACACTTTTTAATGCTAATGTGAAAGATGAAGATACTGGTGAATAGTTGGTTTATGCACATCTATTATATGCATGGACTTGTGAAGTAAAAATTCAGTAAAAACAATAATGACTGTTAACTTTCAGAAATTATAATTCATAATACAGATAATAAACTTACTGTTAGTACACTCTAGCATAATATACATTTATAAGCATATGAGTAACAGGCAACATTGTTTATATAAATAAATGAATAAACAAATAATACAATCCATACAAATTAAGGAACTAATAACACCTATTTCTGTAACTTAGCATTAACCCTCAAGAATGTCAAGGAAGCTGAGTATATATGCTTTTTCATATGAAGACAATAATAAAAAAAACAATAATAATAATAATTATTATAATCGTTTGCTAACACCATATTCTAAGACAGGAAGACATTAAATTTTTAAACCCCAGACATTTGACTGAAAACACTGTCATACATCATGTTCCTGATTTCTGCCTAAGCCAGAAACACAAAGACAGAAAATTGCAAAAGAGAAAACAATTAAAACAAAGTAACACAAAAAAGGGAAACACAAACAAACCAACAAAAATAAATTGGACTGCTTTCACAAGATCACCCTCTGCCTACTCTCTTCATTCTGAAGTACTAAGACAGCTCTGCAAAGAATGGTGGAAATCCAGAGACTTTTTAACACGTCTCTGTAAATGAGTCCTTTCTTCCATAGAGTCAGACAGTAAGCTCTGATGACATATCTAAAAGAGAGAATGTGTGTGTGTGTGTGTGTGTCTGTGTGTGTGTGTCTGTGTGTGTGTGAGAGAGAGAGAGAGAGAGAGAGAGAGAGAGAGAGAGAGAGAGCACTGGCTTGTTGAACCCCTAAAACGTGGTACAAACATCTCCACAAAAAGAGCCATTCTTGTGTCTAGTCTGCCTTTGTCACAATTTCAACGTGGTCGCAGCTGGGATGAAAAAAAATTGAAGGTGGAGAAATATATCAGCAGACAACATCTGCAGATGGTGATTAGCATTAGGAAATTGCCTCCTTGAATGAAATTGGAATGTCGACTGTCAATTTCCTTTCATGCTCGCGTCTCCTTTTCTGGGAAGCTAGAGGGCACTGCTTTGTCCTTCAATTGGTTACAATTTGGAGAAAGAGAGAGAGAGAGGGGAAAAAAAACTCTTTTCTTTCCTGCGCATGTTCTGATGTACTATGAGGACAAGAAAGAGACACCATTAATTGTGCTACATATGAAGAGCTGCATTTGGTTAACTGTTTCAAAGCACTGTCTTCGTGGAACTTGTCTTCTCTTCTCTCTTTTTCTCCTCTTCTTCTTTTTCTGCGGCTC
>JBBPDB010000001.1:30503652-30510763 GCA_037974465.1 Brachypetersius altus
AAAAATTTGGGAAAAATTATAAATAAAAATACAGTTTTTCAAAAATAAGCAGCACTAGTACATTATAAGTCTTTAATGACACCACACAACAACTGTCTTTATAACCATGGGAAACTGAAGACAGTTTGCAAAGTAAATAAGCCAAAGTTGAACTACAATAGCACACAAATTTAATTACACTTAAATACTTCTTAGTGTAGACATCTTGGAGCTATAAATGCTAAGAAGCTATAAAAATAATTGGCTATATGTCATGTTAGAATTAAATTACAATAAAAAAAAAAGTGTATGAATATTGTTCCCCACCACAGTATATCCTCACTTCACCGCAAGACCCTCTGTAATGCTAACTTTGAAGGACTTAGACAACACAACGTGAAGAGAAGTAGCTTTCAGAAAATAAAAATGAAAAGTTACAAGGTTTTAATTTAATATTTACACATGATTCATGAGTGTCCACACCAACCATAATTAAAACAAGGTTTGGATGGATACACCAAACCTAATCAATGTCAGAGCTGGTTGAAGAATCCTCTGGCCCTGCCTGTTTGACTTAAGCGCTCCATTTGTGCTCTCCCTGATCCCATAGCCTTTGTGTACATTGTAATGAGTGCTGCCATAATCCTGGGATTTTGCTGGGGGATGACCCATGGCAATGCCTCCTCCCTGCCTCACCACACAAGGCCTGTAGTTTAACCAAACCAGGGGCACAGGGAGGGGCTGCAGAGAGAACAACAATGACCTGTCTCCCATGAGATACCTCCATTTACGGCTGGTTTGGAGGTTTCTGATAGACCCGCTAACCCATTTTAATCCTATTAGAGCAAGCCCACAATGGATGAATCTGTAGCAGGCTGGGTGGAGGTAGAGAACTGATTTCAGTCATAAGAGGAACAGGGACGACACAGTTCTCCCATCAACGCTCATCTATTATAGAAGCAGACAGAAGAATGAAAGAAAAAACAACACAAAAAGTCAAACAACAAGCAGAGCCATTGTCCACAGACATACTCAAAGAACAGGACCACCAGAGGCCAGGCATCTACAAAGTCAGCACACTGGACATCCATCTTTAGCCATAACGGATGTGCTTCTGACAGGCTGGGTGATAAATTCCCCGCGAGGCATGCCGCAGGAAGTGGTACTGTGGTGCCTTGTAGGCATTAGTACCTAAGGGTCACCTCACAAAAGCTCATGGAGGCCGGGAGGCCTCAATGCGCTTTTGTTCTAGGCTCTGGTTATGGGATGCTCGGTGGCCAAGTGTGCTGGTGGTCCGTCCTGTTGCCCCATCGCCAATGTCGAAGCTTAAAGTCCCCCATTGTGATGGACGAGGAGGAGGGAGTGACAGGGTCCATACAGACAGAAAGTGTTCTTTAGCCAAACAGGGCAGGATATGACTCTTTAAGGGCCAGGGGGTGTGAATGGACAATGCCACCATGGAAGAAAAAGCAGCTCTGAGTGAGAGACACGGAAAGATAATGCACTTTCACACCGAGTGCGTCCCAGCCAAGCTGCCATCATCCAGCTTCCAGTTTTCACACAGCCCTACATTCTCCAAGTTTCATAAATGATTCTTGGCTTGGATGTAAGGTTCAAGGGAATAAGACTGTATCTGATGTAGAGCCCTCACATAAACTGGTTATAATAAAGATTCTTTGCACTCACACATCTCAATAACAAAATGTTTTTTTTAATAATCATCGCATGAAAGAACAATAAATTCAGAATTCATAAATTCAGAGAATCATTATACAACTAAATTCTTAGCATTTTATTTTAAAAAAGATATTTCCCAGCCAGTGCATGTGGAGAAATTCTTGAAGCCTCTTCTACTAAACACTTTCTATCTGTGCAGCCAGTTGAAGATCATATACATACTGGTCAAGACTCCTCTATGACTGACATCAGTCATTATTTGCCCTAGAGACACTTGCAAATGCAAGCGCATGCATGAGCTTTAATGAATTCAGAGGAAAACCAGCCTCTTTGTCCAGGAGTTTTATGTAATTGTAGAAAACAATACCACACTTAGAGAAAGATATGTGACTTCTTCACAACAGCATTCCATGCCATTATTCTTTATATGCACTATTTTCACATTATCACATGAACAATGACTAAATTCCATTTACAATTTGTACCCTGATATGGCAGATATGGGCGAGATGGAGCTCTGCTTGATGGACAGCTCCTTTAAAGCTCCGGTGTGGTTAGGTCTAGCCCCCTGGCTCCCCTGGGGCCACTGTGTTTAAAATAGCACAGACCAGGGATGCTAAACACAGTGTCATACATTTATGTATGGGTCTGACCTTTTCTATAATGAGTTCACATCATAACCGTTGACCTAAAACAAATTCACAAATGTTCTCTATTGAGGTGGGTGACAGAAACCAAGAACAGGAAAAAACAGCACAGTTAAAAAAAGTCCCTTTGTACAAATGTTAATTTGATGTGCATGTTAAAAGGTAATTAAAGAAAGGGTAAAAAAAAAAAAGCATGGCTCAACACAGTTAAACAAGTTGATATGTTGGAACATTTATTGCAGGATGATGCAATGGTACAATTATGGTAGGAGGGGTCCAACACAAAGGCTGCGATTCAGAATAAAATGACCAGTTCAAAGCATGAGAAGAAACACACACAGCTTTTTCTTATTATTTTACCACAGCCAAGCGAGTACACATTCATCTAAGCAGAAATGAGAGTAGGACAGATATAAATATGAGAAAGAAGACACTGAATTCTTCAGACAGCATTTCACTGGCTTCCAGATGAAATATCCAAACTTCCTCATAAAAGACTCCCAAATGATTTAGCCCTGGATCCAACCTCGGAATTGTGTCAACCGAATTGACAGGTAATATTGACTATGACCTGCTGGCTACGGTTATATGATAAGCACTTATCTGTTTGCACTGCACAGTCATTCAGTGTCTCTGCCTCCAGTGTGAGTGTTCTTTCCCCTCATGTTTACATCCTGCGGTAATATCCACACACAATGGACACAAAGCGGAGGACAGGGGCGGCAGGCTGCCGAACGCTTCACCCCTGCTCAGCCCACACATAATTGCCTCCTTTCGGCTTGTTGTATGCTTGCGCGCCCCTGCCACAAAACAAGTGCTTCATACTAGGAGCAGTTTGTAGCTGTGTGTTGAGGCTTATAGAGGAACGGAGCTAAACAGAACCATTCCCCCGTCCACTGGTAGAATCTTTCAACTGTGGAATGTTGTTGGTGTATTGCATCGCAGATATAGCAGGAGGGGAGGAAATAGAAGCTGCACATTACAATACATTGGCAGCTATTTTCCCAAGTACTGAGTTTGCTGCCGAATGCTGTTGCGGCAGGTCAGAGAGTGTACTTGACAGGAAATATGCATACTGAGTGGCTACTTGTGCTACTTTTCATTTGCATTGTGTATTGATTTTTTGGGACCCATTTAATCTAATATTATGTGTGGGTCTCGCACTGCTTTCAGCTTTGTCTGGAGAGGCATGGTTATATAGGGGGTTTAATGATAATTGCACCAGTGGAGACAAATCCAGGTAGATTTCAGTTAAAAGGCCCCCCCCCCCCCCTCCTTTCTCTTCCACTTCTCTCTCTCTAGATAGACGGATGGATGATAGAATGGGTGTACAAATAGTTGGGAAAAGGCACAAATATTGAAGAAAAAGTGTAGCTAATTCATTTCCCTCCACTGAAAAACACAATTAACCTCACAGGTTTCGTTCTGTGGTCTATTCTGCGTGTCACAATAGTAGAATATGGAAGTCTTTTTTCAAAAGGTGACGTTTCTAATTTGTGCAAGATTACTCATTCTGTCATTGTGTCTCGGGTTAAAGCCCCTTTTGGTGCTATAGAGTATTTCCTCTTCCCAGCCTATACGAGATGTTAGTCTGAAATGTCAGCGCCTAAGGAAGATATCAAATCCTCCATGGATCCCAAAGGATCTTGACAAATGCTATTATTGTAATACATTCACTCATCATGTTGTCTCTGTTTAAAAAGAGGGAAAAAGGCAAATACATAACCCCCGTAATAATGCGATGGTTATCACTGTGCATGCACAGAAAATAAATGAGCCATGCCTCCAAAACATACCAAATCATATTATTGTCATGGTCACGCTTCCTTGTCTCCTGATAGAGCCAGATTAAGCTGTCAGAGACAGTGAAACGATAAGCTGCTGTTTGGTCTACAAATGAAGAGTAATTAGGGGCACTGGCAGCCAAATACAGTTCCAGACATCTCCATTCCTCCAGGACAGCATTTCAATTCATGCCTGGATTTAGCTACGCAAACCTCGCCAACAGAGAATTCAGGTGTTTTGGAGCTCAATCGTCCTCTATATTCAGTCTTCTCTCTGATATTCCTCAGTTTCGGCAAGTCTGCCTCTCCGTCAGTTTGCTAGTAGTTCAGGGGAAAAGTGATGGTTGTAGTCCTACAGGGTCTTAATTTCGACAGACATGTGCAAACATTAATGAGCTTAATGAAGAGTCAGCAAGCAGTATTTATTAAACTGGACAAACAGCTCTGAGCTTAGCGGTTCTGGAAGGGTGGGATAGGAAACTAAAGAAAAAGTCAACCTCTAACCAAAAAGCACTTTTTAGGAAAATTCATCAAAGCCTGTGTCATATGATAAAACTTGGCTACAAAGTGTCCTATTAAAATAGTGAGGGTAAAAAATGACACGGTCCTTTTAACACTATATATTGTTTCTTTTCTTTTCTTTTTTTACTGTGAGAAATGTAATAAATGGATCACAGAAATGAGCCAAGACAACTGAATTTGTAGTGCTTAACAGCAATAAATAATTACTACATGCATACACATCAAACATAATGCTGTTTTGCCTCTCCTATGTTTATTATGACAGTGGCAACATACTTATTCCGCAGAAAAAACATGCATGCAGACCGATTAATTTATGTGTGCATGCATGCAAATCAAACTCATTGTTTGCGTTTGTTTCAAGGTTCCAAAATTCAAATAACGGCACTTGTTTTGATCATCAACAAGCACCTCTCAGTGGTGTGTTTTAACCTCTATTAGGTGGGATTACGGGGGCCGCCAGCATGCTGGCATTTGGTAAGTGTCACAGTGACAGCACTTGGTGGCGGAATGCTGGGTTGTCAGCGGCGTGCTTTATCACCAGGCTTTTCTCCTTTGCAGAGTGTGGACTAATAAGCCTAGAAATTACAATTGCCTCCCTGCTGAAACCCCGATAGCTGCAAATAATGATATCAGTGCCCTGCTAATCTCCTCAGCTCACTGCTTGGCATCAGCCTATTGAGTCACCTGTCATACTCATGTCTGATGAGGTGAACTTAATCTCACTGTCTGTAATGACAATGGGGACCATTTGAATGTTAAGAATGATATTTGTCAAACTTTCCCCAGTATTTTTTTCTTTTCTGTCCTCCAATGTCTTTTTGCTAACAGACAAATTGCAATGCTCTGTCAAAATGTACGATGTTCTACACATACACTGAGACAGTAGGCTGATTTCTATGCAATTTTCTCTCATCATGATTTCAAAAGATTTATTTCAGTCATACCTTTCACCATTTTTGAAGAAAAATGCATTCCTGTGAATAAAAGTCTTTCATTTATATAACTGTCCAGTCCATACTACACAATGCCCTTTTCACTATATATAGAGAGATCTATGTAAATGGAAGTATGTATAGCTGTGTAGCGCAAGCTACTAAATAATTAGCATCACTTGTCAAAGGCATTGCCTGATGTCGTTATGTTCCTGTTGAAGCCATGTCAGGCACTTTGATGTATCCACAGACAGAGTATAACTTTCTTGCCTAGCAGATACCTACTGCATAATCTAACTATGAGGTCAATTTTTGCATCCAATTTCAAAAGTTTCCTCTCCAAAGAGTGACACAAGCAAGTCTAACTCGCCCCAAAAAAACACAATGACTACCATGTAAAAGATGGAATTAGTTTCAAATTCAACACTCGTACTTATGAAGAAACCCAAGGTCAGTGAAAATATGCCCCGATCTCCCCTCTCAGTTGTATTGTTCATCCACGTCAAGACGGAAATCAAGAGGCAAAGACAGAGAGAAACACGATGAGAGTAAAACAAAATATTCTGAAGAGTTGCCTGAAAGAGAGATCTTTCTATTCACAGTCAAGCACTGAATAGCCTAAACCGCTGCAACAGTGTGACCTGTTTAAAAATGGCCCATGCCACTTGTGAGAAGAAGTGAATTAAAAAGAAAAGTGAAAATGAGAGGAACCTGGATGAGCTCTGTGATTTATGCCTCTGAAGGTCTATATATCAAAGAGAAGAGAAATTTGACTTGAGTTTCTTTACATGCTGACACCCAAAATCATGCAAGTCAATGAATCTTTTCACAGATAAAGCTAAATCTAGTATAAAGATGAGATTATTGCTCCTTAACAGTAAGTATATGCCACCAATATGTGTCTTACATTACCATACTACCGAGACTATGGGCTAACTCCCAGACATGGATTTAGCCTAGAAATTCCAATGGTGATTCAATGTAGGTCAAGATTAGGCTCAATCCATGTCTGTAAAACTGTCCATAAGTACACATGCCACAATTAGACCTAAACCCCTGTCTAATATTGTCTAGGTCTCCCTTTTGCCATCAAAACAAATTTAACCTGTTGAGGCATGGGCCCACAACGCCTCTGAATGTGGTGTCTGGCACCAAGACGTTAGAAGCATATACTTTCAGTCGTGTAAGTTGCGAGATGTCCTCCATCAGTCTGACTAGTTCCACAGATGCTCAACTGAATTGAGATCTGGGAAGTTGGAAGACCAAGTCAACACCTTGAAGTCTTTGTTATGTTCCTAAAATCATTTCGGAACAATTTTACAGTGCTGCAGGGCACATTATCCTGCATAAAGAGGCCACTGCCTTTAGGGAATAGCATTGCTAAGGAGGAGATGCTTGGTCTGAAACAATTTCAGTCATAACTAGTATCAACTTTTTCAGTAATTTGCACTACATTAGTTCTTCTGTGGATTGGATTCACACCCCAAGTGCATCAATTAACCTTGTACACCTATGACCCTGTCAGCAGTTTACCAGTCATCTTGTACTGGTTTAAATATGTAGCCAC
>JBBPDB010000001.1:30520848-30541114 GCA_037974465.1 Brachypetersius altus
AGGTTTTGTTAGGCGAGCCACTGTGCTAAATAAGAACCTGGTATTGTTTTGGTTTCTTGCTATCAGTTGGCTCAGATGCTCGGTCCTGGCAGCTTTTAGGGCCTGTCTGTAGCTACACATACTGTCTTTATACGCAATTTTAAAGACTTCTAATTTAGTTTTTTTCCATTTTCGCTCAAGGTTGCGGGTTGCTCTTTTTAGGGCGCGAGTATGATCGTTGTACCATGGAGCACATGCTTTGGCTCTAACTTTTTTTAATCTGATGGGAGCAACAGTGTCTAATGTGCTGGTAAAAATGGTGCCCATTCTGCTGGTCACTTCATCTAGATCGTCTGCATTTAGAGGTTTAATAAGAAATTATTACTATTACTATAATACTATAATAATACAACCCTACTTAGGTTAAGTTAATGAATGATATCTTAAGGTGTATTCAAACAAATGAGTTATTAATCATTTAACATACTCATATCTCCGCACCCTTATTCCACATAGCACACAACAAATTTTCACAACCGACTTTCAGTATTAGTTTATTGGAGTTCATCATCAGACGTTGTAGTAAGCAGAAAGTGAAAATGAAAAAAGTAGCAGTAAAATTTCCATCAAGATTAATCATATGTATCCGGAATTCAGTAGTTAATGTAATCATAATCATTTTTGGGGCAAAAAAATCAAGGAAGTCTAGAGCAGAGCAGCTGCACAAAAGAGCAGATATTCAGCGCAGCTAACAGCAGGCCTCCAGTTTGTTTCAGCACCAGGCCTTCGCTTCGTTCACATGGTGAATATGAGGAAGCCGCTAAAGCTAGTACGTAGATACGCATCGTCCCAGACCACGTAGTTAGTCGGGAGGCGGGTGTACACCACGTCCCCAGCCTGCAGGTCCATAGTGAGACCACTGGAAACATGCTTTGCTATGCCATCGACACTGTTTTCCCCCAAGTGCAGCAAATGTTGCCCGTTCTTGTACAGATTCAGTCCAATATTGTAGCTGTTGTTGTCGTACACGCCAGCAGTGAAGCGAATGTAGTAGACGCCTCTGACCGGGGCTGTGAAGACGCCTGCAATAGGACACACACACACACACACACACACACACACACACACACAGGAAACCAGAGTGATTACAGGTTGAGGTCGAGCTGCTCTGCCCCACTGCTTGGAAGCCTCTGAACTAACAAACCAAGTTCAAGTCATCAAATTATGATCAAAGTCTTCAGAATTTGGGTAGTTGTCTTTTTGCACTACACCCTGCATGAAGATTTTATTACTTAGAACTCTTCTCTGGTTCTCACACTGTCCTGAAACTTTGAATTTTAGGTTGCTTTGTATGAAGGCATCCACCAAATGAATGCAATGTCATGTAAAACATGATAAATATTAAAGAAATACAAAACATAATCTATTGTTTTTCCATGCACACCCTTTTTTCAACAAAGCCAGTATTAGCCATACATATTGTCCCATACATATCTTGCAGGTAGAAGCACAAGAAAACATCCTCTTCCCTTGTACCCAAGCCCAACTCGGAGAGTACATGTTTTTACCACGTATTTATTTATTTCATAAACTGCAGACTTTTATACTTGTTAAACACTGGTAAGTTGGTAAGTGAACAACTATAAATGAACATATATGTCAAACAGCACCTGGAGGAAAGTTTCCTTTATCAGAACGCTAGCCGGAACCTACCTTACAGTGCTATTAAAGGGGCATATATCAGTAACTAAAAACAAAGCGGTGAGAATATCCACTACCAGAGGAACCATTATAGCAGGGGTGGACAAACCCCCCCAAACACAAACTTCTCCTAGACTTTGGACACACACAAACCTCCCCAAAGCCGATAATTTAACTTTAAATATACTTGTTACTTGTTATTGGCTGACACTTAATTTATACTTCATATTAGAGTCTAAAAACATGACAATTTTCTCACTTATAAAGGTACTTATGGTGAACATGCTGTAAAGGTATTCGTTAGCAAATTATACTGAGTGTTACTTCAGAAAATATTAAATGAGCAACATGTAAATGTCGAAAAATCTGCAGAAAGTTCACAGAGAGGATCAATAGGCTGCCTGTTATTATTACCCGCTGTTGTGGTTGTTAGTGTAGTGTGCAACGAATCTTTTTGGTATCAGTGTGCCTTTCTGAATTGCCATGGGCGTAAATTTCATTTAACAGTAGGGGAAAATAAATATAAAATTTCTCATGAGCAATTTTTGAAGGGGACACAAATAATACAGTCAAATTGTACTTATAAAAAAAAACAAGGAATTAAAAAAATGTTTAAATTTGATTTAAAATGAATAAAGACACTTAAGAACAGAATAGAAATTGATTATACAAAAAAATACAGTGGGGTCAGTTCGGACGTAGCACAGTGCTCATTTAGTAAATGCACAGCTAAACAATATGCAAATATGCTAAGCTAACATTATGCCAAGTCGTCACAAATAAAACCATGCATGGCTTGTTAGTTGCAGTGCACTATGCAACAAGCTATTTTAAACAAGCTAACGTTAAATAGATAAGTAATATTTTAATAGCTAATGAAGCAGATTCGTGGAGAATTACATCGTAATCAGCACTTTTGCCGCAACTAATTTATGAATGAGTCAGCATCAACTACATTAAAGAGAATCGCTTTATTTAAAGTGAATAAAATACCCTACTTACTGGAGTTAACATTAATTAAACTCCTGTGTGTGTAGAGTGTAGGTGGGCCAAACCACTGTGAGGAACTGTTTCTAAATGCTAATTTTCTTAATAAAGAGTGCAATATTTTTTATAAAAAAATGTTTGTGGGGGGCAACACTCGGATGGGACATGCCCCCGCCCCCCCGGAAGCAGGTGCCTAAATAAAAACATTCTATTCACTCAGCATTCAGCATCACCAGTATACTAATCACCTAATTCCTCTGAAGCATTTGAGATTCAAGGACTATCTGGCTCTTTGGAAGCAAAATACAAATAAATTAGGGGTGGCTCAAGACTTTTGCACAGGACTGCATTTATCATTCAGTCCTATCATTATGTATGCAAAGAGTGCTAGAAATTAAATAACTGTATAGCATTTAACTAACTTCTTGTTCTACTGTTCATGTTGGACTACACATGGATGCTGTTATAACATTACCTAGTTTACTTTGCTGCTTTTGTGCTTGACTACTTTGTGCGACAAGCACTTTCAGCACTGATGTGTTACAGAATCTGAAACAGAATCAATTATTTTCCCACAAAACCCAGCTCAATATTATTTGCAGGTATCAAAAGAGCACCATGTGTCTAGTCAGGCTTTACCAGACCTGACCTCCAACAAGACTGGGTCTTCATTGTCCCTGAGGGCCTTTTATATAATGTTGAGGTTCGTCCGCTTAGACTGACAGTCTAAACTGCATCTGAGTGAGGCCATCTCCCTCTCCATAAAGGTTCTCACTGAAGCCAGATCTGAACATGTTGTATGTCATTTTACACAAACATAATTACAGGCCATCTGCATGCAGAGGCACATATACACCATCTGCATGCACTGGCACAACACCATACTGTGTGTACACAGTCCTGTTCATGACATTATTCCTTGTCTGTGCCGTTCAATTACCTCTCCACCAATAGCCCTTCAACTAACATGCCACAAAAATAATACTTGCTATTTATGGTGGTTAGTGAAACAAATGCAGTATATTTATTTTAATATAATGCAACATGAGCATGGCATGATCCAGGAGCATTTATTTGAAAGGAACAGTCATTGTAAAAGATAATGCTTGCTCGGTTCCCACCGTTTTTGTTTAGTGATGGCAGAAAGTGTACTGTTTCTAATATTCAACATAATATCTGAAATGTGGCTTATTTGGGGCAGCTTTCCCATGCGGGGCAACGGAGAAATGCCCTGGGCCCCTGGCAGCAGCGGGGGAGACGCGTTCCCAAGCCAGCATACATGGCCATACGCGCGGGCTGCTGTTTAGGCTCTAATGGCTGGTAATGTGGGCTCCATGTTTACCGAGCGGTGGGTCTCCAGCACACAGGCTGTGACAAATTATGAAAGGCGGGCCTGTGTAGCCAGGCTGAATTTCATTAAACTTTAACTGGCCTTATCTGCGGCACGACAGAGAACAGCATAATAAACGCTGACAGGTATCTAAAGACGTGTGTTTGGACTGGGGAGAGCGAACAGCGGGAGAGGCGCTGCCAGCTTTGTCACTAAAGAAGGGACATATGTTGTTGGCTATAAAATCCTAAAGCAGATGTCGCCCCTTTTTAGAGACTGCGGCCGTGTTTTGCACATACGCATGAAGGAGTAGCGTGTCACGTTTTGTTTATTCCGACATGATACAGAGACGAACCTCCCCCATTTTATCCCTCAAAGCGAGTGAATTTGTATTCATTTTAACTTTATTTGCAATCCATTATACATTTACTTAAACTGTATTTGTGCTTTGAAAATTACTGTAATCCTGGGCCTTTGGGTTTCATGCCCATTAACCCTGATCTGAAAAGAATATGCAAATATTCGTCAAAAAAATAAACCAAACATCTGAAAACCATTTAAAATCCCATTGATTATTAAAGCAGGGAAAATGTAAAAAAAGGTTAGTACATGTATGCATCCTTGCAGCTACATATTCTTTAATGTGAAAAATTTGATAAATGGTATTATACACTTTTACAGACAGCAAAAGTGATTTCTGTTCATAAAACCCATTTCATAGCATTATACTGAATATTATTAATGAGACTGTTGCAAAATAATGTTTGGTTTATGTCTAGATCCTGCACATCCTTTTCAGTCACATCATAATGTGCCTCTTTACAGAGAAAGAAAAGAAACATGGGGCTCAGGCCAGTCACATGAGGTTTGTTTCATAAAAGGACAACTAACCAAGGCCAATCTCAAAGCATGTTAAATCTAGAAAGAGAGAAGACAGTACGAGAGACAGAGGAGAGAGGGGAGGGGGAGAAACAGTTGATTGATTCCAAAGAACCTTCTCCATCAAGGTCACCAGGTAGGGACCAAAATATTTGAAATGTGCTTAAGAAAGAAGTAGTTAAAGCAACAAAAAGCAGCTGAAACAGGGCTTTGTTGGGCCTCAAAGGGCTTAGGCTACATTCCCTTCATAGGGCACTCCTGTTGTGAGTGAGGAAGACGACCATGTAAATAAAAGCCAAGGGTAAGTCTACATCACATCATGAATGGGCTTAGTCACAATAACATTGCACACATACAGTTATCAGCAATTTTATGAATACAATATTTTATGTTTGTGTGTGTGTGATATTACTGTTTTGTCAGACTGTTTTGTCAAAGTCCTTTTTTAACTTCCAAATTCAACCTCTTACACCCAATTTTCCATTTATGCTTGTATGAATAGTATTATTCTGGTATTAACAAGATGTACAATCCAGAGATCATCAAAAGCCTTACATCATTTTACACTGCATTACTAAGACTACAATATCCTTTGCCACGGTAGTTAAAATATTGCACTATTTTAGATAGAATAGCAGTAGAATTATCTAATAATTAAATTCTAGACACTACACGAGAAGATAAATGTGGCTATAGCTGGAATTTAATGTAACTACACGGGTAGAGGATCAGAGCATATCAAAATAATTATTGCATTTACAGATTAATCCACTTGTAAGCTCTCCAAAGATTTTACACAGCTGTTCCTAATCACACTAGATGTTGTCGTGCTATCCAGAACATAAAAACATTGTTATAATATACTATAGCAGGTTGTGGTGTGAAAACACCCCTTAAACTAACCGCTGAAATGGAAGGCTTCTTATTCAGTTATTAATCTTGAAGCTTATTTTTCGCAAATTAGTCATAATTGTTCTGTAGCTACTATTAAATTATCATGAATAATATGTTACAGGCACTTGCAGTTTGGAGGCTTGAAATAGCACTTAAATATTTAGATATATTAATCAATATTTAACTAGTTGGTGCATGTATCATCCTGGTATCACGGGTTTGACATATGGTGGCAGGAGAAGAACAGGCCTATCCACAGCAACATCTAAAGGAAATGTCACCCAGATGAGAGGACAAGGCCCTCAAGCCAAGTCCACTCCCCCATCATGACACACACTCACTCTCTCTCTCTCTCTCTCTCTTACACACACACACACACACACACACACAAACACACGTGTGCCGCCACTCAAGTGTCCCCTCACTAATCCAGTTGGTTGTGTAGTTGCACAGGCCTCTAAGACCTTCCACAAACAGTCTGTAAGAGGACTTTTGCCCTGCTACAGGAATATTTGCCTTCCTCCAGCCAGCAGCCTGTCCGCTGTGCTACTTAAGGTGGAGGAAGATGGTCCGTCCTCAGATTTTAATGGCCAGCAGTGGAAAAAAAAAGGGGGGGGGGGGTGTTTGGGAGGGAGGTGCAAAAATAACCTCGTCTGAATATGCTTCAAATTCCATGGCCACTCTGGCTTGTTGTCATGGCTTGTGTGCGAGAGAAAAAGGCAATGTAATCAATAACGCACAGCCTTGAAAATGTCTCCAAACAGATGGCCCATTGAGAGAAGAATTCCAGCCCCTGTGTGCCTGAAGCTTTAGCATTTGCAGGCTTCAATTCACTGACAAGCTGCAAATTCTTTGCCATCTCAGGTTCGGGGGAAGCTTTCAAAAAAAATTTGGATTGCTTTACAGATACCAGCTTGCCGTTGTCGCTCTTTCTCGCTAATTTAAGTGACTGAGAAATATATCCACTGTTAGGCTCATCAGACAGGTAAAGTCCGGAAATTAAAACAGTGGGGGGAAAAAAACAAAATGGAAAAAACCCCAAAGACATTATGGTTTTGCTTTAAGTGCTGGTCCGTTTCTGACTATGCTCTTTTCTAGCACTGTGACTTGAGATTCAGTTGCTACGTCCATGTAAGGCACGGCGATGCTTTGGGAGCAGACTGAATCCATGCTCTCTAGACACCTGCTCGGCTCTGGACAAGCGCGAGATATTGACCTTCAATTCAGCCAGCATTCAGCGGCGATGAAAGGAGATAAGCACTCTAATCGTCCCTCCGTCTCCGGCACCTCTTTATTGACTAACTGACACACACTCTACCTTTGGCGCAAGCGTCGCTGCACACACACACAAACACACACACACACACACAATCCAAATAGATATTTATTTGAAAGCAGGGGCTAATGCGATAATTGCCACTAAAGGAACACAAATCAATTTGCACTATCAAAAGGTAACCGGATATGGAGGTATGCTTTTTTTATGTGACACTAAAGCAGATACCCTTTCCAGACATGCTAGAATGTTTTATTTATCTACCCATTTATTTATTTATTTTCAAAGTCCTATTTTCTTATTCTCAGTGCCAGCCGTGTGACATGTCCTTTATGGTTCTCTCTTTCACAGGCATGCTGATTTATCAATTGTTTGACATGAAGAGATGCCTCGAATAGACGGCGGAGACGGCTGCAGTTAAAAGCATGGCCGAGGATTCAGGTTGGGGTGAGGGACTTAACCTCCGATCATGTCGCAGTGTTTTTCCCCACGGCTCTCTGGGGTTTGGAGGCTTAAGACACTTGAGGATGAGTAGGGGAGTGAGAGCAGCCTTGTTGAGTGCTCTAGTCTAAGAAAGCGGACTGCAGTGCCCACTCACTCTCTGTTATAGAGATCCAGTAGGAGCAGATGACTAAAATTGGGCACCGTTCCCTCTGCACAGACACATTCACACACAGACACACAGAGACACAGAGACACAGATACACACACACACACACACACGCACACACACACACACGCACACACACAAACACATCACCACAAAAATACTCACCATCCCAAAAGTCCTCCATTACAGCCCCTTCTGTTTATTTTTATATTTATATTTACATGTATATGAGGGTCTCCGTCCATGACAATATGACGCATGATATTTGAATTCCTACCAGAAATCCGTTAATACCTCGCCTGGGCAGATCCAGTGCTTACATTTATTTGACTGACATTGTCTAAATTGAAGTTTGACACTCTTCACCACTCTAACCTTTATGCAAATGCAAAAATCACCCAAATATGATGGACAGAATTCAATTAACTGAGAAGACAGAGAATAATCTACTGAACTGAATACATCAGCCAGTTGAAAGGTAACATAATCATCATGCTGAGGTTCGGTGGTGGTGAATGGGAGTGAGAGAGCAAGGGGAGAGGGAGGAGGGGGCGGGGGCTGGCTGAGGATGTAGATATAGCCCATTTCCCCCCGTCTTATCTAATGGTGCAAGCTCTATTCCTCCAAAGCGGAGTCTTCAGTCCAGTAAACTCTTGATCTCAAATGAGAGGTCTGAAACACTGTTGCTAAGCAATTAGGGGCCTTTATTGAGCAGCTGATTCCTGCCGCTCAGTGTCCATCAGTGCGATTTCGCCTCACCTAATAGACTTCTATACTCATGAACAGAATAGCCCCTGCGCTCAAAGAAAAATGGTTTAGGAGCAGGACTGCAAATGAAAGCAATGGAAGCAGCTTGGCCCCCTCTTCACACAGAGCCTGTCCAAAACAACTGTTGCTCTCTGTGCATGTCTTTAAATACTATCTTTCTTAAAGGGTGGGAGACTCACATCGGAGAGAAAGTGTGAGAACAAACAAATTATATAAAAATCCATTAGAAATAGTCACTAAGGTCATCACAATGACCTTAAATAAATGAGGCATTGTAATTTGCAATGATACATGAGACATCATAGTACGAGGTACAATAAATTATACAACATACATTTTTATTGAATTGTGCTTCTGACTCAATACTTTTTTCTGCCTTATTTTGTAAAGTCTACACTTATATATTTTTAATTTCTCTGTTGCCCTCAACAATTGTGTGCATCTGACATGCTGTAACAGCCATTCAGCTCATTTGGACTTTGTGCATCAGCTCCATCAGACTTGTTGCCAGGTGGGGGCACCCTAAACCAAGTTTTAGAACACTTTGCTGCAACAGTTTTGTTCAACATCAACATCAAGATTTCAACAAAATAAGCCCTCTCAAGTGTTGGTGACTATCGTAGCTATATATGTATTATTGCAGATGCAATAGTAAATTGTTCCAAAACAATGATTAATGGGCCACATAATGAATAAGCACCCACTTAATTGGTAACTTAAGTGTCCACCTGTACCGAATTCAGACTGCTGTGCCATGCGAAAGCCAATATAAAACTACAACCTACCGAGCTTAACACATCACCAATTGCTTCTGTTATGAAGAGGTATATTTAACTTGCTTGTGCTTTCAGTACTGCTGCACAAACACTAGATGGCTCTGTTGTGATGCATGAGAATTTGTGGCGTCTCAGTAGTTTGATTTATTCTCACATTATTTCAGGAGAATTTTCTTTGTGTCCTTTTTACCATTTGTGGTTTTTGCAAGGGGATTAGTTATCTTTTAAGTGTCTTGGGTTATGCTAAATTAAACAGAGGTGAATGCTCATTGCTAGATCACTCAGTGCTGCTACTTTGAAATTCAATGTCGCAGCTGAAAGTCACAGTATCCTTGATTTGTGTTTGAGAGAAATACTGCCAGATATCCCTAAGATATGTAGGTATTATTGATAGAGCTAAAAATAGCAACATCGAATATTCCATCCCAGCTGAAAGGTGAGACTAAGTGAAGTGAATAAAGAAGCACAGCACGTGCATTGCATGCAGTCATAATGAGTGTCCTTTCATTAGAGTATTAACACCTTCCATTTGTATCATTCATCTGCTAATTCAATTACAGCATCATTAAACGGGGTCTTTTTCTCAGATTCATTTTATTCTTAAAATGAACCAGCAAGAAAAAGCTGCAACGTAAAATTGAATCCATTAGCGATGGCTAAGTGATTCCTCACCATATCTGTTACATATAATGTAACTTCCATTAGCCCTCCAACTGACTACAGTACACCATTTAATTAAATATAGCCTTTTAAAGAAACCCATGCAAGCAATTTAGAGAGCAGCACATTTGAAGCTTGCATGAGGTTACTAGTGCTTTTAACCACTGGTATGAGTGCACAGACTGTTAATTAACATATTCCGAATTAAGTAGATTTGTTATGCACTAATCAGTCTCTAATTGACTAAGAACTATACCCTTTCAAATGTGAGACAGCAATCACAGCCGCAAGGGCCCAAATATTACATAATCATTCATTACGATCTTGATAGTAAATAATAAAAAAAAAAAGAAAGAAAGAAGGCACAGAATTACACAAAGCTCATCAATATGATTGGCTAATGGCTGCCAAGAGCTGTCATCAGAGCTGGGCGAACAGTGGGCATTTTGTCTGCAGAGTGAATGATTGCCCTCAGCAGATTGAAGTTGGTTCTGATTGCGCCACGTAGAAAGCAGAAAGCAGAAAGCGACTGGGATAGGCAGACCTAGGGCATCTATTCAGATTGAAATTCACACAGTGAAAGACAGGGACAGCATACTGAAAAAGATATATGTATGCAGAAACATGTTGATTGATATATACTAGTAACTATTCATAGACGTGACTCTTCTGTCTCGAGGCAAGTGCGTGCACTCATGTTCAACTGTTGCCGGCAACAGATTTCCACAGATCACATAACCTTAGTGAACGGCATTTGTTATGTGTTTGTAAATGGCTGATGACCTCTTTTCACAAATGTTGATTTGCTCTGATAACGTGCTGATAAAGGAAGAACGTAGCTTGTCCTGTCCTGTCTTTTCAAATCATATTTCTGTTTATTTCGAATAGTCTCTCTAGCACCCTCTGCAACTGAGCCACAACTTTCTTTTTAACTGAGTGGCTGTGGCTTTCCTCCTCCGGTTGAAAAGGGCAGTTCTTTCTTTGCTGCTGAGACAGCCTTGACCCCTCTGATCTCAGTAACATGGCCAGTATTGACGTGCAGCTGCCCATTGAGCACAGCAGCCCACTGAACAGGCCTTACACTGAACCTCAGCTTTTTCTTTACCCAGGTGAGCTTAAAAAACTCAAAGACTCATGCAGGGTACTCCCACTATCAGGGCTGTCTTTTCAAAAAAAGAGAAAAGAATGTGTCTAAGAGGGAAAAAAGGAATACACACAGCCTGAAGTGTTCGTATTAAAAGTAAGAATATATATGAGAGACACAAAATCTAAAATACAATTAATTGGTGATTTGTATTGCTTGTGGAGATGCAACCTACACTCTTTAAAAAAGGTTCTTAAATGTTTCTTGACTTGGACATATGATTCTGGCAGGGGGTTCAATTAGTACAGGATCTTTACATTACATGGGGGTTATTTAAACTTTAGAAGGTCCTTAATACTCACACAATTCATTTACAATCTTGGTTGGTTTCTTTTAAACAGCATCTTTTTAAGGATGCACGCATCACATTATAACAGCAAAACCTCGTTAAGCAGACAGAAATTAGTATTTCACTGATACAAGGCCAAGTAGAAAACAGCAATGCTGATTAAACAGCAAAGCGAGTGAAGCATATCAATAATGCTCGCAGTGTATTAGAGACACATCCTTCAGTGAGATTTACTGAGTGTCACGCTGGGATGGATCACGTGTCACATGCTGAAGCTGAAACAATGTCAACACGCAGATGAGCACAGCAGGAGTATGCCTCATTGCAGACCACACACACACACAAACGCACCAACATCTCAACTGAGCTGTGAGATTCAGCCTCTCTCTATCTTTGAAGCTCTCTCTAATTGAAATGAAATGCTGCAGAACATCCTCAGCTCAGCCGTTCACTTATGTTCATGTAGAGACCTAACAATGACTGTGGTACAGAAAACAAACCAAACAAAAATCAAACAGAGGACTGCAAAGCTTGCCGTGTAGGGAAGAGCCACTGCAGATCTTTCTAGCCTACAAATAAGATGGTACAAGTAGTAAATGATCAGCTACAAAAGATGCCAACTGCTGAGGTCTCTGGGAAAACAGTGCCTTTCATGAGGTTGAGTCTACTTTTTGTCAAGCATATCAAAATCCAGAGGTGGACAGTAACGAAGTACATTTGTTACTAGCTGGTAGCCTAGTGGTTAGGGCATTCACCCTGCGACCAGAAAGTCCGGGTTCAATTCCTAAGGTACCCTGAGCAAGGAACCATCCCCACACACTGCTCCCCGGGCGCCATGTTTGTATCTTCCTCCTGCTTCACTTGGTGAATGGGTTAAATGCAGAGGTTGAATTTCGTGCTGTTCACGCTGTGGTGCGTTCACGTATGACAAATGGTCACTTTCACTTCACATTTACCTGAATACTGTACGTAAGTTTTGAGCGTCTGTACTTAATTTTTTTTTTTTAAACTTTCACTTCACTACATTTGAAAGCCAAACTCACGTTTCTAAAACGTGATTGTTTTTTAGCAGATGACAGCCTATCAGAAATCACCAGTAGTGTTACATCATGTCTGTACACCGTAACACTGTAACGTCAGAGAATCAGCATCTGCTTGAGATAAATAAGGAAGCTTGACTAATTTGACCACACTGAGATTTGCCTGTACTGTTACTGAGACATGTGAGATTTTTGAGACATGTGAGAGTATTGAAAATGTCATGGTCAACCGCTTTGCATATTTGCCTGCTTAAAGTGGTATTGCTGTTTTATAGCCACTGTTATGGAGCTGTGATGTAAAGTTGGTTGGATGTGTTATGTTTTTCCATTCCAGCTGCATTTACAGTTTTCAGCTGTCAACTTCGTTCAAATATATAGTACCTTTTGTGTAGGTGTGTAGTGTACAATTGAAAAAAAAGACTTGTTTTCTTTATTAATTCAGGTTGTTTCATTCTGTAATATTTTACCTTATTCCTTATTCCTTCTACAAGCAAGTTAGATGCATTAGGTATTGTATGTGTGGTGGCAATAAATCAACAATGCAATGAAATTTGTACTTTTAATACTTGATTATTTTTGGAAGCAATTATTTCAGTACTTTTATTTAAGTGAAATTTTACTGTATGACTTTCACTTGTATTGGAGTAGCATTTGACTAGTGGTATCTACTTTCACTTAAGTAAAGAAGTCAGGGACTTTGTCTGCCTCTGTCAAAACCTCACATCTGTAGTTTTTCCTTGGTTATGCTATGGCACCTGCTCTTTACATTGCGCAAGTACTTTGTGCAGTAAAAAAATTACTTAAATGACGTGTCACATTGACTTACTAAGACAAGAGCAGGTGATCACACCCATCCTTCTTAGTACTTATTAGCTTTCATTAGTATCCAAAACCAATAACTCATATATTGGTTTCATGAAAATATCCTGAAATTTCTGTGTCGGCTTGGGGCTCAGAGGTCTGGATGTTTTGTGAAAATAAAGTGGAGGTCTGGGTTTGTTTTCACAGCCCTTCACTCCTCCCCACTGCCGCTAGACCAGAGCTAGTTCAGCACCACAGAGCGCTGAAGGAACACGAGTGGCGCTTTGTTTGACTTCCTCTCAGTCTCAGAGACACCAGCAGGGTCTGGTAATGAGTCTGCAAACAGGACTCACGAGAAACGGCATGCCACTCATGACTAATTGTGCTCCCTCACTTTTGCTGAAGAGGACTGGGAAGTCACTTAGCTTGTAACTAGTTTTGGCACACATTAATAATTTCAGTGGAAACTGCTGAAGGAGACTTGCCATTGTTGTGAATAGAAGAACAGAAGGTCACATATACACCATTTGCTTAAGCAGGTATGTCTGGGTGACCCTCCAATGGTTCCTTAGATGTGCACAAAATAAAAGTATCATATTTCATTAGGCTGATACAATCAACTAATGTTAAGGTCCTACAGATTTACTGGCATCAACATAAATTCCCCCTAAAAAACAGGTGCTTTCTGTAGCTGGAGAGACCAAATAGGCAGTTTGATCTTGTTTGAAAGTGAGACATTGTAAGAATTTGTGTTAAGTTGTAAGATAAATTAAAAAGCAGTGTGATGTAGCACACCGTAATTAGTAATGGGTGGTATGAAAAAAATATATTATGGAAAACCTCCCTCTGTAATGTTTCTTTGTATTCCACGATAAAAAAAACCTTATCCTTGAAAGAACATTATCTTTCAAATCCAACTTGAGAATGTGGGTTCATTCACATTCAAGTACATTAAAAATTCTCCAAGAATAAGAATAAGCTGTTTCATCGTTAGAGGAGAGGGTCTTGCATAAACAAAAAGCAATTGCATTTATTAATTTGCTTACTTTTATGGTCATACACAGGGCCTTCCAGGGAGGTTTGAGTATGTGTCTGATCCTTCTGTGTTTCACAGACCCCACTGGTTGATGACCTTGCCTGTAATGACTCGTTTAGGTGTAGCTTTTAAATGCTATACCGGAATGGTATCAGTAACAATATTTTCAATCTCATCAGTTCCTAGTAATGAGCAAATGGTGTGCCGGCATAACTGCAAATGGATGTCAATGTTTGTAATTATTTTTGTTTTTTTGTTTTTTTATGACCACTGTCACCCACATTGACAAATGCAGACAATACCATTAAGCTATTTTGAAATCAAATTATCCCAAGAAATGCATGCCATTTACAATTTATCTACAAGTTACCACTTCTGTATTTTAGGGATAAGCAAACATGAAAGCATACCTTCCCACCCATCGTTGGAAAGGGAACTCAAAAACACACTGATTATGGCAAATTACAGGTCCAGAACAAGCTTGCTAAAAAACCCTCCTCATCCTGTTGGAAAAGGGTAGCAATATCATTCCACCCAAGCACCTCAAAAACAGATCGAAAGGAACTGGGTGCTGTGCATTAGCTGCTCAGGAAGGCTGGTAAGCCTCTGTTTTATTCATGCGCATGAAGGCTCTGCCAGCCGAGAAAACCCCTGTGGTCTCTTGCAGCACATCAAGGTTTCACGCCTGCGCACGTCTGGGCTCGGGTCGCCGCTCTTGCACACCATATTAAAAAGCAACAGGGATTAACGGGCCCCGAGTCAATTTGGGGATTGATTGACTGGTCTACTGTGCCACTGTCTACAGTGGCAACACGAAACAGAGCCCAGACCACCAGCGAAACCATCACACACTTGTTCTGTTCATGGTAATCGATTCAAAAAAGGGTATAAGATGTGTTCCATTTTTGGTTGGAGGTGGAACAGGGTTGTAGTGGGGGCTAAACGGAAGACAGAAAGTTTACACATCTGCTGAAATGCATTGTTACTGGAAGACATACGCCGACTCCAGAGAAGAAATGCAGTGGACTATAGCAGGAGGCTTACTGTCGGGTTATTGTGACTACTGAAGAAGCTTGAAGATAGCCATGGGGCTCCACAATTTGGGAACCGTGTGGGAATGGAGCTAAAAGGCCACATCTTCAGAAATAGCTTATTACATTCAACACAACGCATGGTTTCAAAGTTTTCTCCACTCACAGCACGACAATAGGCAGAAAAAGGGCCTATTTTCCATAACAGCCATATGCTGCTGTAGCAGACTGCTCTCGCCTCCGTCTGGATAAACAGGGCTGTGCTTGGATAATTGGCTCATTTTGAAACGTTAATTATGATCCTGAAATCTGTGCAACGTTACGTAACAGGTGTAAACAATAAGTGTAGTATCATGCTGGCACACTAAAACAACCTGACACTCACAAGCGCACACACACACAAACACACACACACACACAGTGAAGATGTTCAAGCAGGCCTGACACTTAATAAGCACAGAAACAAACACAAATGAGTCACTTTGCCAGCAAGAGGAGAAATAATTGGTCCACTTCCCATTATGCTAATAAACAAGCAATAATGATAAACAGTTCCAAGACTGATAGAAAAAGATAAATAAAGAAAATACATTTCTCAACAGGACGCCTTCTACACTACCTTCTCCTCCCCTTTTCAAAGCAATTAGATATATCTCACAAAGTGAGACACAACAATGTAAAGATTGTTTTTAAAATGCCATCTGCATTTACAGTTTAGAGAACGTCCCTTAATTGCCCTCTCTGAATTTACCGTCCCAGGCTCGCTCTCATTACGCCTGCACTGAAGTCCTAATGAGTGGAATTGTCATCCACAAAGACTCCCCCTTTTCCCTGCTGTGTGAGCACATTAGGTCCAGACAGCTCATTTCCATTCCCCTGCCATCTCTCCAGAAATGACGTGCGATGCTTGAAACTGTTTATTTCCAAATTCAGACCTCCTCCGCGGCAGCCATCGGCTTCAATTACCAGTTTTCCTGAGCGCAGCCATCAGGCAGCCTGACACTGAGGTCCAACCTAATTCCCACCTTCTCCAGAGTCAAGAGCATAATGTGCAGATAAAAAAGGTGGAAAATAGCCTGCGCCTCATTAGCATGCAGCGGCTGCCTGTTCATTTGCTCGCTCGCGAATGAAAGTTCTGACACTCGGGTGCCTTCCGCAATATGAGAATGGTCCTCTTCAGACACTGCGCTGTCCTTACTGCAATGGGAGGTCATTGAGGGAGGGGGCAGCAGTGAACTCTGCTAGCTGCTCCCTGCTACAAAGGGGCTGGTCAGAAGTGAGCAGGGGTGGGTGGGGGAATGGAGGGGGTATTGATTCTGGGAGCAGCTCATTACCTGCTGAATCAACACATTACGGTCGCGTTTGAAGCGTGTGCTGCCGAATTGTTTACGAGTGTCTTTAGCGCAGGCCAAAAGCTAGCACTGGCGGGGCACGACCGCATTCATTAGCTTGCGACCCATCCGATTAGATGTTATCCGATACGCTGGTATCTGCTACGTCTGTTTGACCAGGGCTCCTGGCCTGCATTGGCCTCAGCCCATTACTGCCTTCAACCTCCCTCTCTCTCTCTGTGTCTCTCTCTCCCTCTTTTTCTTCATTTCGCTCACTGCTATCCATGAATGTATCCATTAGCCCACCAATGTGTAAATTGTTTTCACCTGCACTGCAGGCAGATGGGGGAGAAGTAGAGGCACCGGACGTGTGATTTCCTATGCATGAGCTTTCTAATCAGCTGCAGAGTAACACGATTCCCCTGCTCCTCATGGATATAGGGAGCGGGGGTTGGGGGGGTGTTTCTCAAAGGCACAATCTGCAATCAATATGCATGCTATGCTATGGGGATATTGGAGGCAGGGTGGCTGGTGACTGAGTTCATCATATGAGCTTGCCTTATATAACGGAGATGGCTTAATGCGAAGGAGGCAGCACCCGGCCTTATCCCCATCCACTGGAGATGGGAGTTCAGATTGGGCTGGGAGAATTGCAGGATAATTTGACCTACAGAGACAAAGCCCACATAAGCACATTTTCCAGTGGCCGTGTCAGCACAGGGCGACCCACCGTGAGTGAGGATGCGAACGCAGCCTCACACACACAAATAAATGGTGCCTGCAGTCAATGCTCCATATAACCCCATGGCTCTTTTTTTTCAAGGCGGGTCGTGGTGTCAAATAGGACATCCAGGACGGAGCTGATTGACCATAGGTGAGGTTAGAAAGGGAAAAATGGGTAAATAATAGGTGCCCTGACAAGCGTGCAGTGGAGTTGACATTACAATTACTGCAGGTCAATATTTACTGCACAGAAACATAAGGGTAAAAACACACTGACATATTAGTGACACACAATTTATCTTTATATTACCTTAAACATCCATCCTAACAGCACATAAAGTCAGTCATCATTAGGCCTGAACAACTTATTATTGTTGTTTTACAAGCTTACAAATAGGTTTTTTAAGGAATTAATCAACTTTAACTCTGAATTAGGGTCCAAATTATGTGAAAATGTTGCAACCAATACTAAAACAGAATCTAAAGAGCAATTTTAATAGCCAATGATGCATGAAATTAATAAAACTCCCAAAACTTCAATAACATTAGCTCAATTAAACTTCAGGCATTTGTTGACTAATTTTAGACCCAGGTGCTAGCATTACATTTCTGTATTGTTTGTATACATTATGGGTCGGTTTCCCAGACAGGGATTAAGCCTAGTCTTGGACTAGCCTTTCCTTTTCAATGGAAAATCTCAATCCACAGAACTACTTAATCCAGGACTAGGCTTAATCCCTGTCTGGGAAACCGACTACACGTCTTATACATTTTTAAGTAAACAGCATGAAGCTATAAATAAGAAGGAAAGCTATAAATAAAGTCATAGATAGGATTTGTCTTGGGGGAAAGGGAACAGGACCAGAGGTATTTTTATCAGCTTTGTGTTCAGGTCTATTAGTTCCATTATACAAATACAGCAGTATAGAGGTGGTCACAGTCAATGTTTTTCCTTACATCAGACTTGTCTGTTCATTATAATATAAAATCAGCCACTAAACATTGGTGCTCTATTGGAGGGATAAAGTCTCATAATGATGTGCAGTATGGGCCGATACCATCAGCCAAACAATCAAGCTTTACAGTTGAGTTACCAAAAACAATGACTTGGGAAAAACAGTTCATTAAAAAAGACAAATGACACTTGCAATTCCTTAAATCAGTCGGTATAAGTGAAACAATCCTTATCTCCACTGGTAGTACACACAGCACTCAAGACTAAACTACAAACCACACTAAATCTTAGGGTTCCATAAAATAGCACTTAGTTTAAAAGTCATAGATGCTGAAGTGGATCTTGAAATTTTATCTCTAATCCACAGCACACGTTTAGCCCCATCTCTAGACATTTTGCTACTCTAAAGCCTTGCTACCCCACCTGAAGACAGTGCTTGATTACAGTATATCCCTCACACAGATATGTAGCCCTCATGAACAGATCAAAAGCATGTCCACAGAAGAAAACATCGCTTACAAAAACATCAAATACACTGCTGTAACATTCCGAAATATCTCTGATGCACGTTAAGGCATTGCTTGGTTACAGTATATCACTCATACAGATATGTATCCCCTTCAGCTTCAGTTTTTTTATTTTTTGGCATTTATTCACATCAAATTAATCTTGGTCATTTCAACAAAAAGAGCTTAACAACACAGAACACACTGTATAATCTATGATGCTGATGTTAAAGTGCTACCCTATCCAGAAAACCAAGCTGTAATATTAATCAACCATCAGTTTATTTACAGATTTATTTGGGTAAAATAACAGGCAGTGAATTTGCAACTCCAGTAAACTACTCCTCTAGCCAGCTGCCTAGTTCACCTGTAGTAATATGGTGGTATTGTGCATATGCATTTTACGTGTCTATGTAATACATTTTGACTTCAGGTGTAACATTGGTTCAACAAGACTGATCATTATTTCCTTGTTAATACATACTACATGTAGGCAGCATGCTAATGTACTTAGATACTTGAGACTACAGGTGGTAGATATATTGCATTCTTTTTCACCTTTACATCATATAAACAGAGTGGCACAAATATACTGTGGTGCGAGACCTTGTTCTTTTTTTGCATCAACAGAAATTGTAATGGAAATAAATAGGGAGATTCAAATGAAATTGTGTTGTGTGGCATTTTCCTTATGACTTTAAATGCATATCAATAATATATAATAATACATAGTGATAATATGTATCGCTATGCATTGTAAAACATAAAGAAACTTAATAATATTTATTGTGACCCAAATATCATCATAATATTGTCTTGTTGGTACCCACTGGAGACAAGAACAAGGACAACATGCATTCATAATACTGATTTTCATTATTTCACTGCATGTTCTGTTTCTGCTGACTATCACATACAACTTTTTCCAAGAAAAATGTTAATAAAAATGTGATTTTTAAATGTACATAATCATGTGATGATTATAAAAAAAAACATAATTACAGCACGCATAACGTAATTTGCGACGTGCATAACATGAGAAGATGCATCATGGGCAAAGAGTTTCTGTTGTGTGAGATACTTGCCAACATGTCAGCAGTTTGGAGAAAAAAGCCAAGACCCGGGCGAAGTGTCCCAATACTTTATACTCCAACAGAAAGTACATACAGCTTTTCTAGGCAGGGCAACAATCTATCTATGTGAAACTTCAGTTAGATAGAACTTGATGAAACCTTTCCAAAGACGTTTGCCATAAAAGTCCCGGGAGATCCGGAGATATATCGTTTATCTCACCCGAGTGTCCCATTACTTTTGTCTGAGATGAACGGTGTACTGTAACTCCTTTTCTCCCAGGGCTATTATGGCGAACGAGGGGTCTTTGGAATGGTCTTTGGAATGGTCTTCACATTTAGAGTGCGAGATATATTTTTCTTATTTAAAATTTAGATTTAAGATCATTTCAGGCAAATATCAGTATTGTATTGGACATGAAAAAGTGGTATCATGCCATGTCTAATCACAAATGCAAGTTAAAACTCCACCATGTAAAG
>JBBPDB010000001.1:30542630-30562069 GCA_037974465.1 Brachypetersius altus
ACACACACACACACACACACACACACACACACACACACACACACACACACACACACACACACACACACACACATCTAGAGACATGAATACATTGGATCCGAAAATGCACTCAAGAACATTTCAAGTGCAGAAATTACAACATAAACTGAAACATTTAGCTGTTCAGAAACAACGCTAAGTCCAAACATCCCTTTTCAAACCATCTTACAGGGGACGCATTTGCATGCATTTACTCATACTCTTATTTGCATTGCTAAAACATCTGATTGTATGGTAAAATAAATCAAGTTTAATATAGATGCTGCCTTTAAATATCACTGAACATGCTCAAGTGGCATCCTGCTCCTTTACAGATTCTAAAACTGTATAATTTATGTTTTTCATATTAAGAATCTGGATCATTACTTACAAATTGCACATTCAACCTTTTTGATATACCTGTGTCAAAATGATACCTCAATGATGCTAACCATAAGTGTCCATTTGCTGGAACAATGATAAAAGCTTGGTCAAATTCACTTTCCTGATGGCATAAACCTATTATAAAACAAGTGACCATTGAATTAACACACAGAACTTGAAAGCTTTTATACTCTGATGTAGAATACATTCAGAATAAAAATTAATTCACCTCATTTGCAATTGCTCTGTGACTCTTGAGCCGCACAGAGACAATTTACTCAGATACAAAAAAAAAATCTTTACCGTTCGCTTCCATGGAAAAGTGACTGGGTGCACACGCCTTTATAGCAGCATTTGCTGCTGAAGTCATTTTTCTGCTGCAAAGAATCAGAGGTTTAAATGAACAATGAGAAAATGTATGGCACAGCCCATTTCATGCTCCTACACAATGGAACAGACTGCGTTTTCCCTTTATATGCAAGACTCTCAAAGAAATCCAGGTTAAATTCACCCCTGGACATTACTTTAAAGTCACTCCCAATTGTGAGAAAAGTGATTGAGAGTTACAGGCATGATAATCAACGTCACAACAAAAAAATGAGCGCCAAATGCAGATAAAACCAAACAAGGCATTCAGCTGAGCCAAAGGGTTCCTGATTTTACACAGGAGACAAAACAGAGCCTTCAGCAGGGACAATTTGGAGACTATTTGTATAAGCTGTTTATCAAATTATTGAACAGACAGATGTTTCTGACTGCTCCACGGCTGCACCCTGGATCTCCCAGGCGCAGAAACAAAGGTCTGAAGGAATCATTTGTGATGTGCCCGGAATATCAATTCAGTTTACTGCTGTTAATTCACATGCAAATTTTGACCTCTGTTAAGGCATATCAATTACCCTACATACAGTATCTGAGGGACAACACGCACTGGGAAACGAGGGGAATAACAAAATATAGACATATTTTTCCATGCATGTATAATTTAGAATTCCATTTATAATTTGTAACAGAACAAAATGAAAAATACAACATTAAACATATATTGTGAATAAAAACATAACATGACTAAAAACATTTAGAAGGAGCAACACATTTCCCTTCTTAATTTTCAAGACATTTTGCTCATTGTCAAATTAATAATAAAATCCATATGCAATAATCCATGTGTAGATCCAAAGAGTAGTTAAAAAAGAAGAAGTCAACAATCAACATTTCTACATTTCTTCGTTGAAATTCAGTCTTACTCAGCTCAAGTGTTCTGTTTTAATGCCTCATCATTGCGGTGTTATGAGTGCTTAGTGAGTGACACATTTGTCAAGGACTGATTACTCTGAATCTCTGAAGAAGCTGTGTTGTCTCTCAGAGAAAGAACCGAGTTTCAAATCTCACTGTTATCACCTCCAAAATAGTGCCTTTCAGCCTTGCCTTGCAAACAAAAACCCATGCAACAATATCAATTATACATGCAGGAAGCAAACAAGAGGATTTATTAGCCAACAAATAGCCTCACAGAGTGACCATGAATGGAGGAGATTAGCATGTGAAAAGTGCAGCAAACCTCCCTGGTTCAACAGTTAAAGAGCAATTTGATGGGCCTAGAATTGGGGAAATTGCTTGGTTAGAGCCCATGATGGGAGAGAATTAGTTGCAAGACACAGCAATGTAAAACATCAGCTGTCAAAACATGGCAAGAGTGACTGTAGGTAAGTAGGGATGAACACTGCCCTAGTAAGACACTGTTTTCCTAATTAGAACTCCAAAAGGCTTCAAGGCAGAGATGGGATATCCAGGAATATCTATTTGTCCTTTAAACCGTAACCAATGTTAACTCCTCTTGGGTTGCCTTCTGTTATAGAAAATTTATATATTATAGAATTTATAATATATAAGAATTTATATATTATACTGCAGTAATTATCCAAGGACTGTGTTCATTAATGAATCATATTTGATGGCAATCAGCATCAAACTAAATAGCTCCTGTATGACAGGGTTCTGTTAAACAGGGGAACAAGAAGTTCCAGTATTTTCTTTAAAACACTTCTCTTGTCCTCCCACCACCATTTACGACTGACCTCTAGTAAATGGCAACAGTAACCCAGGGATGGTGATTTCAGTGCACCCTTTCAGAAGAGAATTCTATTATAGTAACACAGGCAGGCTGGGAAATGGAAGAAGCTGCAACCACATATTATTAGTTGCTAGAATAGGAGAGCAATTTACAGTAAGTGGGTTCAAATTCTATCTATCTCATCTTAGTGAAACTGTGAAAATCCTGAAGATTACTACCTAAACCGAATCACAATTGGCGGCCAATAGTGTCACCTCTGAATCTCTGTCAATGCCCCCTTACTCACCTCTATCGACTTGAGAGACACTTACCTTCATGCACCGAGCATCAAACTCACAGTTACTTGTCTGTCCTAATAGAAAAGCCCAATGAGACTCCTGGAAAATTCGGCTTTTCCCTTTGCTCTGCAGAAATGTGAGATAGATATCAGTGGTAGTTCTTTCTGATGAGGGTCAGTAGTCTCTTCAGCAAGCTCTTTTTCTCTACCATGACTTCAAGAAAATCGGGATATTTACCTGCTGCCTGGGCTTGGGGTCATGAAGAAGAGTGTGTTGATAGGTTCTCAGAGTGGCTTACAGGGCAGATGATTGGGAAAGGATATGATGAAATGGATCGCATGAAGTAGAGCTTTATATTCCAAGAAAAGCAGAAACACTTGTCTCTGTACTACTCCAGTACCTAAGGAGGCAGACAATAGAGAGGGCAAGTCTATGTTGAAATAGCTGGTGAGAAAGGTATAGCATAAGGGCAAAACATTTAATTATTTCATTACAATAACAATAATAACAACAACAATAATAATCAGAGTCAGAAAACTTCATTAATCCCAGAGGAAATTGATTTCTATATTATTATTATTATTATTATTATTATTATTAATAATGATAATAATAATAATAATAATAATAATAATAGGCATTCTACAAAATATACTAAAAAAGACAAATACATAGACAAATAAATGTGTAAAAATATGTCAAATGAAGACAAATTGAAACCTTTACACATGTAAATGGTTCATTGTTATTTGCTAATTAACCTATTTACTAATTGCTCTGCCTAGAGGACCTCTATTTCAATAGCCAATAACTCTTCACTGGCTGCCATTTTAAAGCAGAATTGTAATGTTATTATAAAAATAGTGAAATACTTATGCATTGTATGAAAATGCTAACTAGGTAAGATAATGTTAAAGCTCCAAATTTTACTTTCTGTAAGATATGCAGTGTTTAAACACAGCAGGTTTTCTGATGAACTGACCCAAACATTAAACAGGTCACAAAGAGTTTGGTCATGTTTTGCTTCTCAAACACAGTACTCACCAGCTCACCAGGTGTAACACTAAATCAATACAAAGACAGTCTGTGTTTTAACAAATAAAAATGTGAATTTGGGAGCTGAATTATGAAATGTCTTGCCTTTCTATGTGCACGTGTGTGTATGCATCTAAAAACACCAAACTTGCCTGGTTGACTACATTTGGTGCTGAAGGAAAATCTGAAAATATGGATAAATTACTGCTTTAATTTAAAAATGTTGTGTGAAAGTGTGTTGCTGGATGGTAGTGTTTGAGAATATTTCGTGGGGGTGACGGTAGAAAACAAACATTGTGTGTTTGTGTGTATATGCATGTGCGTCTGTGTATGCGTGTGTGTTTACGCAGGTGTTTTCTTAACCGGAATAAGCATGCCGTGTGTCTGAAACTGTGGAACTACAGGAGGCGCGTTCACGTGAGAAAGTCCGTGCGCGCTCCCGTTGGAGCGTGTCTGCTTGTTTACAGTCGGGCAGTCTGGGTAGCGGTGAGCATGGCAACCGGAGTAAACACTGTGGTGGATCAGCTCGTATCTGAGAACGGAGGACCGTGCGATGGCTTTTTGCAGTGCAGAATACTTCGACTCTATTGAGTCTATTCAGAAGAACATACACGACCGGTAAGTTCTCTTGTTTTTATACGCTTTCTCTAAAGTGAGAGAAGAATTCAACACGGCCCTGTATAAAACCGCGGACTCGGGTTCCAGCCCTGCCCGAGTGTAGCCCGTGGATCACGGCCACTTTTAGTGCTATCGGTAGCCTGTCTGCAAGGAGCTAAAGCTAATATATGCCTTTAAAACGCACAGGTCCCCTTTGTTAAAGACGGTAAATGTTAGCTAACGCTAATTTAGCTTGTTCGCAAACATGAATTCACAGCATTCACAATTTCTACAGACACATGGTAAGAAAAAACGAGTGCTAAATTAAATTAAACTGCTCAAATGAAATAACTTGCCAGTCTCCTTGTTTTTTGTCAGCCTCTGACTCTTTCTATATAAACATTATATAATGTTTGTTCACGTGTAAAAATATCTCCACCACTATTACTAGTTGGGAAAGAAAATGGATTTTAGGACCGTTAAAAGTGCCCCGAGCTGTGCCTTGGTTGTTGAAGACAGTAGATGTAAGCTAACGCTAATGGAGCTAGCTAGCACAATCCCCAGCCACTTACCATGCACTCAACAGTTGTAGACGGCAAGTAAGCAAGTAAACGTGGGAAGGAAAGAAGCTGCCCGTTTTTTCAGACCAGTTTTTTGGTTCTCAACCTCGTAAATCTGAAAGGGGGCGACTAAAAAAAAATTGGGTACGATCGCTTTCCTGTCTAAAACAGACTCGTAAGTTTCACAGTTCATTTGTTTTAGACCTGCATTCAGTGCTGTCTTTGATTTGTTCAGCAAAACAACTGATTAATCTTTATAATGAGACAAAGAAAGAGAGAGAACTACATGATAATACCATACATTTGGGTAAATCACGAAAACTGTGTTTTGTTCTATTTTAGGGAAAAGATGAGGCATGGGTTAGAAGAAGATCTGTTTGCCTACTCCATATCAGAAGGGAGACAGTAAGTGTACTTCACTTTTTTTAATGAGACGGTTTGTGTGACAATTGAAATAAATACATTTACACTGCTTCAATATGTGGTTAAAGATTCATAGTCAAACGATGTTATTTATACACTTAACATAATGTGATTGTCACTGTCATTTTCATCAATGGCAGAAGCAAGTCTGAATGGTTCCTTGCAGATGAGCAATTAATATGGAGTACATTTACATTTACATTTACGGCATTTAGCTGACACTCTTATCCAGAGCGACGTACATCAGTGCTTAAGAATTCGGAAACTGTTTCTTACCTGAAAACAGCTTAAATCTGAGTCAGCTGTTTAACTGAGATACTGCAGTCAGAGCATCTATACAACAACTGTCCAAATAATAACTAGCCAACACCTAACCCAAGTAAAATAAGAAATGTATTCAAAGTGATTTATTATTTAGTTATTTATTATTTAATGGCTTGGTGCTTGTCTCGTAGTTATTTTCTGCCCTAGTGTACTTTCCATATGTTTATATTGATTGAAAGGGGCCTAACCTAGAAACTTTTGTTTTAGGACAGTTTGGTGACTAAAATATAGCCTCCTCTTCTCATGAATTATACAATGGCACTTAACACAAGTGCTGGAGACCTGTTTGTTTTATATGGCCCCACCAAATTCATGGATGCAAACAAACCTTTTATGATGTTGTTAGGGCAGGAAATATATGAGGTTACTGGACCAACCTCTATGTTTCAGAGTCTACACATCATTTTGCTTGTTAATTAGTTTTTTTAGACACAAACAATGCTATAGAGTACCAATTAACAAACGTATCAAGCACCATTATCAGGTTTCTAGGTTGACTACCATTTAGTATCACTGTTCCCCAAACAGTGGTTTCACATGGGCTGCTTGTAGTTCAGCATTCTTGATCAAGTTTCTATTCATAGCCCCGTTCATACAGGATGATTCTTTATCCACATCCATGTAATGAGACTCTTCATGGATTTTGCAGAGCCAAGCTAAAATGTACTAAGATGAGGCACTATCACAAGGAACTGTGCAAGAGAGAACAGCAAGCGAAGGCTCGCAACCTTGAGCTCCTGAGAAATGTCGAGAGCCTGGTATCGAATGCAAAAGAATTTTCCATTGACTACAGCGTACTGCATCATTTAAAGGTAAAGCCTTTGATAGCTATTTCTGTCCTTACTGTACCAGCATATGATTTGTGGAGTGTTGATATTTTCATATTTACTTCTGTATTTTTGAATGCTCCCTATTGATATAGACCACCGGGAGCCTATATATTTTAATTAAAGGTGATGTTTTTCTTATTTTGTTAAAATCTTTTCAGAACATAGAACTTTTCTAGGTTCTCAGAACATAGTGTCTTATGTTCTGTGTGCAGTGGTCTTTATGTAACTCAATACATTGATTTTGTTTAATGTATTTGTCATAAAAGCAAATTACACTGAAAATAATGGCATCTATTAAGACAAAGATTTTTCTTATACACACTGTAAGCTTCAATTAGCCCACTCCCTATAATCCCATATCGTTGTCTAATTCCCATCTGCTGTTTACTCTCATTTTTGTTTTAGTAACAATTGTAAACACTCTAACATTGCCATTTATCACTGCAAGGAAATGAGAATAAGAACACAATGGCTGTGGTCGATTATCACTTAAAACTGAACGGTGCTTAACAGCTTAATATCAAATTTGCCAATTTGTTTAATTACACTACCCCAAATTAATTGCCCTCTGTTGAGTCACTGAAGTACCTCTGGTTTCTCCCTCCCTGACAGGAGACAGTCTGTCTCTGTTTCATTGTGATTGGATTATATTTGTCTAATTTTTAATTAAAGGAAGCACTGTAATTTCAATGTTGTATTAATGTTATCGATATGGTAGCAGAAATTCCCAATTGCTACAGACACCTGGTAAGAAATGAGCTTTTTCCAAGCTAAATTAAATTAAACTGCTGAATTGCCATAACTTGAAATGACAACCCGCACTGTGTCTTTCTTTTTTTGTCAACCTCTGACTCTTTTTTTTTTTTTTCTATTTTCACAATGCTAATATTTGTCCATGTGTAATAATACATCCACTACGGTTGTTATTACTAGTTTGGGAAGCATGGCAAATAGATAACGGATTGTGCTTAGCAAGCAAAATGCTTCCTTTTGTGGAAATGCTATTGTCTTATGGGAATGAAGTGGGTGGCTGGAGGTAATCCCAATGCCCTCACTGCTGCCATTAGGCTGTTTAATTGAAGTTTGGATTAGGCCAGTCAGTCTGGCTAACCACAAAATTGATTAAGAGCCCTGGCAGGCAGTGTTAAGGGTACTCAGAGGGGAATACCCACACTGAGGGACACTACATTTTCAGGGATAAACATAAGCCTCTCTTTTCCCTCCTCTTTTCTTCAAGATCCCTGTTTGCTCTGCTTTCTTTCCTCTGTATGGCTTTATGTGGTTATGAGGTTGTTATGAGGGAACATCTAGCACATCCACAGCTTTGTAGTCATTCATGAAATGTTTTGTCCAACTTTTAAAAGTACTAAACGGTTAACACTTGCCAATGCATTACTTTTGTGGTTTTAAACAAGACTTGCTAAGAATGTTCAATAATTGTAAGTTGAAAGAGTCATTTCTTCTTGGCTGTGGTGAATTTGATGGAATTTCTTGCAGCTGGAATGTAGAAATCACATTACAACAATTCTGGAGAAGAGGAAGAAGAGGGAGAGCGAGAAGGAGCTTGAAGCACAAAAAGTAAGACAGACTTATCATGTCATCTTTTAGGATTACAATTTGGTGGAAATTTACAAAGCTATCTCTCAGCCTTTGATGAAATTATGATCCTATGATGGGATCCAGTATAAAGTGTTCCGTTTCACTTTTCAAAGAAAAGAAATGAGAGTTGGGGAGAAAAATAGGCTAGCATGCCCATTATTCTGTGCAATTCTTCTTCAGACACTTTTTACAGTTTATATGGGGTATCAGTGTTCAAAGGCTACAATTAATTTATAATCAAAAGCAATTTAGGAAGTGCTTGAGATAATTACTGTTTTGCTCACAACTTCAAATGGCTCTTTTACTTAATAAAGACGCATGCGAGTCCTTAAACCAAATTATCTTATACACTTTTTTGTGAAGCTCTTGAAAAGGAGAAAAAAAATGAGTAATAGCCACCAGTTACACTATGGCCACTGCATCATTCCTGTCATTTTAAGCCTTAATATTTGATTCTGGCCATGGTTTATTATGACTTGCTGTTAAACAATCCTTCAGTCTGTGGTCTTGAAATACAAAAGTTGCTATTGTGAAGCTCTTGAAAGGAACAAAAGCTTTTTATGTATTAGCTACTAGTCTTGCTAAGACCACTACACCTCTACAGTCTTTTTAGGTCTATTGCTAGAGTAAATAGTTGCTGTTACCGAGCTGTGACCGTGGTTTTTCAGTAGTGGTGAAAACCAGAAGTTGCCATTATGTAGATGGCTCAGTGGTGGTGGGGTGGGGTTGGAGGGGTGTCCGTTTTTGCCGCCATATCTGTGATGGCGCAGGTGTCTAATCCGGCCATGCTATGACCGTGCCACTGATGTAGTTCAAGCCCGTGGCTGCTTCTTTCTCTCACTTCAAGCAGTTTGAGCGCTTTCAGATGAAATGTGGAAGACAGCTCATAATGACTTGGAGCATGCTGTCTTGAGCAGTCACTTGTGACTGTGCCCCCCCCCCCTACACACGCACACACATTCACACACAAATGCACACACAAACACACACACTTCCTTCTTTCTCCCTCCCTCCCTCCAGCCTGGCGATATTGTAATGAGCAGAGATGGGAGGAATCACTCCATTATGCATACACGCCACTGCTGGCTGCGTGCATGTCCCCGAGGCTGCAGCATTCATTAAGGGGAGCTTACCGGCCTGAAAGCTGGGAAGCCATGATAACGGGATATGATTTTCATATTTAATACATTCCTTGGAAGAGCAGGCGCGTGCCGCAGATTGATAGAAGAATCAATTGCTACTTTAGCAAAACACTTTCTACTTTGCCCCGCAGCTAGCGATGGAATCACTCAGCCAAGAAATTAACTTTTCCTCCCTCTCCCTCTCTCTCTCTCGCTCTTTCTTTTTTTTTCTACCCCTGCACTGGATCTGCCAGGCAGGCCGCGTGGTTTACAGTGGATGTTATTAAGCAGCTAACTGTTTGGTATTTAAGACCCTTATCAGAAAAGAAACAGAAGCCATGGTTTTTGTTATTTTGTGTGGCAGATTTTTTTCCCCCTTCACCACTCCGTAGTACCATGGCAGACATGAATCAGAGCTTGGGAGCAAAGCACTTCTAATAAGATTAAAAGTTAAGACATTGATCTCAGTACACTCAGTTGAAAAAGACAGTTGGCGAAGAAATCTAACCTTGACCCAAATAGATCTCAAGAAGTTATTGAAAAGGCAAAAAAGTGGCACTTTTAAACACTTTTGAAAAGGAGCTGGAATTGACTTAATTGTTAAAATTGACATGGGGGGCTAGTAGACTGCGAGAGTAAAATGGCATAAATCAATCCTATAGTATGTGGTTCTAAACTTAATGGCAAATTATTCTAGAGTTTAGACAAAAAAGGTTCTGGATGATGCAATAGTGAACCCTTTGTTTGGTAAATGAGAAGTGTGAGCGTTACCCATAATGTATAAGTAACCTCCACAAAATGTCAAGGTTTCCGATTAAGTATGTTTTTCTCAAGAAAAATACAACCAACCCAGAAACTAGGCACATTTAAGAGCAAGAGATTTTTGTGGTTGTTTAGTTTTCTTTTTTTTTTTTTCAGGAAAATAATTTGCAGGATCAAGGCAGGTCACTTCTGCACTGCATCAGGCGATCGCCCCAACCTGCTGTCATCTTCACGGGTTGGCAAACCCTCAAAGGCACTTTGGTGGAGGATGGCGTCATGAGCGCACACTCACCATCTCTGACAGAACTGATACCTAATCACCCCTCAGCTTCCTTGCCACAAAGTGGCCCATTGATGGATGCCCGAGTTTCAAAAGCCAACGGCAGCGTGGCTTTATCTGATGACATTCTAAACTCAGACGATTTCCCCGCCGGCACCTGCGACACGCATGAAAGGCGACCGGCATCTGACTTTGGCTTCTTTACAGGAGCAAAAGTGGAATGTGGGCCAGAGCAGCTGGCCTTGCCTCACATGACCTTGAAGGCATCTGGAGTGTCCTCTCATCACAGAAGCATGAAGAGAGCGGAGAGCAGTGCGTCACTCCAGCGCCATCCTAGCCAGAGCCCTTCCCCAGATACCACTTACACAAGAGACCCCTCACGCCACAGCAGCTCTCAAGAGCAGGCCGGGGGAGCTGGTGGAGGGGCCAAGACAGAAGCAGAGTCAGCAGAAAAGCATCTAGATGGTTCAGGTTTGAATTTGCTGCTTATTTAAACCATCTTGATTTTATTAATTATTTTACCAAAAGTAACAGTCCCAAAATTCAAATGTTCACAATCTTCGCTTTTGGATGTAATTCAGGTTTCAAGATGGTTGCTGCCTCTGCTTTTTAGCTATGGTTACTTTTCATAACTGAGGTTTATGTTAATTAGACTTTTTTCTAGATCATCACATTAACCAGTTGTTGATATTCACATGTTGTTATATCAGTATTTTATACTTTAAAAAATCCTAAGTAACCTCAACCTGTGTGTACCTGTGTCTACCTTTTTTGGGCTTTTAGATCAGGGTGAAAACAGAACCCCCAGTATCCCCACTTCTGAAGTGGATGTCACACCTGAGCCTTCTCTGAACACAACCAGCGACGTTTCCGTTTCACTCAGTGATAGTTTCCATGAGCAGCACAGCCCTGGGGGAGGTGCGCCAATGCAGGGAAAGAGCACCATACCCAGTCAGTGTGGTGGAGGGCTGAAGGACAGAGTGGAGTCTGGAGGGCCTCTTTCCCCAAAGCTGGAATCTAGGTAGGACTGCATGGAATGGCCTCTCAAAAATAACTGAAAATTACTTTACAAGCATTTAAAGCAGGGGAGCCCACTCTGGTCCTGGAGTGCCTGCGACCAGCACAGTAAGGTGATTTGCCTACTGTTCAGGACATGAATCCTCCCAAAACCTGAATAGAATGGTTCTTGTTTGTTTGCTAACAGTAAGGGTCATCAAATGTTTATGTAAAACACAGCTCGTATGAATTTTTACACTGCACATTTTCTTTAGACGTAAGATAATTAAAAAACTAGAGTAGATAAATCAAACCATAACTGATGCCTGAAGTTTGTATATTTCATTTTGCTCCAGGGCAGTGAGGACCCTAGCTAATAATGGAAGCCCAAGTGCACCTAAACATTACACACTCACCTTTTTTAAGTTAGGTTTATACAGGAATAGTTTTTTAAGTTATTTTAATTTATGTATGTTTAAGTTTAGACAGGAATTTTGTACAGTGTACAGTATAAAACAATATTTGCAGATTTAATTCAGATTATGTAACACTTGAGTGATTTATGTGTGCAATTTGCACAGAGCTTATTATTGCTTTAACTTCTAATTGTTATGAAAAATACCAGCATAAACTACAGTTTGCATTTGATACTGTGGTGCATTTTGCCGTATTTGCCTGATAAGGGCATAAGAGATTCTTTTAAACGTGCAAACCAAGTCAAGCGAACTGCAACATCTGCAAGCTGCCAGGTCAGTTATGAGTGTGAATGTATGTGTGGATTCAGGCTGTGCATATGTGTCTGGGTAAATGAGAATATGATGAACCAGGGTAACGATCCAGAGGGCCTCACTCATTGTGGCTCAGTGACAGCTTCAGGACACCTTGTAGGCAGGGCTCAGACCCTGAATCCAACATTATTGCCCTAATCCTAGATAATGCTCTAACGGAGCAATTTTCTGCTCGGGAGATTTGCCCAAGTCCCAGTAGAGTCGACAATTTCTTGACTCCCCGGAGTGCTCTGAAGAATGGAAGTGTGAACAGCACTTTAAGAAAAGAGACCATAAAATAATGTCCAGTCAAAACAACGCTATCACAGGGAATCACTTAGTAGTATATTTGATTCTAATCTGATCCTCATGCTTCTCATATATTTCCAACTGAGTTGCTTTATACTGAATTTTTTGTTTGTTTTTGTGGAAGGTATGATGTAAATGTGTGTCTACAGACTGATAGGAGATAGAATACTATTGATTCAAGAATATCTGTAGGAATGCCCCTTTGTAAATTAATGTATAGAGAAAAATCTAATGCATCACTTTTGCAAGCTGAATAAACAGACGCAGCCTTATATAAGTATATATGAAGTTTATAAAGATACAATATTTTAAGAAAACAACTTGTTCTGGTTTACCAAGACACGTTTAAAGCCATAATATACTCTATTACACTGCACTGATCAGTGATGACATTAAAATCATCTGCCTAATATTGTGTAAATCGCCATGACAGCTCTGACCTATTGAGTCATGCAGTCCACAAGACATCTGAAAGTGTGCTGTGGTCTCTGGAACCAGACATTAACAGCAAATTGTTTACATCCTAAGCTCTGAGGTGGCACCTAGTTTGTCCAGCACATCTCACAGAGACTCAGTGTGACTTTGCAGGCTAAGTCTTGTTCTTAGCCTGCAAAGTGTTTTAAAGAGTACTGATGTAAAAAACTTCAAACTTCATCAGCCCACCTTCTTCTATTGCTCCTGAAGCTTATGGGCCCAATGTGGGCACTTTCAGCAGTGACCACAGGTCAGCATAGGCACTCTGACAAAAAACAATTTGTGCTACAGTAGCTCATGTGCAGGATTGGAACAAGCTAACCTTCACTTGGGCATCCATAGCCCTGTAACAGGTTTACAGGTTTAGCTTTTGTTTTTGCTTGGGCCACTTTTTGTAGGTACAAACCCCCCCCATGACAGGTACCACTGTAACAAGATTACTGTTATTCTCCTCATTAGTCAGTGAGGGGTGTGAAAATATTTTGCTTCACAACATTACTGTAGTTGATGGAAGAATAATTGATTGTAATGATTAATAATTGTAAATTGTTTAGCAACATTTTATTAACAATTGTTTAGTAAAAAATGTATCACATTTTCATATGTAATGTATCATTATATCATATGTATCTTTTTTTTGCCAAAATCATCCAGGTCGTGTGGTGTTTAAACATGCTGTAACACACAGCCTCCAGTGGTTTACTACTTTAAAAAGGCACAACAGTGATTAGAGGCTTCTAATTGGGATGCCAGTGTGCTTTATTTCACCTTACGTTTACTTCAGCAGTGCTGACCAAGCAACAGCTGCTGTTTTGTTACACTGCTGTGTGTAAGTTGAGTGTAAGCAGATGAGTGTTTTAATATGAATACATGGCCTTGTGAAGAGACGAATGTAGCACAGACACTCATCCCTTTTCATCTCCCAGCTACGAGAGAAAGCGAACCATTAGTGTAAGTCTCCGCATACCCTGACAATATAGTGGTGTGTATGTGGTCTTGTTGAATGCAGGGTCAAGGCAACTGTCTATTTTTGTGTAGAAAAGAGCCCTCTTTTTTGCCTTCACCTCCACTATAACCAAGGTGAGCAGGCTGGGAGCTGTATTTTCTCTCAGCTATACAGCATGTGAATCTGCCTCCCTGCTGTGAGTAGCTAGTAGTAGTAAAGGATTGTGGTGAATTGTTATAAGAGACTGAACGTAAAGATCTCCATCTTCAGCAGTGATTGTATCATATCCTCAAAATTCAGCTGCTCTTAAGCTGTCACTGGATCAGGGCTTGTGAACAGAACTAGCTCTCACTAGGCCATTTATATATAGACTGATAAGGAATGCAGGGTTATGATTTGCTAGTATATTCTGTATTTCTATGTTTACCCTGTATGTACCCTGGAGCTGGCTACATGGCAGAGGCAGAGAAAATGGTTCAACCAACTCATCTATACTATGCATGCACCTCACAGTAAATCCTATCATAAAGGGTCTGCAGCATGTGGGAGTATGTGCATGTCAAAGAGAGTAAGAGTTATAAGGACAAGCCATAAAGTGTTCAGGAGCACAAACAGTGTGAGAACAGAAAAACACAGGTTTACTGATAAGATATTATATATTATTTATAGTTTATTGTTATTATTTTAACAACACAGTTCTGTACAAACCATAGAAACACTTGTGTTTTATGCATGGGCATGTGTCTTTGCACATAATATAAAACCTGAAAAAAATGTTTTGTATTTTATCAGATTAATCGGTGATAAATAATTTGCAATCCTAACAACCTGATAAATTTACAGTTTATTCTCATGCTGTACTCAGACCTCAGTGGTGTTATTATGGCAGAACCACACATTTTGGCTTTTCTGAAGAATTTATTAGCTGGAATGTAGTTGGTCCTACAAGGTAGACATGGGAGAAATCAATATAGACTGCAACACATGACTATAATAAAGGTATAGTCAATGTAATAGTGTTCTTGGGAAAGCTCTAGTATGAAGGGTCCTGCCAAATAAAATGGAGAGAAACCCATGCTGCTGCAGCCCCTCTGAAGTGGACTTAGCCCAGATGGATTGCTCTACAGAATGTCATGGATATAATTCGCACGGGCGGCTTAATCAGGATGTTACCAGGAAACAACCTGCCAAAGAGAGGCAGCAATTGTTTGGTGGCCTCTGACCCCCGGCCCATTATAGATTGTCATAAATTCTTTTTGTGTCTTTCATGTGGCAAGGGCTCAGGATTTGGGCCTGAGCTTTGCTGACGCCATTCACTGAGGGCCACCCAGCGCTTAATACTCCAGAAAGACAGATATGGTTTCACTAAACCCAAATATATTAGGCGCATGGTTCATACCTTATTTGTACAACCACCCAGCATTATTCTGATGGAGCAATATTTCCTTTTTCCATTAAGAAAGTGAAAGTTGGTCTCAAGGGAGGGTTTTTAAATGTTTTTTATTTACATCCATGAGTGTAAATTGCAAACACAAGCACAAAAAGCACTAACAGCACTACCAGGTTTTGTTTGTGTACATTGTTTATGATTATCTAAAGATCATTGTCTTCCAAGTTCTTTTAGTTGTATTTATGACAAAAACAATGACATTGCATTTACTTTATTTATAGTGTGATGTCGTTAAATATAATTTAAATAGATCTGCAGTTTTTCTGAGAACTGAACTAATAATTGTTCGCACTAACACGGAAACTGCAGATATCCTTAGCATTTTTTGCTTTTGTGACGTCCAGGCCTGGTCCGCATGCCCCCTCGTCCTTGTGATGGGTTGCTAAGCACTGCACCCAAACATAAACAACACAGCCCGAGGATGAGGGTGCGTGGCGAACTAAGCCCGGACGTTTTTTTGTGACTAAATATTATTTTTCATGCATTTTAGTGCTAAATTATTAAGAAAAATGTCATTTACTAATTTTCCAACATAAATATGAACGTAAATTTAGCTACGTTTCCATATATAAAATACTGTCCAGAGAAAGAAAGAAAGCGCCTCTTGGAGAATGCAATTTATTTCTCCTTGCTGCTGATTGTCTGCTGCCCGTTGACACAGCTGCAGTCCAGAATTTTCCCCGTGGAGCGTCTTGAGTGTTCTTGTGTTTTTTGTTTTGTTCTTCTTAAAGCATGAATTACAGTACAGTCTATACAGGGGTAACATCTGTATTTTACATTCTAGCACTGTGGGAGTTCAGTGTAAACTGTACAGTACAAATACAGGGTTACCTTTACATTTTGTTTAAGGGTAATGTATTAAGAGTTTTAAAGGGAATTAAATGTTTTGGGAGCATATTTGAGGGTATATTTAGGGTTTAATACTGCAAAAAGTGGGAGTTACTGTAGTTGAGACCAAAAGAAAATGCCCCTAATGTGCATGATTTTATGATTTTTACAATTACAAATGAATTATCAATTATTGGGGTATCTACATACATTTCAGAATTTCTTATTATGTCTCCCCTATCACTCTAATGATAGCATACATTCAAGTCCAAAAGTTTTATTCAAGTTTGTGGTAAAAAAAAAAAATCAGCTCCCCTGGGTATAGTCTGAATACATACTTCAATTAAGGAATATGACAAAAAACTGACCTTCTTGTACAAAGGCGTAACATGGACAATATAACTAATTTGCTGAAACTTAATGGTGACCTACAAATTGTGTAGAATGTTTGTAATTTACAGCATTTTTAGCATATGATTCATACATTTTCATTTATTTTCAGGCTTTCAGTGGAAGGATTTTTTTATCTGCTGGACAGCATTGAAGAACGTCTTCCTGCCAGAAATGTCAAGCTGTACAGTAGTTCTTCAATCAGTGAACAGAAACTGAGAGATATTATCAGGTACAGCACTTGGCTAGTTTTTGCACTTCCAGTAGAAATTGTACTATCCTGTGTTTAAGAGCACTCACTTTAAATTAAGAGCCATTACATGGCACCAACAACACTCTAGCAATAAATCCTGGACAGGCCTCTAAGGAATTTCAAATCACAGTGAATTGTCATAAAGTGAATTGTCACAGTGAATTGTGGTTAAATAGTTGAATGGATAATTAGCATCTCTGTCAACAAAGAGATGTGCATGGCTTTTTAAAATCGTTTTTATTTGCTTGCAGATGGTACATTATAAGGCAGTGAATATTTGTTTAGAAAGACGGTTTATGGTTCTTCTGTAAAATTTGTGTTTGTGCGTGAGAGACTCACATACATATTAGGACAAGTGTGTGCACAGCCCCACAAGGCTACATAGAAACTGTTGATATAGTTGTATTTATTTACCAGGCTGTGCAGTCAGCGTGGGGCGCTGAAAGGAGAGGAGCTGAGTTTGTGTGCAGCTGTGGTACTGCAGCAGTTGCCCCAGTTGTCAAGGAACACGTCTCAGGGTTGCCTGCTGCCCAGTGACCTGGTCAACACACACTGGTCCACTACTGTAGGTGCGGCACAAATTAGGTACAGTATAATGCAACTCTCTGGAAGCAGCTACCAGAGCATGGCTGAGTAATACTTGTTTGGCTTTACCTTTTCTTGTGTTTGTTCTTTGGTCTTTTTTGGGAGATTTAAATTTACAATGATTTAGGAAAACAAAAGATAGGAAAGGAAAGATAATGTGTTGAATTGTAAGTTTTATATTTATTCTTTGCCCACCATTGTGATATCTTACCTCAAAGTGAGTGGGATTAAAGCTATTCCCCAGAATGATGTGGCACTCACTGAGATCCTCAGTAGTGCTTGAGTCACATGATTTATCATAGAAAAATCAATAAAATAACATGGTATAACTAAATTGCAATATACTGTGGCATGTTACAAATCCCAGTCTTATGCAGATCACATCGGTGTGCAGTATGATGAAAGATAATGACGATATGTTGGTGTAATTATTCACTTGTCATGTGAAAACAACACTGAACAGTCAATAAAAATAAAAAGAATGTTTGTAATGAAAAATACAAATGAAGACAAAAGCAGAATGCAAATGCTACACTATATTTTGCAATTACCTTTGCAGTACATTTTCATACATCCTCTCATGTTGTTTGATTTTCATTGTTTCTTTTGTGAAATACAAAAGTGTTATAAATAGTTATCATGTAATTATCATATTTGTATAAAAGTTTAATAGCACATGGTTATGTGTGTGTATGTGTGTGTGTGTGTGTGTGTGTGTTGCTGCAGGTTGAGTCTGTCTGCTGACAGTGCTGCTCTGTGGGATCGTTGGCTTACACATGTCCTTCAGCTGCTGCAGCAGGAAGTTCTCCCCCTCGACAGTATCATCCAGCTCTTCACACCACTCCTGGTGCACAACAATGCCTCCTATACCGACAAGGTACCCACTCATCCACTCGCCCCCTCAAAAGCTGTTGAATCTCTGTTATATCTTTGTATATCCCTGTTATATCTCTGACCTCTTCAATAAAGCATTTGGTGTCTTTTAGATTTCCTAGCAGGGCTGCAGTAAAATAAATACTACAAGTAATCAGTTAAGACTTATACTGTTGTTTTTTCACTGTCATAAGGTCTTTTCCCTCATTATAATGAGGTCCATTTATGATACCTGTACTACATCTGTGGTATTTTAAAAAACAACTTTTACTGTCCCTTTTATTTTTTTCATTTCAAATGTAATTTGTTTTAGAATTTTCACTGTATTGGCAAATATAAGAGAGGCAAACTTGAGAGGGGCAAAAGAGAGAAATAGCAGAGGGGTAAAAACAAAAAGAAAATGTGGTCCTTCATGACTGAGGGTAGCAGAAAAACAAGTGTATGTATAAAAGACACGGCATTCTGGCATCCCTTTCACACTTTGCATTGGTCCCTTGCTCATGGGATCAGAAAAGGTGCTGCAAGAAATCTCTCTCTGTTCAAGTGCCAACAGTTGCACTCATTTGGTTTTCACGTGTTTGGTAAAATGGAAGTTCAGCCAAAAATCTAATTTACACGATTTTGGCCTGACCACCAGTAGTCAGCCAGGTGCCGTGTCGTGTTGTATGGTTTGTAAAGTTTCCTTGTTTGGGACTACAAGGCTAATTTGCCTAGTAAGTAAACTTACTGCCGCTAGTTTAGCATCATGCTGCATGTCTAAATCATCGCACATCTGTCTCAGATAAAACATTAGCAAGTACATTTTTGTCTGTGCTGTTTTCCATTTCTGTTGATAGCAATATGTCATGCAGTGTCTGAAACCACATAAGCAAGTCGTTTGGAGTACTTGTGAAGCACATGTGATGTTCTGTTCATGTATGTTTACAAGCTTACTAGATACGTTAGCCTTACAGCCTAGTACTAGGGGTGGGTGTGTGGCCATGATATCATATCATGATATTTTTACAGTTAAATTACGATTTCGATTTAATCTCCGTATTTATTTTGATTTGTAACAATAGATTTTTTTTATTATTAAGTTACTGAACCATACAACTAAACTATTTTCTTTTTAAAAAATATAGTCCTAATGAACTAAACAATATTTAGGACAAATAACATTTCTAAACAGATTTTAATTAGTTTGTCCAATTTTGCCAACATGTTTATTTACATTTACATTTACATTTACGGCATTTAGCTGACGCTCTTATCCAGAGCGACGTACATCAGTGCTTAAGAAT
>JBBPDB010000001.1:30562331-30573093 GCA_037974465.1 Brachypetersius altus
ATGTACACACATGTTACATATTGTTGTTTTATATTGTTGTGCATTGACTGGAATCAAATTCCTTGTATGTGTTGCTCACATACTTGGCCAATAAACGCGATTCAGATTCAGATTCTGATATGTCGACTGGCGCTGTACGACAAGCTCTGGGTCCAAAGTCCACTGGACTCTGGCTGTGTTTAAAGGCTGCAACTTGCGTGGATGAATGCCGACAGACAGCAGGACTAAATGCCGGAATATACTGCAGCAGCGTGGTACTTTGTCAACTGACACACGCAGCTGTTATATGTATAGCTAGCACAGTTTTTATACATAGCATAAAAGTAAAAAACTATATATGCATTGTTGCGTTCATTTTAGATGTCAAAAAGGATTTGCGACTCCTGGTGTTTTCTTTTTTTGTGGAAACTGGGTCCAAATGGCTCTTTGAGTGTCAAAGGTTGCCAACCCTTGGTTTATGGACTATACAAAACATGTTCATGAAGTTGTTTGCACAAAATCACTCTCACATGAGATCTCAGGGCTTCCTTCCTTCCTTCCGTCCGTCCTTCGGTCCACTAGATGAACAAAAGTGTTGGGACACTTAATACATGTAAAAAAGGTCGAAAACAAAGGAGCTATCCAGCCCTATATGTTTCACCCCCAGTCGCACCCAGAGCAAGATGAACACAACACGTCATGACTTGCCTTTACCTGTGGCTGTAGTGCTCGGCATCTTATGTTTGTAAAACCAGCAGACAAAAATGACTAATCTAGTGGGTGGGGACTCGACAGATGAGGGGAGTCACAATAAGGGAGCAATCCATTTTAAAAAGGACGGAAACTGTCAATAATAAAGCTGGTGAGATCTCTTTATGTGAGAGTGATTTTGTGCAAAGAACTTCCTGAACATGATTTGTATAGCCCATAGACCTATTATAAATTGTTTGTTTTTTTTAAGTGATTTTTGCATAATATGTCCCCTTTAAATCCCATTAATATTAAATGCTGCCTCAAGGACCACATTTTGAAATTGCAATATATTATGCATACTGTGCTATACATTTGCACACTGTTTGCATATTTGCACACACATTTGCAGAGGACCATTTGTCCCTTGAAATTTCTAATGGTTTATTAGTTAATTCATCCTTTGTTTATGGCAAAGTCTGGTAGGTTCAAGGTAACCATCATGTAGCATAGTTTACAATTTTAGTTAATCATTGGACATGTCATACAGTGGAGAATGAAGCATAATAAAGACTGTTTACTCTTGTCCTTACACCACTCACAAATATGAACAAGTGGTGGGAGCAAGCAAAAGCCCAGCTGCTTGAAATACATTGCGGATGAAAAAATTTCCAGCGAGCTGCAGGATATGAGAATTGTCATAGTTTTAGTCTTGTCCTCCAATCCTTGTCTGTCCCTCGTTTCCCTTTTGCACAGGAGCGCACTCGATCGTTTGACGGGTTCAACATGCACTCCCTGGAGAGCTCGCTCATCGACATCATGCGAGCCGAGCAGGACACCCTAAAAGGTAAGATAAGAAGAAGAATTCTCTCACATGAAAATCTTTATAAATGTCAGAGGAAACCTTTGACTTCACAGCTGTTGACTCGATGCTGTGGTGCTTGCATGCCAGTCCTGTGAGATTTTCTTTTGTTTGAGGTTGTACTGTGTTTCATCTCTGATTACTCACTCAGGTTCATTTTCCCTTTTCTCTTTGGACTGCATGCCACAGGGCCCTTTCATGCAAGAACTACTTTATAAATGACTATGATATTTCTTTAGCCCATTTATTTATTTTAACCAAATATTCACCTCAGTTAGAAAACGATTATAACTTACATTTACGGCATTTAGCTGACGCTCTTATCCAGAGTGACGTACATCAGTGCTTAAGAAGTCCACAACTGTTTCTTACCTGAAAAACAGCTTAAATCCATGTCAACTATTTAACTAAGATACTGCAGTCAGAGCATCTATACAACAACCAACACCTCACCCAACAATACATAAGCCATAGAGAAGAACACCACAAGTCGTAGAGAAGTGGGAAATCAAGGGTTTTTTTTTTTTTTTTAAAGCTAAATAAATACCTAAGGTTACTTCCGAATGACAAATCAACGAAAACAAAAAATAAAAATTGGTAAACAATAAAAATGTCAACTATTGCAATTCTTATTGCAATAGTTGCAATTGCAATTAGTTATTCTAATTATTCTACAAATAATTTTAACATTAGATTAGATTAGATTAGATTCAACTTTATTGTCATTACACATGTACAAGTACAAGGCAACATGACATAAAGTGCAATACTGTGTATAAAATGTGATTTTAAAAACCCATCAACGTAGGAACATAGATAGATGGATAGATCCAAAATAGATAGATAGAATATAGACCAGGGGTCAGCAACTTTTAATACTCGGAAGAGCTATTTGAACCCAGTTTTCACAAAAGAGAAAACACCGGGAGCCGCAAATCCTATTTGACATCTAAAATGAGGATAACACAGCATATGTTGTTTTTCACTTTTATGCTATGTATAAAAACTAGGCTAGTGTGTTGCTTTTGAAATTTTATTTATTAAAAGAAAACATTTTGAACATTTAGAACTCCACAAAAAATTAAACACATTGCATTTTAATGTTACAAGATCATAATAGTATTCAATATTCAATTTTGATCTACAATAACAAAGCAATGAACAGAAATAAAATGCACTTAACACCTATAACGTCTGACAAAGTCAAATGACGTAATTTCATCAGAATCAGAATCGCATCTATTGGCCTGTTGGAGCAGTAAGCATGCTCTGTAAGAGGCATATGGGTGTGGTGTAGGTACATGCACACATGTCTTTTTACATATTGTTGTTGTTTTATACTGTTGTGCTTGAGAGACACCCTTGACTGGAATCAAATTCCTTGTATGTGTCGCTCACATACTCTGCCAATAAACGGCAATCTGATTCTGATATGGCGACTGGCGCTGTGTGATGGGCTCTGGGTCCAAAGTCCATCTGACTGCAGCAGCAGTCATTTCAGTAAGCGTCTTGTGTAAAACTGGGCACTGCATCAATTGACGCATGCAGCCGTTATAGGTATAGCCAGTTAGCCGCCGTTTTAGTGTTAAATTGTTATTTATTTTCAAAAGCCACAGGGAGCCGCAAAGATGAAGGAGCCACAGGTTGCCGACCCCTGATATAGACGATACTAGGATCTCTCTGCTTTGGCAAATCATCAGTACATAGATCGTCTTCACAATCTCATATCGTCATTCGCCCACCCCTACCTAGTGCTAAGATAAGCAGTGCGCTTTAGACACCAGACATGTTTTATCAACTACTTGTGGGATGACAGGAAATGGTCTGTAGATTGTTTCTGAAATGCTAGAATCACATAATTGAAGTATTTGAGATCTGCTGATCAGCTGACGTCTCTAACACTAAGTTATGAACAGTCATCTTGATTGGAGAGGTAGACTTTAAAGAAAAAGATTACAGATTCAGATTACAGAGACTGATTTGGTGATATGTTCATATGTCACCGCCAAGTATTTCTCTTTTTAACATCTTAGTGTTCTTTTTTTGTAAAGACATAAGTGAAGAAGGTGACTTTCTTTACTGATGATACCTCTGTTAATTGAATAAATAGCCTTCAATAAGACAATTTATGACAAAAAGGTAAATTCCAAATTTAGAATGTTTTTTGTCTCATTTGAGGTATCTGTATGTAAGTGGTAGAATGCTAGATGAATTAGAAGTCTATGTCAAGGTAGCACAGTCTGGTTTGGGATGTTTAGCTTTACAGGTGTGTGTGTGTGTGTGTGTGGGTGTGTGTGTGTGTGTGTGTGCGCGCGCCTGTGTGTCCCTGTATGTGTGTGTATGTGTTATACAGGCCGAAGTGCTGCTGAAGAGGCTTTTGACCCATGCGACTGAGACGCATCTCTTGTCAGAGAGTGAGTAGAGTGAGCATCTTACCCTCATTCTTGCGTGACTGTGTGGAAATCAAACCAGCCAGACCCTCCAAGATATCATATATCTCTTCTGAAACAGTGCTTATATATGCATCTTATAGTGCTATAGATGCTGAGCATAGGCATTTTACCCATTTTATCCATTTCCCTGCAAAATATATTTTAATCTGTTAAGAATAATAAAAACAAGATTGATTTAACAATGGTTTATTGATTGCAGCACATGATAGTGATAACCATAACATTTAAACCCCATGCCATATATTATGTAGTTCCCTTTGTGTTGCTAAAACAGCTGTGACCCGTTGAGACACGGATTCCACAAGACCTCAGAAGGTGTGCTGTGGTACCTGACATCAAGACATTAGCAGCAGTTCTATAAATTGTGGGGCCGCCATGTACTGTTCTAGTTTTTCAGGACATCCCATAGATGTTCTATACCATGAAGGGGTGTACTTGGTCTTTAATAATGTTTCGGTGCATGTTCAAGTAACATTTTACAGCACTTTTACAAGACTTTTATAGTCTTGCTTTTTATTTTTTGTCATATTTTAAGTTATTGCTGAACCACACTTTTCTAATATTAATTAGTGGATGTGAGATATGCTTCTCATCTGTTGTTTGTTAAGGAACATCATTCACAAAGGCAACCATATTTGCTGATATAGCCAGCACCAAGAGATTCACAAGGAACTAAGAGACACATCCACCTAAGAGAACTAAGAGCGAGGCAGTTACAGCACTCACTGCCCCACAGGTCAGAAAGTACAGTGGTTAAGTATTCCACAACCGGGCAGACAAGCTCATGCTGTAAGTGTTGATCTATAATGCTGTGATGGAAAGTCCCGATATAGTGTTTTTGTTGTGGTAGAAGATGGAGCAGGGTGTGGGTGCTTTGTGGTCCTTAGGAGAAAACTTGTTTTAGAATTCCATTTCTTCTGATAAAGCCTTGTGGACCTTTCCCTCCTTTTAAATATATTACAGTGTCTGTCCTCATCAGTCCTGCTGCTCAGATACAAAAAGACTGTTCAACAGCCCCCCTGCATTTCTCTGTCTGTCTTTCTGTCTCTCTCTCGCTCTCTCACTGTCTCTGTCCCCCTCCCTGTTTTGTTCTCTCCTTCTCTCCCTCTCTCCCCCTCTCGCCGAGCATTGCTTTCTCTCTCTCCTTTCTTCCAGAAGTACAAAGTGGTGAAGAGGACAGTGCCGACCAAAGCCCCGTGGAAAGTATTCCTATTAGAGGTAAAAAGGCAGTACCGAGAACCACCCGTTTGGGAGTTCTTCTGTGCTTGTTTTGTCTTTCTCTTCCCTCAGTGGATAATGGGGGGTCTCCTTTTTTCCCCAAATGGATAGCTGTGGAAGGATGATCAAGGTGAATCAGGGGTCAAAGTCGCACCTGAAGAGTAGAGCATGTCTTCTAATTATCGCCAGAGAAAACAAGCTCGTCTCTAACCCCCCCCTTTCCCTCCTCAGTACGGGTGAAACTGAGCTTCTTGGGGCAGGATAATGTGGCCGTTTAATTGTCCACTGCCCGGGTGGGGGGTGTCGCACAAGATCCAGCATTGGTTCTCATTATCTTCTAAACAATGGGGGCTAGAAGACTTGAAAAGACTGGATGTGAAGGCATGTCTTTAAGAGTCTGGGGTAGCAAGTCCCCAGCACCAAGCTCAGAAATGTAAAACTGTCCATTATTCCACTTGGCTATCTGATTTCATACTGTGCCTTTCATCTGCTGGCCTCCCCAAAGTGCACAGCCAACAGAAAGAAGTCTAGCTTCTCACTGCAACTAATCAAAGGCATGATAGGACAAAAAACGCCTCTGCTGGTGCTGCCTACTTAGGAGCTGTTTACAGGCGGACAGTGGGGACTTAGTGTGTAGTTTCTTTTGCAGCCATCACAGCAAACATCCCATCTGTGTAAATATAGCCTTTTTCATGTCTCTGTCCATTGCTATACATGCACAATTTATAGCAATGGACAGAGCTTTTTTGTAAGCTATGTGGCATACATGAAAGAATCTTTCAGATTTTCTACATGTAACTAATGCCTGCATTTCTCAGTCATTAAAATGGGAAACGCAAATGCCATTCTGCTGTTGAAAGTTACATCTCATCAGAACTGGGAATATCAAGATAATAGGACATTGCTGTGTATTTTATCCTTTTTTGTAGCTCAGCCTTATACTTTGAAGGAATGACTCATTATCAGTTTAGTGATGCTCTTTGATTACTTTATGCATACTTGCAGAACACCAAAGAAATGTGACAGTGAAACGTACTTTCTCTGTTCCCTTTTAAAGAGGCTGTATGCCTTCAAATTAATTCATGATCATTGCAAGATCTTTATAAATCAGTAAATGAATTGGTAATTAGGAATCTTAATACGTTGGAATGATGCTGATATCCAATATTTTTATGTACATACTGTTCCTGCCAATGCTGATGTGGATATAAAACCATTTGAAAAATGTAGAAGAGTGAAATCAGATTTATTGATATAATATTTTAGTTCTATTGAGTACAAATGCAGAAAAGTGATTGTTTTTTAATTTTCCATGTTAGCTAGTTCACGGTGACATACAAAAAATCAGAGGACATGATAGAGGATGGCAAGGTTTTTTAATTATATTTATGGCCATTAAAGGAAATAAATGGAATTGTGCTTAATATGACCAGAGACATTTCCTCTGGCATCAATAAAGATTCTGATTCTTACATGCACTCACAAGGTAAAAAATGTTTTTATATCTGGTTAACATCAATAACCATGTCACAGAAGCTCACGTAAATCAGTATTGCTAACATGGACATTACACTGAATCGGGCTGAATTTTTAAAATTCTATGTGGAGGGACAGTTTGTCTGCCAGATGTAGTGATAAGACAAAAGGATTGTACACTTGTTGCACAGCAATGGCTGTCTGTCCATCCATGTGTCTGGACAAAATCAATAGTCTAGTGCTGCCTCTCTGTATTTTCCACCTCCTCTCTTTGCTCATCAAAGGCCTCAAAGAGTCATGTTGGTTTGTCAAACACAGAGGCTCTGGAAAGTTGGAAACCCAGGTCTTGGGCAAATATTTGATCAACCGATTTTTGTGTGTGTGTGTGTGTTTGTGTGTTTCTTTTTTCCAGAGACAAAAGCATATCAGCTGCTTAAACAATCAGTCACACAAGAGACACAATGTAGAAACACACAAGAGGAGGATGGTTCTGACTTGGAGCCGTCAGGTAGTCAGGCTCAGTGTCCCGTCAGCATATTGCTAGCAGATGGGCTAGCTAAACACAATATTCTATTTATAAAAACTATTAAACAATATTCATTTTTACCATCAAGGCAAAAATGCCATCCTTAATGTATTTTTCCAAGTATTTTGTAATGTAATTTCAATTTTTTGTTGAATTATTCAACAATAAAACATTCTTACAATGTAAAGGCCATTTTTCATATGATGTGAAAAAATAAATTGAAAAGATGTGTATCTGTAACTGGATATACAAATGTCAATATTCCATATATCGTAGTATATAAGTTATGACAAAAATAATGCTGTATTTACAGAAGTAATTTAAAAAAAATTAAAATCCTGTGTAACATGACCTTTTATTTCTCATTCTAAGGTTTCTCTGATATTAAAAAGCCAGAGAGCAGCGAGAGATTCCTTCGTGACTCGCGGTAAGTCACTACACATGTTCATGCTAATTCATGTAACCGCTTGAGAAGGACAACTGCTGCGCGTAAAGCCCATCAGTCGAGCTTTACAATTCTTTATTCTAAACATCGTCACGTGGCAAATGATTACCTTCCCAAATCAGGGCTTTGAATGGTGGACAGCTCAAGAGAAGAATATTTTGGCTTGCACATCAATAGATCTTCACACAATCAGCCTAAGAAATGTAGAATCGCAGGCTCTCCTTCCTGATGTGCCTCTTCACTGTGAATGCATTAGGGCAGGTAATGGGTGGGCAAACATTATAAAGAGTAATCGTCTTTGATTTCATGTGATTACCAAGCATCGTGCTGACACGAGAGCCAGAAGTCTTATGCCCTCGCTTTACCTCGTCTTCTTCTTTCCACTTTATTTTTAACTCTCTCTCTCTCTCTCTTTCCCCCTCTCCCTCTCCCTCTCCCAGCTAGCATACACTATTAGCCGAGGAAAAGGCATAATGGCCGCACTCTATCAGTCCTCTCTGATGGATGCCATGGTCTACCCAATGAATGGCTGCATTAATAAACATGAGCCATAGCCAAGGCGAGATGCTTTCAGATCATAAACCCCCACCTCCACCCCATAGTCACTAGCCACAGAGGAGTCCTCAGATTGTGTTCTGTAAGACACCCCTCCCAGTCATCCTTTACCTCGAAACAGCCATTTCTTTTTCCTATCACAAGGTTACTGTGGTTTGTTTATATTTGTTTTTATTTGTTTTTTTTTTTTTTAAATACAATGTGAAGTTGCAATCAAAAGAACAAAAGGTATTTTCACTATTGTGTTGCTTCCTAACAAACGTTTAGTTTTTCCACATTCAAGAATGCCTCTTACCGTAGTCACTTCTTGCGCTTTATTGCTTCCACAAGTGCCCTGCACTCAAACACTTGCAGAACATGTGCTCTTCTCTCTCCCTCTCTCTGTCTCTCTCACTCCCTCTCCCGTTCTCTCTCTCCCTCTCTTTCCCCCCCATTACTTATTCCCTCCCTCTCTCTCACTTTTTCTTTCGCTTTCTCTCTTTCCTTCTCTCATTTATTGCTGTTATTTTGTTACTGAGCTGATGAGCAACATCAAAAGACGCTGGCTGGGCCCAAAATAAAAAAATGGCTGCCTTTCTGTTGTCTTAGCTATAATTACGATGTGGCAGTTAAGCCGAGACTACAGCTGAGGGATTGGAGTTTAAAGCAGGAGCTTTGGTGCAAAAAATGCATTTATGGGCCTTTGTGCTTCTCCTCATTATGTGTGGGGCCGATTCATTAAGTAATTGGTTTGCAGTTGTTTACATGAGTATTAAGGCTCCCTATTCAGCAGCCTTTGAGAGATACATTGTGCAAATGTTGCATGTTATGAATGCCCAATGGGAGGCGGGGGGCCAGGCCTATTGGCCAAACACTGCACTCGGCTGAAAGGAGCAGAGAAAAGCGCCGGGCGCTGCTTTGCATAGCAATGACTCGGTCCTTAATAAGCTTTCCAGATTAAATACATGCAGTCCATACAAGATGCAAGAGATACTCTTAACACATTTATATGTGCTCATTTCACTATTATGCCACTGAAGAGAATTGGGGTCTTTCATATTCCTCTTATTTACCCCCCCCTCTCTTCCAGCCCTGCATATTGTTGGGAGATAGTTTTTTAGAGCTGTGTGTTGCTTTTTTTTTGTCAGAGTGCTGTATTATTAGTGACAGTGGAGCAGACAGATCAGCTACATTTTAGTAAGGATGGGCCATTCTGAATCTTTTGCTGGCATTGTGGCATGTGAAGCGACAGCGCTTTGTGCTCAAGGGTGGATGAAAAGCATGATGCTGGACGGAGAGAGTTAGAATAAGCAGCTGCACTCCATGTAAAGACCACTTGTTCCCCTCCTTTGTTTAGGGGTGCATGCCACAGCTTCCTCCTCTCCTGCTGCCTTTGTGTCCTCCTCTACTGTAGGCATGTGCTGTGGCACTCTGCACCACATCATGCCCTGGTTATTATTATTATTATTATTATTTTTGCTGTAGTCAAATCTACATAACAGATTGAATGTAGTAAGAAATATGCAGGCTTGGGCATTTTCTTTTTGATATTTTTAATTTTCTGTGCAAAATGCTTGACATATGTGCACTAGCCCTGTGGTCATGAGTGGGGAGGTAATGGCTACACACACAAACACACATTCTAACAATAGTCCTCCTGAACCATCAGCTAGTCTCTTGTAAATTAATGGGTGTGCTATTGTGTACCTGTATCTGAGAGAGGCATAGAAATGTTTGTGGCAGCATTTATCAGGATCAGCCAGTGGGGGTCACTCTGCTTCTTTGTGCTCTGCTAGAACAAACCAAGTACTCTGTATTATAGTTTAAACATACAGATATAATATGTAGTATAATATATATAAATGTAATGCTATGCTAAATATACATATAGTTCAGAAGCAATGCATATACAGTATTTGACATATTGTGTAGTTCACATAGAGGATGTATATAAATATACTGTACCCTGTGTATGTATATACACTGATCAGCCTTTTAAACCACTGACAGGTTAACTGAATAACATTGAACGTCTCATTAAAATAACACCGGGGGGTGGTATTTAATTCTAAAGACAGTAAAGATCCGAGCGACTTTCACAAGCCAAAATGACTGCATCTCCAAATTGGCAGCTCTTGTTGAGTTCTTTGTATATAGTGGTTAGCACCTACTAAAACTGGCACATGGGTCACCAGTTGTCCAAGCCTCACTGATGCATGTGGATAACATAGTCCAGCCTATCTTGTCTGATCCCACACTAGAGCTACTGTAACACAAAGAAGTTAAAGCTGTGTATGACATAAAACTTTTTAATTTAATTTCTGATCTAAGATTTAGCACAGTACTGTGTGTGTGTGTGTGTGTGTGTGTGTGTGTGTGTGTGTGTTTGTCATGTTTGTCTAATAAAGGTGGCATTAATCATAATGAAGCATTACATTTCTTGTATGTGTAAAGCCCAGTACTAGCATGCGTATTATGGAGAAGAATAAAAAAAAAACCATTTTGGACAGAATCCTAGTGTGTGTGTGTGTGTGTGTGTGTTGGGGGGGGGGGGGGGGGGGATTGACTTTTTTTTTTTT